>LR812532.1:11133336-11453336 GCA_903798195.1 Danio kyathit | reverse complement strand
AACCAGAAATTGCTGAGACTTTTATTTCAGTTTGTTGACGTACTTCCAACTGAAATGGAAAAATACCATAATACCAAGATAACTTTTTTTTCAGTGGTTTAAATTGTATTTAATGTAAATAATAAAATGGGCACTAGCAAAATAAACATTGTCATTTTTTGAAATACTTTAAAATATTGCATTTAAAAATTGTATAACAAAATTACTTAAACTAAAATTAAAATAAAAATATAAAATTTTTGCAAGTAAATAAATTCTTCCCTCACAGCAAGAAGGTCGCTGGTTCGAGCCCTGGCTGGGTCAGTTGGCATTTCTGTGTGGAGTTTGCATAATCTCCCTGTGCTGGATTGGGTTTTCCTCCGGGTGTTCCTCCGCATGTCTTTGGACTGTGGGGGAAACCGGAGCACCCGGAGAAAACCCACATGGGGACAACATGCAAACTCCACACAGAAATGCCAACTGACCCAGCTGGGACTCGAACCAGCGACCTTCTTGCTGTGAGGTGACAGTGCTAACCACTGAGCCACCATGTCACCCCAGAATAACAACGTGCACTAGCAAAATAAACATTGTACATTTTTAAATATTTTAAAATACCAAAATTACAAATATATATATATATATATATATATATATATATATATATATATATATATATATATATATATATATATATATATATATATATATATATATATATATATATAAAACAAAATTACCTTAACTAAAATATAAATAAAAATGTAAACCATTACCAAGGAAATAAAATATGAAAAAAACAGCAATCAAACCCAGCAATCGTCTAAACACATTAGCACCCACAAGACCCTAGCAACCACTGAATCAACCCTAGCAACCACTCACTAGTGGCTAACAATCCTCTGCAAAAGACTAACAGTGTTTTTATTGTTAATTAAAAATAAAATTAATTTAAATTCAATGAATTTTACAACCATGCCAATGCATCTAATTGAATTGAAAACATTAATGATGTCTTAGCCTCTTAAATGATTCTTTTTAGTACAAAGTAACATGAAACAAACACTATCCTGAATTTCAAGAGTTCACACTTAAATATTGCTTTACGCTATTAGCAGGTTTGGCATGCTATCCCGGGAGAGAACCCTGAGCTCAGAGATAATTGAGCCCAGGGCTCCTGCCTGGACAATTAGAATATAAGGGCGTCTGAGATCAGGTAGTTCTCGAGAACTCCCCTGGATAAAAAGGAAGGAAAAAAGAGTTTCCAAAACGAAGATAAGGCAGTAGAGTGAAATCGGCCTATTTATTGTAGGCTTGAATCGATCTGATTGGATTATTGCTGATTATTGATAAGATAATAATCAATAATATCAAATCAAATCACTTTTATTGTCACATCATCAGCAGCACGTGTGCTATGAAGAGTGAAAAGCTTAGGAAAAAAGCGTCGTTAAAGAACTCAAAGTCCGGTCTTCGATGTGCGACGAGGGAGCCAATTTCCCAAAGTGTGTGTCTGTCGTAGGCAATAAGAGTGTGTACATCCAGCACGAAAAACAACAAAAATACAAGTAAAACACACAAAACACAACAAAGTTTACTGGGAGCTCGCAACACGGCGGCCATGCTCGGCGCCATCGTGGATCACTTTTTATCAAACGCTCCTCTTAAAGTTAGTTGGTAAAACTTCACTTAATGCCCTCAACAATTTATTTCCAAATAATGCAATGATTTCAGATTTCAACAATAAATTTAAAACAATCTGAAAAATTGCATACACAGACAGACTTTTAAATCGGTCATAAAAGCAATTAATGAACTTGAATTTTTTTTTTAGTAAACAATTCTTGAAAATCACACAGAAAAACCTGTCGAAGAAGAGCAGGAACACAGGAACAGTGTATTGTGAATTTCAGCTGCTTCCAATGAGAGAAAAAACTAAGTAAGACATAATGGCTCTCTTACTGCTTTGGACGCTGACGAAGCTGGTGGCGTTTTCTCTGCCCAGCGAGTTCTCCACCACACAGGTGTAGTTCCCAGAATCCTCCATTCTCACTTTGCTGATGTGAAGCTTTGAGTTTTTCCTGCACAAAAAGCAACCAAAAAAAAAACATAAGGGTTTGAAGATAGAAATTCAAAAAGGCAAAAAGTAAAATGTAGTGGGAGAAAAAAACAGAAACAAGAAACAGTCTACATTTACTAGTCTAGCAGAGTTCTTGGTCACACTTTATTTTGAAGGTCCGTTTGTTGAATTAAGTTACATTGAATCTACATGCCAACTAATTCTCATTAGATTATAAGTAGACTGTTAGGTTGGGGATATTGTTAGGGTTAGGGTTAGGGCTAGTGTAAGTTGACATGTACTTGCAAAGTTTCTTATAGTCAGTTAAATGTCTGTTTAGCAGCAGTATCAAGAGATATTAAGCAGTCAGTCTACTAATACTCAAATGGACCATCAAATTAAGTGTTACCGAGTTCTTCATAGGTATATGTGTCATTTATTGCAGAAGGACATGATCTGTTGTTAATCGAGAGTAAACCAATCAACCAATCAACCAATCAGATTGGAGGGTCATAAGCTGAGTTTCAATCATTTTTAATGCTCTTTTTGGAAAAGTTGGTGCAGAAATCCCTACAATAAGATGAGACAAGATGAGGTCACACAAACATTTAACTACAAAAGAGAGAGAGAATGTGTAAGCAAAGTTGCAGTATCATATGATATCAATCCTGTTTAGGGAGAGTTTGCAGAGACAGTTATGTAAAATGATAAAATGATCAATTCTGTTAATGACTGCACACCTGCCAAATGCAAGCACTAATAATTGGTGTCCTCGTTTGACCAAAAGTTTGGGGTCAGGAAGAATTAATAATAACAACATGTCACAATTATACATATAATTATGTTATGTTTTTTTTAATCATCTTGTTTAATCCCGCCCCTTTTTGCAGCGCCGTACGACAGAATTTCACATGCTTAAACTCTAGTGTGACCACAGCATTATAGGACCGAATTCTGCATGCTCAAACACTAGTGTGACCACGGCTTTATAAGAAATTCCTATGTGTGTTTTGGCAAATGCAGTAAAATAGTAATGAGCGGACACACAGTTTTTAGTAGCTAGCTTACCGCACATGTATTTGTATGTGTTTGTGTTTATGGAATAAGAGTCTTTACCATACCTGTTAATATTGGGATGTGATAATAATAAGGAATACCCACCCTCCCCATTTAAAAAACTAAAATCCCCAAAAGGGGGTTCTTTCGGAGCAGTTTAATTGCAAGTAAACACTCGAAACCGTCAATGATATGGTTAAAAAAACTGAGAGAGAGAGAGAGAGAGAGAGAGAGAGAGAGAGAGAGAGAGAGAGAGAGAGAGAAAAGGAAATGACAAACAATAGAACAAATAGCAAACATTAGAAAAAAGCTCTAAATACATTAAACCGTTTAGTCTATTGAAATGAATGGCCTAATATACAGAAATTGAATCAGTTTATCAAATCTCATTCACTTTTTCTTTACTGTAAAATTGAAATACATAAATGAGAGGGTTGACAGGTATGGACTTTACTAGGGTTACTAAGTCAGTTTAATGATCTTTGCATTGTTAGTACACCAAAGCTACACACACAGACACACTGTAAGGATACACACGGAGAAGTAGAGATGCAGTCAGGTTGTTCTCGATGCAGTCTGTAGCACAATGACATACTGGATCAGGTCCAATATGTAGTAAACATTATAATGCCCTTGCTGCTTTGTAGGTGTAGACGTTAATAACACACATGTAAAGGGTAATTTACTAGTTAATATAAATAATTCTCATTTCTAGCAACATCTACACACGCATGCACATCCACTACGTATCGGGTTACAGGCTGCAGTGAGGACACACTTAGGCCCAATCCCAATTCTATTTTTGTACACCCCTTCCCCTTGACCCTTAACACCGAGTGTGAAGGGGCAGGGCTTCAAAATTTACCCCTAAGAAATGGGACAGCACTACAGCACCTGCACTTATCATCATATGCCATCGCGATCTCTTGCTTTATATGAGATCGACGATCACAACTGCTGTAGTTATTGCAGTTGTGTTATTTTTTGGTATTTATTTTCAGGAAATCACTGAAGGCATATATTATGTTATCATAACAATCTAATGTGGCAATACGATCGTAACTATACTGCTGTACAGGAGTTATTTTTATGGATTATAGATTTATAATTTAGCAGTTTTTATTTTAGCGTGGTGTAAAACATGTACACGGTTATGAATATATTAAAACATGTGCTTGTTTGTTGTTAAAAAATTGGTAATAATGACAAAAAATACTAATTTGTGAATCTCCTTACTTCCGGGTACAGCTATGCTCCCGTTGTGACTGGTGTATTCTGGGAAATTTTCTTACCCCTTGGTCTTGAGTGTGGTCCTGAAAAATTTTAGTTTGAAGGGCTATCTACCCCTTCCCCTTAGCCTTACGCCTTCAAACTAAAGAGAATTGGGACACCCCTACCGCTTCACGGGATTGTGCAAAATGAGGGGTAGGGGTAAGAGGAAGGGCTAAGGGGTTGAATTGGGATTGGGCCTTACAGTGGGCAGCTATTGCTTACAGCGCCTGGGGAGCAATTAGGGGTTAGATCCCTGCTCAAGGGCACCTCAGCTGGGTATCAAAGATGGAGGAAGTGTGGTTCTTTCACTCTCTCCACTTTCAGTTCCTGTCAGGACCAGCAATCGAACCAGGAACCTTTGGGTTACAAGTCTCACTGACCATTAGGCCCCATGTGAGCACAAAAGTTCACTTGTAGCTTGATAATCATTCAATGGGGTATATGCACACGGACTTATAATTTTCAGTCAGCCAGCTTCCAGTAAACAGTCGTGCCATTATAAAATCGCCACATTAAAGATCTGATTTCTTTAAAAATCAGTGATGTATACTGCCTGATATATATACGATATAAACAACATAGGGTCATTCTGAAAACGTAGCCCTATATACATTTCTGGAAATCGCAAATTAAAACAAACTCTACGGGGTGGTATAACACTGTTCCTTTTCACGCTAACCGCTGACCGCTTCGCTCCATTTGGGTGGCTTTTCCAATGTTACTAGTTTGTCTAGTAGTAGCTCGACATGTATGTTGGCGGACTTGAGACGCAGAGCGGAGTTGACTGCGACAACAGGGTTCGAGTCCGGTGAAGAATGGTTCCAGAAAGCAGGTAAGACAAAAACAAAAGCTAAAAAATAAAATAAACAAGTAAATAACAGAGAGAATGTGGTAAAATCTGAAAACGTGGTAAAATCAGGCCGCTTTTCTTTTTCTGGATTGCTTTTTAAAACACTGCATTTGGGTTTAGGGAAGTGGGTCTATGCTGGTCAATCGGTGCTTTTGAAAACACTATAGACGAATTACTAACCTACGTCACACATGATGTCACACGGGTTCCCGGTTGCAAAAACAGACCGGTTGCAATAGCAAACATGTTGTGTTGTGCCGTAGGATGCCAAAATCGAAAGTCTAAAAATAGAAAACTTAACTTTCACCGTACACCACACTGCTTTTAATGCCAACGGCAGACGTCTTTGGTCAGGTGCAGTTCGCTGTCAGAATGCAATTTTGCTTGTTGATGATTACCCAGGCCTTGTATAGTCCCGTCTTTTTTCCTTGTCTTAGGCTAGGCAGAACCTTGGTTTTTAGCACTACATAGTTTTGAATCTAGTAATCATGGAACATTATTTTTTGCACATGACCACACAGAACAAAATTGTTGGCATCCAAAGACTTGTAGGCCTTTAACTTCTTTCTTGTAAAATCACTTGGAGCTTCAATGAGATGGTTGTATAGTTCGGGCTGGATGCTTAGCCACAGTGTTGGGGAGAATACTTTGTAAATGTATTTAGTTACAGAATACAGAATACCTGCTTTAAAATGTATTTTGTAACGTATTCCGTTACTTTGCTTAATCCTGGTACTGTATTCTAAATACTTGGAATACTTGGAATACTTCCCCTTGAAAACAGCCTTCAAGTCTATTAAAGTGTCACACTATGCGTTGGTAGCAATTTCTGCAAGAAAAGGGCCTCTAATGCTAAACATTATTGACTGAAAGGGAAAAATAAATAAAACAATATAATTGTTTATTGAATAATGTTTATTTATCAAAGTGTCAACAAATTCAATTTCTGTTTCTGTAATAAAGATAAAAGTGCTTGAACATAGACAGCATTACTGTCTGTAATATACAGTATATGTATATAATATGCACACACACACACACACACACTCACCTGCTCCAGCTGACCGTCATCAAGACACTCTCTCACACACACACACACACACACACACACACACACACACACACACACACACACACACACACACACACACACACACACACACACACACACACACACACACACACACACACATACATTCACAGCTGCGGCTCATTTGACACTCATTATCAGGACTATATATTCAGTTTGTGTGCCCCTCTCGTTGTCTGTTGTATTTTGCGTTACTCATATGATGTCCGGTTGTTCCTGGTTTGTGTTGCCCTGTTTTAGTGTTCCTGTTTTGTTTTTCATTAAATCCTAAATGCTGTGTTTGGATCCGATCTTTGTTTTTCCCCCTCTGAACCCTGCAACGGACCGTAACACTACCTATGCTTTCCTAATCAACAGACAAGTAAAGGCGGTTGTAGCGCAGCAATAGAGACATTTCGAAGTGCTTATCTGTCATTCTGTTGCGATGAGTAAAAATAAGTCCTCCCTGGCTGAAGAGTCACAGGAGCACTTGATGGCAATGCAGTGTTGTACTTGATGAAGAGGGCTTTGAGCATACCTGCCAACACTCCCGTTTTTCCCGGGAGTCTCCCGTATTTCAGACCCATCTCCCGTA
Source organism: Danio kyathit (assembly GCA_903798195.1). Taxonomy (NCBI): domain Eukaryota; kingdom Metazoa; phylum Chordata; class Actinopteri; order Cypriniformes; family Danionidae; genus Danio; species Danio kyathit. Next base: position 11,446,456 of record LR812532.1, on the reverse strand, counting down.
TTGTTCTGTCTCCTAGAAAACTCCTGGAATTCCACCCCCCTCAGCACTTTGGTTCAGTCTGGCCTGAAACCTGGTGCATGTGCGCGTGCTCTTCAATTTGCTCGCAACCTCCTCGATCTACAGTTTGCGCGCCCCCATCTCACCCTCCCCGCTCTTCAGTTCGCAGAACTTTGGTACAGTCCGGCTTGTAACCTGGTGCATGTGCTCGTGCTCTTAAGTTTGCGCCTATGGTTTGCGCGCAACCTCCCCGCTCTACAGTTCGCGGGTTCGTGGGCCCCCGTCTCCATACTCCAGTCGGGAGTGTAGCTTCTGTTTCGGTTTCGGCGGCAATTTAGTAATATTGTTATGGGCCAGACACGCATCGCCCGAAGTATTCCAATGGTTTTAGGAAAGTAACTGTATTCTAAATACCCTGTTAAGTGAAGTTTAATTTTAAACTAATTTCGAGAGGAGCATGTGCTCATGATTGACCCAGCTGGCCCACATTAGCTAATCATGATCTTCCAATCAAAGCACCCCAAGTCACTATATATATATCCTTATTTCCTCTCTACATCTATCTTCATTTGGAAGAACGCTTCCTGCTACTAAAAAGCTCTAGCTCTAAAAAACTTTTACAGCATTACACTTTCAACCTAGCAACATGGACATAACCAACAAACATCTACAACTTCAACCAGAGCCCTGCTCTCCCTGAAACTTCAGCCACAGCCACTGCAATGAAGCCCAACTCTTACTGCTCTCTTAGCAGTCCACCTGTGGTAACGTACATAGCATGTCTTAAGGGGAAGCCTCGCAAAATAACTACTCTCCAGCAAGACTAAACGTTTTGTATATCTTTACAAAGGCGTGACTAGAATAATTTAAACCTTTTTAAAAAGACACAAACACTATGGACTAGTGTCCTCCATTGAACTGTGTCCAACCAGCAATTATAACAAACCAAATAAACCCACCTCTCAAGCCTCCGGCCTGTCCAAAGGTCCATAACATTTTAACTGCTTAGAGTAATTCGACTGCAAGGATCAAAGCAGTCCAATCCATAAAAACATTAGTCCATAACATTTTTATACGTTGATAAACATCCATGGATGCACTGCTGTCATCAAAAATAGTCACTGGAGTGCGTTCAGTAAAGTAGCATCTTGTAGACAAACACTTGTAACTTGGTCTACAAAATGGCCGCTGACCTTTGCACTTTTGATTGACACTCCATTGAGCCAATAGCTGAAAGGAGAAGTGTCACTATTCAAGAGCTCTCAGAACATGAGATAGTCCCGCCCTCTCTCCTGATAGTTCATGAACAGACTCAGTTGCAAAGACTTTGTGCAAAATTGGGTCAGTTATGCTTCTAATTTTAATCATGTTAGGATTCCAAACGTAATGTAATTTAATCATGTTTTAAAGTAAAGCCCATAGCCAACATTCCATGGACACAGTTTCTAATAAGTAAAGTTCAAGTACAAATCAAATGTCAACATCGTTTTTGAAGTCAAATCAATAAATAAATTAAAAAATAAATAAAATAAATAAACAAACAGATAAATAAACCCCGCCACTTCCGATAGCTATTTAACTTCTAAAAATTACCCGGCTCATGAAAATATTCTACACATTGAACATTGAAGTCCGATTGTAATACGCCCCAAGGATTTAAATTTATCACTTCACCTACTCTGCCTTCAAGAGGTATTTCCAGGACCACCAGCCAAGCCATGCTCCATCATCTCGTGGGGGGACAAATGTCTACCAAAAAAAAATTTAAAACTTTATCTGTCGATTCCTGTAAATATTCCTCACCTTGCTAGAGAACTGCGTTCTCACCCTGACACTAATCTTTCTGACTTTCTCATTTCAGGTCTAACCCACGGTTTCCACCGGGCATCTCAGCTCTCCCTTCCATTAGTCTTTGTCCTTATCTTTAATCAGCTCTTGCAGAACCCGAAACTGTCGATCATCTTATTTAAAAAGAGATCGACAACTACTTTATGATTGGACCATTCTCTGCCCCACCATTCAAGATTTTATGCATTAGTGCCATAAGCAGTGCAAGTCGCAAATTCTCCGACAAATGGATTCTATCTAATAATTTCAGAATCCCCCGCATCATCCAACTTTTAGATGATATTCTAATCATCTCTCCCCCACATCGCTTCCAGCCAAACACCTAGAGATCACCCAAAAGGTTTTCGCCAATCTAGGTATTCCTCTCACAGAGGCTGGACCCAATACATCTATAGAATTTCTAGGCATCAACTTGGATTCGCAAACATTTCCCTTCCTAAAGAGAAAATTGACCAAACCATTTCTCTTTCCCTTATATTTCAAGAAAAGGTCACTTATTTACAACTTACCTGCTCCAGCTCCCTATCACAGTCCACAATTTAGAAGACACAATTTCTCTCACCAAACCCACCCGAAATGAACTCAACTTATGGATTGCCTTCCTTAAGCTATGGAACGGCTGTTCCTTCTACAGCAATTTTGTTCTCACCCCATTAGTCATTAGCCTATATACTGATGCTGCCCCATCAGTTGGGTTCAAAGATTACTCGTAGGCCACTAGTTTGCCACCACATGGCCCCCTCAATTGATTTCCACTCCAGAAAACCATTGTTCATCAGCTTTCTTCAAACTGTACCCAATGGTCGCTCCTGCCATACTATAGGGAGACGAATGGTCCACCTCTAGTATTCTCATTCATTGTGACAAAGAAACACCGTCCAATGCATAGAAAAGGCTTTCCCTACTCCCCAACCTTTAATGCTGCTTTTAAGACATCTTATTTTGACATTAGCCAAAAAACTATTTATCATGTCTGCTGAACACGTGCCAGGTTGCAAAACCAAATCACTGACTCTTTCTCATTTTTCTTTCCAGAACTCTGGTCATTGGCTTTAGAAGTGGACCCCAACCCAACGCCTGTCCATCCCTTTCCAGAAACGACATTACCTTAAGCCGCCCCCTTCCACCAAACCCCATATCGCTTATCTTCCAAGTAGAAGCCCTCCGAGCCCTTCAGTCACACATCACAGCATGGAACATATTCAAACTCAACCCCTCACTCCACCCCACCATTGCAGATCTAATTTTGTTCGATGAGGAAATATAGGGTTTCCTCATCCTGCAAAGTAAGACAGATCAATTCAACAAAGGATATGTCATTTACATCTCCAACATCTCTGCCCTCACTCAGCCCCTCATAGCATACCTACACTTGAGGTGATCACAAGAAACAAACCCCCTAGCCCTCCCCTTTTTACTGACGACGCTAATCGTCCAGTATCACGTCTCTGGTTCCAGAAACACCTCAAAGTCCTCCGCCTCTCACGATTCCCTCCTTAACCATTTCCCAGCCATTCATTCAGAATTGGCTCTGCCACCACAGCAGCCATTAACAGGCTTTCCCAGCATCAGATCCAGACCCTCGGTCAATGGTCTTCTGAAGCTTTTCAAATCCTAAATTTGCCTCAGTCTTTTTATTTCAAACCCCAGTCGGTCCTATTAAACCTCTCAGCCCAATCTTGGCCACCCCTTTATCCTCTATCCAAAGCCATCTATCTGTCCATCCCTAGCAAACCCCCTCTATGGCTCAGACTTCTGCAGGAGTCAATCTGAGCTTAGGCTCTGGTAGAGCCTCACCTATCACCCTCACCTTCCTGTTCCTCTGCCAGCATTGAGTGCTTCCGCTGTTCCCTCCCAGCTCTTTACCCCTTGCCTTTGACTCTCGTCTAACCTCCTTGCTCCATCAGCACCACCACAAGCCCAGACTCCCGCAGGGGTCAACACGAGCTTTGGCTCTCGCAAGAGCCTCACCTATCACCCTCACCTTTCCGTTGCCCCTGCCAGCGTTGAGTGCTTCCAGTGTTTCCCTCCCAGCTTTACCCCTTGCCTTAGACTCTCATCTAACCTCCATGCTCCATCTTAGCATTATCCTAAGCTCAGACTCCCGCAGGGGTCAACACGAGCTTTGGCTCTCGCAAGAGCTCACCTTTTCACCCTCACCTTTCTGTTTCCCCTGCCAATGTTGAGTGCTTCCACTGTTTCCCTCGCAGCTCTTTACCCCTTGCCTTTGAATCTCATCTAACCTCCTTCATCCATCTAAGCATTACCCTAAGGTCAGACTCCCGCAGGAGTCAACATGAGATTTGGCTCTCGCAAGAACCTCACCTTTCACCCTCACCCTTCCTTTCCCCTTGCCAGCATTGAATGCTTCCGCTGTTCCTTCCCAGCTCTTAACCCCTTGCCTTAGACTCTCATCACAGGAGTCAGCACAAGCTTCTGCTCTTACAACTCTTACCTATCCCCCTCACCTCCCTGTTTCCACTGTTAGCATTGAGTGCTTCCGCTGCATCAGTTTATTTATTCTGTATTGTCATTCACCAGTATCTACATTTGTTTATTCTGCATAGTAGCTCATTAGCATTTCATGTTTATTATATTCTGTATTTTGCATAGTAATCTCATTACCTCCAACAGCCTCTCCCCTTTTCTTCCCCCCTGCCAGCGTTGTGTGCTCCCGCTGCTTTAGTATCTTTCTTATTCCATAGTTTGTATATTCTGTATAGTAATTGTATTGCATATTTGTGTTACTTACAGCTGCTCTCCCCCTCTTTTTTCCTGCCAGCATCAAGTGCTTCCGCTGCTTTTAATTAATTTATTCTGCATAGTAGTTTGCTATTGTCTTCTATGTCTTATATTGTGTCTTTTGCATATTAATCGTATAGTACTGTATATCTGTGTCCACTTCCAGCTACCTTCCTTTTCCCATTCTAGTATTGAGTGCTTCCGCTGCACCAGTTTATTTATTTTCCATATAGTTATTCACCAACTGTCTACATTTTGTGTTTATTCTGCATAGTAGTCCATTACTATTTTGTTTATTATATTGTGTATTTCGGCATAATAATCATGTCACTTCCAGCAGCTCTCCCCTTTCTTTCCCCTTGCCAACGTCGAGTGGTTCCTCTGCTGCCCAGCCCTTTACTCCTTACCTTTTTTATCCAATCTCCTTTCTCCACCTTAACATTACCCTAAGCTCCGTCTCCCGCAGGAGTTTAAACGAGCTTTGGCTCTCGCAAGAGCCTCACCTATCGCCCTCACCTTCCTGTTTCCCCCTGCCAGCGTCGTGTGGTTCCTCTGCATCAGTTTTATTCTGTATAGTTATTCACCAGTATCGGCAATAACCTGTTTATTCTGCATAGTAGTTCATTAGCATTGCATGTTCATTATATTTTGCATAGTAACTATGTTACCTCCAACAGCTCTCCCTTTTTCTTTCCCCTTGCCAGCGTTGTGGGCTCCTGCTGCATTAGTATCTTTTTATTGCTTAGTTTGTATATTCTGTATAGTAATAGTATAGCATATGTGTGTTACTTGCAGCCGGTCTCCCTCCCGTTTATTTTTTCTTCCAGGGTCGAGTGCTTTCGCTGCTTTAGTGCATTCATTAAGCATAGGAGTCCACTAGTATGTTTCATGTCTATATTGTATTGTTCATATATTTTATCTGTGTTACTTCCAGCTGCCTTCCCCTTTCTTTTCCCATGCCAGTGTCAAGCTACCTGCCAGCATTGAGTGCTTCTGCTGCATTCTGTATAGTTGTATATTCCGTACAGTAATTTTATAGCATACTTATGTTTCTTCCAGCTTCTCTCCCTTTCTTTTCCCCCAGCAGCGTCGAATATTTCTGCTGCCAAATCTCTTCCCTCTTAATCAGCCAACTCCACACCCTTCTCTATCACCTCTCACAAACCTTCTTTAAGCACTGACTCCCACAGAAGCCCTACTTAAGCTCCAACTCTCCCATGAGTCTCCCCCACCTACACTCCTAGCCACACTCAGACTCCCGCAGGAGTCAAACTTAGCCTCCAATATTTATTTCATAGCCACCAGACCTACCCTGGCCTTCACACACTCCCTAGAAAAGCTTATCCCCAACCAACTCTTCACGTTATATCCAGCAGCCGGATATAGCGCTTTTTTCTTTGCACTTTGGGGAGTTCCTGTTGTAAATACGCGGCTGCTGTCCCGAGCATTTATCATTTGCTTTTTGGGGAGTTTGAGATCGACCTGAGCTCAATTTCCCCTCGCCATGTGAAAGGGGGGGAGCCCTGGGCCCGAGGATCCCTTGAGCTCAGGGCTCTCTCCCGGGACAGCATGCCAAACAAGCTATGTGATAAATCATGAGCTAAGTGTGAACTCTTGAAGTGAAGTTTAATTTTAAACTAATTTCGAGAGGAGCATGTGCTCATGATTGACCCAGCTGGCCCACATTAGCTAATCATGATCTTCCAATCAAAGCACCCCAAGTCACTATATATATATCCTTATTTCCTCTCTACATCTATCTTCATTTGGAAGAAACCCCCCTCCTCCCCTTCTTCCACCTTTATCCAGAATGGGCGGCACGGTGGCCCAGTGACTAGCACTGTTGCCTCACAGCAAGAATACCAATGGCGTCAGGTCCTTGCTGGGTCATCTGGTATTTCTGTGCGGAGTTTGCATATTCTCCCCGTGTCCGCGTGGGTTTCCCCCGGGTTCCCCGGTTTCCTCCCACCGGCCAAATATGCTCTATAATAAGCCTAAATCTTTTTCTAATGTCTTACTCTCAAGAAGTTCACCTTGGCCTCAGCAGCGGGGGAGTTTGAGATCGACCTGAGCTCAATTTCCCCTCGCCATGTGAAAGGGGGGGAGCCCTGGGCCCGAGGATCCCTTGAGCTCAGGGCTCTCTCCCGGGACAGCATGCCAAACAAGCTATGTGATAAATCATGAGCTAAGTGTGAACTCTTGAAAAAATAGTAACTGTAACGGAATACAGTTACTCATGAATAGTATTCTAATTACGTACCGCCGGTACATGTATTCAGTTACTCCGCAACACTGGCATCGGATGTCATTCCCTCGCTGTAAATGCTAGCACTCCCATTTTTTTTCTGCAACCTGTTTACAAACATGGTAATTTGTCTAATGGTTGGGTTTAGGGAAGGGTGAGGGTGGGTCAATCAATTGGTGTCAGTCATACAGTCAGCGGCCTCTGGTGGATGCACGTGAGAACAGCAGACACGAATGGCATTCACAAGAGAAATTTGAGATCTAAAAAAGCGTACACAGCAGCCTCTGGTGGATTCGCGAAACAAACCTGCAAAAAAAGTATCTCCTGGGATGTATTTTGCTCTTTCCACAAATGTATATAGGGCTACGTTATCAGAATGAGCCTGGGTTGGATATAAAGTGGCTCTCAAAGCCACTTTTTCCAGAACTTTCAGAAGTTTCTGCACTAGCCTGCTGCTACTGACGAGCTACCGTTTACATGGTATTTCATCTCATTTTATGCTTAAAGAACTAAATGAATGCTTAAGTCTATTCAACTGACTGTATTTTAATTACATTACAATATCGATGCTGTAAAAGGAACCTTATGAAATTAAAAAAATTGTCACATAAACCTTTCACTGGAAGTTTAACACTAGCTGTGCATATAACCCATTGACAACTGAAGCTGGGACTGTTACTGCCTATGGAGGATGACTGAGCTCTCAGATTTCATCTAAAATATCTTAATTTGTAGATGAACAAAGGTTTCAGGTGTTTGGAACAACATGGTTGTAATCAATGGTGAGTAATCAATAACATAATTTTCATTTTTTTGGTGAACTAACCCTTTAGCAAGTATCACCTGTACACCACACCCATATCCCCCATGTTTTGGCCTGATTTTGATGGTCGATCCAGGACAATGCTCTACTTGGCTTCATCAGGTTGTGCGTGGGGTCAATATCATTGCATTCATATTGTATCTTTGGGTCAACACATAGACAGCTCATTAGAGGACAGTGGCGAGGGGGCGTGGCCGAGAGCCGTGGGAGCGAAACAAGGCCCGCCACAGATGAGAAACACCTGTGGCGGGCACCTGCCTCCAATCCCACGGAAGGAGCTCTGGACTATAAGAGGAGGAACGATGGCAGAGGAGAGAGAGGACCGGGCCCGGACACATTGTTTTACTTTTGCTTTAAGTTTGACGGCCCATCTCATATAGGTCTCGCCGGTGCTGTGGCGCCAAAAGAACTTATATAAAGACGTGTTTGGACATTACCGTCTGAATGCAGAATTATCCAAAGACCTGAGGAGATTTCTCTGCATGAAAGACTCGTGAATGGGAGATTATCCTGCTGCTGCTTCTCCAATAAGGTAGGAAATTAAATACGACAGAAATGTGGATGATTGACAAGGCTCTTAACTAAGGAACACAACGATCTGTTTAACAAGAAAGTAGTATGTCCCAAGCTTGCATAGTTTTTTGTTACACACTCAAAAGTATATATTTTTCCTCCACGAAAAAAGTACATACTTTTAGGTCGTAGTATAAGTATGGGAATTGGGACGCAGCATTTGTTTCTCATCTGTGGTGGGCCTCGTTTCGCTCCCATGACTCTCGGCCACGCCCCCTCGCCACAAGGACCAATACCCTTAAAGGATCTCACCCTCTGTCCTTACTTTACCTCCATCATTACTAAACCTTCGCTGTCCACCCTGTCAGCTTTTTTACTCACAGTCACATCGGTGTGTGTACGAATGTCTCGGTGACTGTGGATCTGCAGTTTCAGCACACACACATTTGCAAAATTACACAAGGGGCCAGTGAACAGGCAATCCTGTTAGAGTGATCTGCTTTCTGTGGAAACGTGCAGCTCAGCACTTTTTCTGGGAGAACAGAAGAGGAGCCTCGCGTTACGGAATGCCCTGAATTCTCATTTATGTTTTCCTTCCTGTGGTTCTGGCATATTGAAGGGATACATATGAACTGACTGTGATATATGGATTGAATATACAGTCACAGCTACATGCACACTATTGATTTGTGTAAAGAAATGGCTAAGTAACATTGATGCAACATTACAGCAACATGCACAGCTCAGCAACTTTTTATTCAATCCGGTTTCCCAAAATGCCACATTCCCATATATTAAAGCATTTGCATGGTTATGCAATTCTCACTAAAGACTAGTTTATCCAGACCCCAAGCGTATATAAACTTAGTCATATGTTTTTCAATCTCCACCTACAGACAGCACTGAGGGAGAAAGTATAGCGTGTTTGGGCCCACACACTCTCCCCTCAGAAACATCAGCAACCCACGGTCCCATAAGCACAGAAGAGCAACGAAAGGGAAGTTACCCACAATTCATTGGTGGAGCTTCCTTGAGAAGGCCGACCACAACTACTTCTCTAATATCAACCCATTTTTCACGTAAGGACGTGTAGCCATTTGTAAATGAATATATCTGGATTCAATTTATTTTTAGCAGCTAAAACACCTCATTTTATTGCTTGATATCAGTATTATTATTATATATTATTTTATTGTACTGATTTAAATAGTTATGCATGATATAAAGCAGGTAATGTATTGGAAGCTACACATATTCACAGAATACTGCTTACTTTTACACTTCAAAAAGTGCAGTGTAGTGAGACAACTGACGCTGACAACTAAAAATGTCACTCAATATCATAAGTAGCACAAACACAGTGCTGTAGTCTATTAATGTTGTTTTGTTTGAGATATATATAAGCCTAATATTAATTTTTTAAGCAATAATTTAATAGTAATACACTTGTTTGTCTAATATGGTAGGGTTGTCTACTAAACTAGCAGTATTCCACTGTATTGTATAGACAGGCATAGCCAATTGAGTTCTGAATGAGCCAAATAGACTTAACCCCCTTGTTTACTGTAGTAAAAACCACTTTCTTTATTCAAGTACATATTTGTTTCTAATAAATAAAACTGCCACTTTTCTAATTAAATGGCATAAATATAAATATATATATTTTAAACCTACAGGCTAATTCACATATTTCATGATCTGAATCATAATAATAAATAAGAAATATTTTTTAATACAAAACAACACATGATGTTTCTATCTCTGTCAGTGACTCTGGGAGTTAAAAGGAGTACGTTAAGTGGTTCTGTCACTGTGTTTAATCCTTTCTGTGCAAGACTATGGTATAGTTAATGCCACACACACTGTAATGTGTTTTATATTGGTAGTTGATTTTGAAATAAAAATAGCAAAATGTTCGTTAACAGTTAGATTTTCTCTGGAGGATTTTGATTATGAGGCGAGCACAGACGAAACAGTAAATGGGAAACCCGATTGCTCATGACATTGAGGTACAAGTGATACAAGCGTATCTATAAAAAAGAACTGCAAATAGGCAGATTTTATAACAATATCGATAAACACACACTTTGTTTTCTCGCTCTGCACAGCTTTGGTTTGCTGATCAAATGAAAAACAAAAGACGGGGAGAAGCCGAATTACTCAATTCTGCCACCGTTTTCATATCAAATTTAAAGGGGACTGAGGGGATAATTTAGTGTACTGTTTATGAGCTAACTGCAAAAGTTTTAGGGGGCTGAGCTATAGCCTAGCTCATGACCAATATAGGTAAGCGGTGCACATTACTTCACTGTTTTTACAGTCAGAATTTAGTAGGTTGTAGTTCTAATTGGATTTGCAGTTTAAACCTTAAATAAAGCTTAAGAAGTTACTCTCAAATTTTTTTTTTGCATAAATCCACAGATTTTGTCATTACATTTTGTGCTAAAAAAGCAAAAATAAAAGTTCACAGGTTTTGTTTGGTCCTGCCCATAACAAGAGAACAAGACAAAGAACTGAAATATTTACAATATACACAGTAATAGTAAGCAACTCAACAAGAAACTGGTGGACATATTAATTGACGAATGAGTGACTATGAAATAACCTAAAAACTGAATAAAAAGTAACAGAAACAAGAACTTACCAATTTACAACTAATTGCTAATTTGTAAAAGACTTAAAATGCAAAAGCATTTAAAATCTAATAAACCCCAAACTTTCTATCACTAGAGTACAAGAAAATGTAAGACAAGATGCAAATGTACTCTTTCTATAACAATTCACTAAACACATCTAAAGCATAGTGGAACTACTCAATAATTTTACATATTTTAACTAGTGTTGCACATTTTCCACATTTGATGTAACATTATTTAATACGACACTGACTGATTTGATATTGGTGACCATGGACCAAAAGTACATTTTTGGAAATTGAGATTTATACATAATCTAAATTAATAATCAGCTAAATAGATAAGCTTTCCATTGATGAACTGTATGGTTTCTTATGATATGACAAAAAATCTGGAATGTCAGGGTTCAAAAAAGTCAAAAATTATTAAAAAAATGTCTAAATAAGTTCATAGAAATACAATTTTCTATTTAAAAATTATATTTTATATATTTATTGTTAATTTACAAAATGTCAGAATGTACAAATTTGTACAAAATGTAAGTTTTGTGCTCCAGAGTCACATTTGAGAACTATAAGACAAGATTACATTTGTTTGATTCTTTCCTACAGAAAGCAATTGTATAATATAGCACACAATTATTTGGTAGTATTATGTTGTTTATTCAGCACTGCATGATTTCATTATATGAGGAAAAAGTAATAAATGTCATAAGCAATAAAAATGATACAGATTTGGAACAACATGAGAGCCGGTAAATGATGAAAGAGCTTGATTTTGTGTGAACTGCTCCTTTAACAAGACGTCTGCACAGCTCTCCCTTCTGAAAACCTAGAGTCTATTTACAAACTGGGACGATCTTCTGCTCGAGTTGATGGGAGATGTATTTTTAATACCTCTGATGCCAAGAATAGTTCTGCCAACTTGTGAGTAGCGTGTTTGCTTGTGCGTCTGAGTGTGTTTGATGAGTCTTACTTGTTAGATTTGATTTTGACGGTTTTCTTCTGGCGAAGCTGGCTGCCATCTTTGTACCAGTTGAAGGAGGGGCTCGGGTTGCCCACAGCTTCACACTTCAGTGTCAACTTTTTACCTTCCTGGAGCCACTGGGAATCCATGGGCTTCACCTTTGGAGCTGATGCTAAAGATGGAGAAAACAGACAGAGAGTGAGTGGAAAACAAAGCAGGTTTTGCTTAAAGGACAACAAAGGTACTGTACATATTTATAACTCTTGATAGTTCAAGTGTTTAAAAAAAGAGAGGATTTTGCCTACACACTCAAAAAAGATGGTCTTTTGTTCATAGTAAAAGTACTATTTAGAGCTGTATCCTCCCGAAGAACCCTTTATTTGCTGAACTTGTTTTCTGAGTGAGTTCTTTTTTTCCCGCCTTTTTGTTTTTCAAATATGTAACTGACAAAGCAGCAGCTGCAGCTGCAGCTTGTTACTGGTTTTCGGGAGCTCAGATATAAACTGCCAATACAATCTCACAGCCATTAGTAACTTTTCGTAATTCGTACGATCTCATTCGTCTTAGAACGCAAAATTACCCATTATGCTTGCGTGTATGCGCAAGGAGAATGCTAAGAACTTCCGGTCGGCAGCTGATGTGTATAAACAGTCACATTTGGACAGCTTTGAAACGACAAGTGTAAACTATTTTACCTCCTTTTATCGTCTTTGAACTAATACTGTTGTCGATCAGCGCCACCTCCTGGACTGACCATTTAAAAAATGTGATCTAATAGGATGGAAAACAACTGCTGCGAGGCATTTTCCCCTCGTTGTCAGACGGCATCATGTGCTGTTTATAAGAAGCCTCGTCATCGCTAAAGTCAACATTTTCTCTTTCATTTTATCTTTCAAATATATAATCAGCCCTAACAATTGTAATTGACCAAATTGTTTGACACACACACACTACTGTACTGTCCCACTGACACACTGAATAAAGTGAAAATAAAGTGACATTTTGTAATGACATAAAAACACAAACCCTGGTAAATACTACACACTAAATGAAACATAAACGACTTGCGATTAGAATAAACAGAAAATCAGCCAGCAGTGTATCAGTAACGCACTTTTATTGGTCATTTTTGTTAAAGCTGAGCTAACAGCTGACAGACCGGGGAAACACACACATACTGTATTTCTGACAGACACGTGAACTATAGGAGAACGTTTTTCTCTCGCGCTTGAACCACAACTGATAGATTATAACGGCTTTAACACACACCTTTCAAAGTTGTGTGTCACAAAAACACTCCATAATCCACTCAAAACGCTATTGAAACCCATTTTTGGAGCACAAATTACCAGTTGTAAGCGCTGTAAATGGAAGTTCTAAACATTTTACCGGAAGACGCCGGTCGCTATGGCGCCCTCCATGCAGCAGCCAAGAAAAAGGTCTATAATTTAGTATGATTTGTTTATCCCCCCAAAACAGTTGGGTTTAGGGGTGGGGTTAGGTCCTTTTTAAAATGATACATTTTCATACGACTGAACTCCACTAAACTGGAAAAATGTAAAATAGTTTTGTTTCCTCATGAAATCAGGCTGAAACCACACAGACTATCAGCTCACACTTAACAGGTAAATTAATTCATTCTAAAATCTATGTACATTTAACTATCAAACTTGTTTATCAATAATGTTTTCTTTCTGCTTTTAGTTGAACAGAACATGTGTAACCCACTCTGTTCTATTTTCTAATTATCATTTGGGTTTATGCATAAAATTTCACAAAAATATAAAAGATGATTTAAATTTTTCTTTTTGAAACAGCAAATATGTATCAATTACAGTCCATTTTTTGGGTATTTTTGGCCTTTGTAAACAATCGTACACAATTCATTTCCGTATTTCAAATTCTGCTGTGTAATATCATCTGCAAAGAGAGAAAATACCACTCAGTTATACTAGAATAAACATCAAAACAGAGACATCTTAGCTAAAACAAGGCTAAATTTAGGCTGTCAGTGAAAATTAAATAGATATCTAACAATAGTCCAAAAATAGACTAGACGTCAAAAACAGCATTAAAGAAAGACTGCACATGTGTCTAATCTGTCTATTTGATGACTAGTCATAGTTTTTTCATAAATTTTAAATCACTGAACCAATCATAATCCATTCAATTATAAACCTCTCACTTTACTGGAGCAACTTTAAGCTTTGTAACTTACATTCAGGGCTTGACATTAACTTTTTTCATCACCAGCTAATGTGGCTAGTAGTTTTCCAATATTACTAGCCACTTGCCACTTTTCACTAGCCACAATTTTGTTGTTGGGAAAATATATTTTATAACCTCAAAAAAAAAATATATTTTTTTGCTCGTTCAAACTACTTATTTAAAATGAGCTGAAACAACACAATTCTTCAGGTTTCATTGGGACAACGTATTTTTTTTATGTTTAATCCACATAAATTTGTTAAAACTTAATAAATTTGTGTTGGGACAACATGAATGAATTGTGTGGAACCCTTTTTTTTTTTTTTTTTTTACAGTGTATGCATAAAATAACTTGATTTAAACTTTGTGTAATGTCCACATGCCTCCTCAATCATTTAAATTTTTGTGTCTTGTGACCTTGCTCAGTGAGCATGAGAAAATGGATTGTGGTTTCATAGTGTTGCATTGCATTTAGTTTTATTTCACGTGACTTTTCAGGGCTGAACACTAAGGATTTACCAAATTTTTCTGGACACATCAAGCTAATTATTTTCTTGCCAGAAATTGTAAATAATGTGTCGAAACAAGCAAAATATAGCTGTATACATACACTTTTTAATCAACAAAATAAAAAAAAAAATGACATTTAAAAAAAAAATGATTGTCATGTATCTAAATTTATGCACAGAACCGTCCTGTCACAGTTAACGTTAGGCCCATTAATAATCTGTTCAAAGAATGGTTAAAGCGAAAGTGGCAACCACTGCTTCTACAAAAAATCTTGAGCTTTTGAAAGCAGCAGGACAGTGGGTGCACGAGCATTGCTTTTTGTCCTGTCTATTTCAAAGAGAACCGATTGCACGAGTGGTATTTCCAGGCACGGTTGCTTTGCGCAAGGAGCATTTTGACAAATGGTAATAAACTATAATTTTAATCTTTAGTGACTAGCCAGCACTGGCAATTTAAAAGCTATTTTCAACCAGCCAAAGTGGTTGGGGGGTTGAAAAAAGATTGGCGGGTGTTAATGACAAGCCCTGCTTACATTTGTACGTAAAATACGTTGCATCGGATACATTTTAATGCATGTGTCAGATGACATATCCACTAGAGGGTGCTGTCTACATTTTTGTGATTCTGAAATACATTACATGGGATACGTTTTGTTGCATGTGTCAGATGATATATCCACTAGAGGGAGCTGTCTACATTTTGTGATTCTGAAAACGTTACATGGGATACGTTTTGTTGCATGTGTCAGATGATATATCCACTAGAGGGTGCTGTCTACATTTTTGTGATTCATATACAGCACACATCTCTATAGTACACATCCATGAGAAGGCGGGGAACAAAAAAAAACCCTTTAAAATGCATTTCATTTGATGTCAAGGCAACTTTTCAAAATTTAATTTAAATTTAAAGTACTGAAATATATAAAACTGAAATAACTAAAGATAATAAAAGCTAGACAAGGTGACAAAAAGAGAAGAAACTGAAAAAATGGACAGAGAGAATTGTGGAAAGAAAGAAAGAAAGAAAGAAAGAAAGAAAGAAAGAAAGAAAGAAAGAAAGAAAGAAAGAAAGAAAGAAAGACTAATGTCTGAAGCGCAGGGAAACATGCTCAAAGACAGATGCAGACCAGAGGACAAAGGGAAGCAAACAGAGGAGTGGGAAAGAGGAAAGAAGTGAGAAACGAAAAAACGTGTGAGAGATTAATGGGGCTCATCTTCCTGCAGTTTACCTCGGTAAAGTAATCCATCTCACAATGAGAAACAAGCTCAATATTGTGAACTAGAGCAGTAATAAAAATACATTACATTTAGTGCAGCAAATAATAATCACAGTTCACACACAGACACGCACGCACACATGCACGCACGCACGCACGCACGCACACACACACACACACATAAACATTTCAGGTTTTATTTCGCAAAAACATCCGACTAGACATCCATTATCCAACTTATTACATGGCTACTTGCTACAAAGCTAAACATTTAGACACTATATATTGATCTTAGCTCTAATAATTTAGTGACTCATTAATTAAATGTAAATCTGACAGAAACAAAAATGGCTGAATGTAGCCTGCACTAACCTACTTGTATTATTATTGAGTCACAAAATGGCGGGAAACACTCAAAAACAGCAGCGTGACAGACAAGCATAAACATGTGTATGAATATACACATTAATGATAGAGATGATTGGTAATACTTAGTTAAGCCTGTGTTATTAGTTATAGAGGTTGTTATCTTGGAATAAAATACCTTGGAATGTTGTGATTGACCAATCAGAATAAAGTATTTCAGAAAGCACTCTAATAAACAATAATGACGCAGCTACAAAAAGCTTATTCGGATTTTTTTTTCTTCATTTCCCTCTCAAAATCACATTACTGCAATGATCTTTGAACTTTACATTTTTTTTTGTAATGCAAAATTTTCTTAAGTGTGATTTTCATTAGACTCGGAATTAACAATTTTTTTTTGTGGTGCAAAACAATGTTTATAATTCAAATTAGTTTAAAGGCATTCAAATAAATGCTGTTTGTATAAACAGGTTTAATAGTATTAAGTGTTATAGCTTTAAGTGTAATTTTCCCCCATACAGAATGTGTCCAGTTATCAAATACATACATTACATAGAGATCAGTGATCTAACTATTTGCCTTAATCTGAATAAGACAATAATATGATTAAGGTGTTTACATGAGTTGCTTTTTGAATGTTCAATTCATGATCCAGTTTTACATGTTATAGCACATCATTCGATTAATGTCATTGTGTCACCACAATATCCACATTTTCTAAGGAGTTTCAAGTAATTTCGGGTGTTTCATTTTTAATTTGTCGACTTTAACTGCAGTTTGGCACTTTCACTTTCATGCAGGATCATTTCATCCTTGCCCCCTGTGACAAACAAGGCATTGGATGTGCATAAGAACTGCTGGAAGAGTGTTGTTTTAATGGAATTTGATGCTGCATGCTGTATGGAAAAAAAAATCTCCACATTTCACAATGCAGGTGTCTGTGGTTCTTCACTGGCTCGGTAGGTGTCAAACAGCTGTGTGTGTAAAGGCAATAGGTCTCAAACTTAATTCCTGCAGGGCCGCAGCTCTGCACAGTTTTGCTCCAACTCTAATCAAACACAGCTGATCCAACTAATCAAGGACAACTAAGCAGGTGTAAGTTGGAGGTGTTTGGAGCTAAACTATGCAGAGCTGTGGCCCTCCAGGAATTGAATTTGAGGAGACTATCTGAGACTGTCGTGAAATGCGGCGAAAGTCCTACACAACAGTAATAATAATGATTAAGGTGTTTACATGTCTGTACTGCACTTCAATAATGCGACTAAAATCAGCACACTCCACATGTCTTTATTCGATTTATGTTTAGTTCAATTATGACCTTAATCAGATTAAATTAAAAATGGCTGTTTACATGGTAGACATTTAATCAGATTATTGTCTTAATCACATTGAAATCAGATTATTGGTGTCCATGTAAAACGTACTCATTGTTAACAATGTCCTCCACAGTATCTACAGTAACTTACTGTAAATCAATTACACAAAAATACTGTATTTACATTTACAGCACCAGTTATCTTGCTATATATGTATATACAAAATTATATATATCTACTGTAAAGTATACAGTAATTTTCACAATGCAAGTTTAAAATACAGTAACATACTGCATAACCGTCCTTCAGTAAAATACAGTTTATATTACAGTTTAATACTGTGTAGTTTACAAAAATCGTTAATAGTGTACATACATACATACATACATACATAAACATAAGATGACTATTATACATTTTTATCATGATTTATAGAAGAAATATAATTCAGTTTGACCATAGTTTATATGCCAAAATAGGAATACTTTTAATCACTTGATGTCATATTAAAAGGGTCACAAATTAAGGATCACAGCCCCAAAATATGAATTACCTTCCGATTTAAATCTTAATATTTTAAATACTGTCCTTCAAACCAGGTTTTACCTATTTGTCAACTATTTAAATTATAGATCTTACCTTTTTATATTATTTAACTTTATCTAGTACATTATATAACACCTTTTAAATTATTTAAGGGCATAATATATAATTTATAGTACATATATTATTTAAACGCATTTAATAATTATTTATACATGCATTACTACACAGTCGTTAAAACATGGGAATTACAAATGAGATGTAAAAAGTCAGCAGTATATGATAAGACAATACGCATAACAATATATAAGTGTACACATATTCTTAGTGCAAAATCATTTGTTGTCTTTCTTTTTGTATCAGCTTATTACTGTAAAAAGAATCCTCATGAAGGACCTGAAGTACAGATTTGGGCTGAACACTGTTTACTGTTTAACTGAGTGTGGCTCCATCTGTGCCTTCTCTCTCTCTCTTTCTCTCATTCTCTCTCTCTCTTCAGAGAAATACTTCATTCTGTCACATCCAGTCAAATCACACCTTCTTGTCTCCAGATGCTTCTGACACGCACACACATACTTGTGTGTGCGTGTGCGTGTATCTGTGTATATATGTTTTACGAGGACTCTCTATAGGTGTGATGTATATTAAACTGTAAAAACCCCTTATTAAATGGCGTTAATCTACCCCTAAACCCAACCCTCACATGAAACCTGTGATAAACATTTGATGTCATAAGACCTCATTAAAAATTATTTTTAAGCGTTTTGAATAACAAGGACACAGGGCATGTCCTCATAAAGCACCTTAATGTAGGTCATACCCATGTCATTATACAATTGTTTGTCCTCGAAAACCACATAAACAAGTACATACACTGAAATACACTCTAAAAGCATCTTTATACAGCAAAGGCGGCACAGAAACCTAACCTGAAGCGCCATACATTTTCAAAAAGTACATTTCAACGCTATCACACGACAATTTGTAACTTTTTGATTTAGTGGTTAATTTATAGGAATTTGTATGATCTCATTCGTACAGTTTAGTATGATTTGCTTATCCCCCAATGAGGGTTGGATTCAGGGGTGAGGTTTGGTGCCATGCCTCCTTTTAAAAATTGTAGATTTTTGTACGACTGAACTCGAGAAACAGCCACTAAACTGACAAAACGTAAAATACTTACGTTTCCTCATGAGATCAGGCTGTGTATTTACATCAACTGTTTAATGCTGCAAGATGTATCAAAAAATTATCGATATAACCATAATAGTATATGCAATATTCATACCGCAGAGAAGCACAATAAATTAAATTGATTTGACGTGCCAAGCATTTGCGTGCTGCACACAAATTGTTCATCCAAATCTGACCAATCAGATGAGGCCTTTACTATCTTTATCCTCTCCTCTCCAGTACACTGTAAAAAGCAAATAGTTTGCTTTACTTAAAAAGTGAGAAAACCCATTGCTTTAAAAAGATTATTCATTCATTTTCTTGTCGGCTTAGTCCCTTTATTAATCTGGGGTCGCCACAGCGGAATGAACCGCCAAATTATCCAGCACATTTTTACGCAGCGGATGCCCTTCCAGCCGCAACCCATCTCTGGGAACTTAAAAAGATTAAGTAAATGAATTTCAGCTTAACCGTGCTAAGTTACAATGGATTTGCAATGGTGATTTGCTCACTTTTTAAAGTAAAGTAAACATGTTACTTTTAAGGAAAAGGGTTTACTCGTTTTTTTTTAAAGTAAAGTAGCTAACCACTTTTTACAGCACTGCCTTTATTTTTTTGTTGAATTAAATGAATTTTTCTAGTCATCTCAACTCAAGTGCATAGATTTGGACTTGATATTCATGGGGACGTACAGTTGAGGTCAGAATTATTAGCCCCCTCTTGATTTTTTCTTTTTTTTAAATATTTCCCAAATTATGTTTAACAAAGCAAGGAAATTTTCACAGTATGTCTGATAATATTATTTCTTCTGGAGAAAGTCTTAGTTGTTTTATTTCGGTTAGAATAGAACGTTTTTTTTTTTTTTTTTATTTATTTTAAAGTCAAAATTATTAGCCCCTTTAAGCTATATACTTTTTTGATAGTCTACAGAACAAACCATCATTATACAATAACAATTACCCTAACCTGCCTAGTTAACCTAATTAACCTAGTTCAGCCTTTAAATGTCACTTTAAGCTGTATAGAAGTGTCTTGAAAAATATCTAGTCAAATATTGTTTACTGTCATCATGGCAAAGATAAAATAACTCAGTTATTAGAAATGAGTTGTTAAAACTATTATGATTAGAAATGTGTTAAAAAAAAATCTTCTCTCCGTTAAACAGAAATTAAGGAAAAAAAATAAACAGGGAGGCTAATAATTCAGGGGGGGGGGGGGCTAATAATTCTGACTTCAACTGTACATCCCTAGAGCGCATGTGCTAAACAGCACAAATTCAGTTTTCGTGCTTTTAAAAACATGAATAAAGGTTTTAAACACTTAACAATACAAATGACAATTTGTCACCTTAGAATTAAAAGGTTCTATCTGACATTTTTGTCAAAATTGAGTTATTGATATATTCTTCTTAAATGACAACTTATTTACATTATTATTACATTATATGTTTTTTATAAGTTGTTTACATTTTAAGACTTTTTATTTAAAAAAACAAATGTTACACACATATTGTTTGCTATATGGAATGCAAAAACTTTGAAGCTCAATATCTCAAAATCATTCAGAATGCAGATAGAACCTTATAAATCCAAGGTGACGAATTATTGAAGCATGTCCTATTCTGCAAAAGTCAATTTACATGATTTTACTGCAATCTGGCTTTGAGGAGGTATGAACGTACAGAAATTTAGAGAGGCATGTGACGCAGTTTAACCGCTTTATCCCTATTATCTATTATATATGTCTATGGATTTAACCGTTGAGCACATCTAGGTTAGGGTTGACAGAGCATTATTTTATTTTGAAGGCAATTAAATTATTGGTGGGGACATTTCAGTAATTGGTGGATATTGGTGGGGACATGTCCCCTCCGTCCATGCCAATTCTACACCCTTGTCTCAACTTACATCAGACAAACTGACAAAAAATATTAAGTTAAATTTTTAATACCTTAAAAAATGTAGTTGAAACCTGGTTAACTTATTAAAATAAGTTAAAGCAACATCAAATTATATATTGCCCTGACTTTTTGTCATTACATTTTTGTTACAGTGAATATACGTAGGTACTAATGCTAAGAGAAACTAATGCTGGGAGACAAAAGAGGAAAATAACAACAGCCAATAAGAATCAGAATTTCCGCCAATGTTTTTAGTTATTTGAGGAGTTTTAAAGGTTAATGTTTTTTTATTTTTTATTTAAGAAATACTGTAAAAAATATCATTATCACAACACTCAACAGCAATATTACAGATGTTATATTTTCCTAGTATTATGCAGCCCTTGACTTTACACTGAATTCTGAGCAGACACAGACCTGCTTTTAGATGACTGTGATACACACACATACTCTGTATAGTCCTCATACAATTAAAAAGCAGCAGTACAGAAGCACACACTCCTGCTGTACACTGTTAAGGATTTTTGTAAACTACTACACAGTATTTAACCATAATATCAACTGTATTTTAGTGTAAGACAGTTATGCAGCATGTTACTGTATTTTAAACGTGCAATGTGAAAATGACAGTATATTTTACAGTAAAGATATACAATACTGTAAATACATATACAGCAAGATAAATGGTGCTGTAAAGCAAATACAGTTAATTTGCTGTAATTGATTTACATTAAGTTACTGGCAAACTGCTGCCAGTAAGTTACTGTAGATTCTAGAGGAAATTGTTAAAATTGTAACTTGTAATTCTGTTCATGCAGAAATACAGGAAGAAATCTTTGCATGTCAAAGAGAGACTCGCGACTGATTGCTCTGTTAACTTAAACCCAGAACTGCACAGTGCAAAAAACTCCTTCTGAGTCCATCCAATCAGCTTCACTCATCAATAACAGCCAATCTGCTGCCTCTGCACTTCAGGCCACACTTTACCAAGAATCCAGCACTTCATTTGATAAGACAGTAAAACCAGAGTCAGGCATCCGATGACAGAGAGAAACATAATCTAAAGGATGAGGGCCATTTTTGAGAATTATTATGCTATTTCATTTATGCAAAGCAAAGCAGTGTTGGGTTAGTTACTTCAAAAAAAAAAAAAAAACTAACTGTATTTAAATAATTTTTTTAACTACTATACCTGAAAAGTAACTTAGTTAATCAGTAAGTCATTTAAGGCCTTGTTTTAAAAACACACATAAATGTCAACAGAAAGAAATTAAACTCTTGTTTCTTAATTCATTCAATCATTCATTTTCTTTTCGGCTTAGTCCCTTAATCCGGGGTTGCCACAGCGGAATGAACCGTCAATTTATCCAGCATATGTTTTACACAGCGGACGCCCTTGCAGCCGCAACCCATCACTGGGAAACAACCATACACACTCATTCACACAGATAAACTACAGACAATTTAGCATACCCAATTCACCTGTACCGCATGTCTTTGGACTTGTGGGGGAAACCTGAGCACCCGGAGGAAACCCACACGAACGTGGGGAGAACATGCAAACTCCACACAGAAATGCCAACTGACCCAGCCGAGGCTTGAACCAACAACCTTCTTGCTGTGAGGCGACAGCACTACCTACTGCGCCACCACGTCGCCCCTTCTTAATTCATGTTATTTATTTATTTGGTTCTATAATAATTATTATTATTATAATTTGAGAGCGGGTGATGCGATGGCGCAGTAGGTAGTGCTGTTGCCTCACAGCAAGAAGGTCGCTGGTTTGAGCCTCAGCTGGGTCAGTTGGCATTTCTGTATGGAGTTTGCATATTCTCCCCACGTTTGCATGGGTTTCCTCCGGGTGCTCTGGCCAAAGACATGCGATACAGGTGAATTGGGTAAGCTAAAAAATTGTCCGTAGTGTATGTGTGTGAATGAGAGTGTGTGGGTGTTTCCTAGTGATGGGTTGCAGCTGGAAGGGCATCCGCTGCGTAAAACATATGCTGGATAAGTTGGCGGTTTATTCCGCTGTGGCGACCCCTGATTAATAAAAGGACTAAGCTGAAAAGGAATGAATGAATTTGAAAGCGACGCTGTGGCGCAGTGGGTAAAGCTCTCGCCTCACAGCAAGAAAGTAGCTGGTTCGAGCCTCAGCTAGGCTCAGTTGGCATTTCTATATAGAGTTTGCATGTTCTCCCCGCATTCGCGTGGGTTTCCTCCGGGTGCTCCAGTTTCCCCCACAAGTCCAAAGACATGCGGTATAGGTGAATTGGGTAAGCTAAAATTATCTGTAGAATATGTGTGTGAATGAGAATGTACGGGTGTTTCCCAGTGATGGGTTGCAGCTGGAAGGTTATCCGCTGTGTAAAACATATACTAGCTAAGTTGGTGGTTCATTCCGCTGTGGCGACCCCAGATTAGTAAAGGGACTAAGGTGAAAAGAAAATGAATGAATGAATGAATGAATAAACAATAATTTGAAACTGCCCCTTTTAGGCTTTGATCATAATTGTGGCATTTTGGTGTCTGTTGCTTTAAATTCAAATGAGAAGGTCTTTTTAAAAGAGGGCGGAGCTACAAATGCCTATGTGTCATCATAGTGGCATTCAAAAACAATTATATCATCCAATGCTAATGAGGGAAAGATCGTCACTAATGGGCGGGGCTTTTCCCCTCTGATGACACATACGAAGGGAAAATGTAAATTAAAGTGTTTCAGCAGACTATTTTTATGAAATGTGATTATAAAAAATGAAATCAATATTTTTTTTATCATTTGAAACTGGTTATATTCACAGACTGTTGCCACACAACTGTGTTTAAACCCCTTATAAAAGTGATTTTTGCATAATAGGTGCCCTTTAAATGCTTGAGCTAATGTCATCTTAATCTATAAAGCATTTCTCCGTTTTATTTGGGTTTTTACCACATTTCTGAACATACAAGTTACAGGAAAAGACTCCAACTAGACTTCAACTGTGGATCAAATACAGTTATAATGTTTATAAATATCACTTTTGCATAAATCACCAAACTCTCAGAGACACAGAATTGAAGTATTGGAAACTAATGTCCAAAAGAAGACACATTTCATGTTCATCATCCAGAAGACTTCTGCTTGATCAGTGAATCCAAGTCTACACACACATACACACAAACAACACACACACACCTATAATAGTGACAGCTCACATGAAAGATTGTCTTTTCGGCCCAACACTCCTTCAGTTTGCTTTGATAGCCCTGGAAGTCTTTTATTAGAACTAATATTTCCGTCCCTCTTTCCTCTCTTTCTTCCTTCTTCCACAAAAACAAGACCTATGAGATGAAACTGACTGTCTTTCTACTCTACAAGATTTCTGCAAGTGTTCAGGGAAAACAGCCGTCTCTGCCTTTCAAAACTAGTTTAACTTCATAACAAGCATGTGAAAAAAATAATCGAGATTGGAGGATACAGACATTAAAGTTTAATGAAAACACAAACAAATCTAGAGCAGATAACATTTATAAAACTGTAGCATTTGGTAGTGAGCCATTTTTTTAGAGGTCTCCTCTGCTCAACAAAGCTGCATTTAATTTATCAAAAATAAGTAAATGAATAAACTATATATATATATATATATATATATGAGCAATTCCAGCGTTATGGATGTGACATTTGCAGTAAAAACTTAAAACATAAATTCACATAGAAAATATACATTAACATTATATTGACAAATCTGTTTATATTTTCCAAAACAACTAACCACAGAGTTAAGGGACCAGAAAAATATCAATCTGTAAACATTTTTTATACTTTCAATGAGGAAAATTAACGTGCGTTATGGATGTGACAAAAAAAGTTTGTAAGTTTTCAGTAACATACTATATTGACAGAAATTCTGTCAATTAAACTGCACAACCCAAAAGAAACCATGCTACTCAAACAGATATGAGTCGGCTCACTAAAGAACAAACATGATTGATTTTATTTAATTTAATATTTTTGCATTTATGAGGAAAATGTGTTGTTATGGATGTGACACTTTTCTGTTATGGATGTGACACCTGAGAAATTGCCACTTGTGTGATTTTGGCAAATTAAATATAATAGTTTTAAACACTGACAGATACATTTATTTATTTATTACATTTAAAGTACTGTAAAATACTTGTTTACTCAAAAAATGTAGAAACGGTTTCTGTATTTCAGTGAAAACTAAATTTTTTTCATGGCAAGGTTAACATTTGCATGGAATTGCTCACATATATATATATATATATATATATATATATATATATATATATATATATATATATATATATATATATATATATATATATATATATATATATAGTCTTTAAATTTTTTTCTCTTTTTAAATATTTCCCAAATTATGTTTAATAGAGCAAGGACATTTTCACAGTATGTCTGATTACATTTTTTCTTCTGTAGAAAGTCTTATTTGTTTTATTTTGGCTAGAATAAAAGCAGTTTTTAATTTAAAAAAAAAACATTATAAGGTCAAAATTATTAGCCCCTTTAAGCTATATATTTTTTTCGATAGTCTACAGAACAAAACATCATTATACTATACCTTGCCTAATTACCCTAACCTGCCTAGTTAACCTAATTAACCTAGTTCAGCCTTTGAATGTCACTTTAAGCTGTATAGAAGTATCTTAAAAATATCTAGTAAAATATTATTTACTGTCATCATGGCAAAGATAAAATAAATCAGTTATTAGAAATGAGTTATTAAAACTATTATGTTTAGAAATGTGTTGAAGAAATCTTCTCTCCGTTAAACAGAAATTATGGAAAAAATAAACAGGGGGCTAATGATTATATAATATGATCATATATATATGCCTTTTATATGTACTATATATGACAATTGTGAAACTGGCGCTTTTCTTATAAACATACAGTATATGTTTTAATTGTATATATGCTATTTTATGCTATTATATGTTGCATCAATGTTAAGTGTATTGCAATAAATTAACTTCATGGTAACTTAAAAAACAGTATTACGAAATAGCGTAATTCAACTTAAGTATATTTTCATTTAGATTTATTTTTGTGATGTTAAATTATAAGCAGATCATTCAGAAATCATTCTAACATGTTGTGCTGATCTGTGCTTTGTGTAATTTCTCATTATTATTGATGAAAATCCTTGGTTACATGTCTTTACCACACTGAACTTTTAAACCACACTGAACTAAACTAACCTGAACTTTAAAGGTGCAGTATGTAAGTTTGACACCCAGTGGTTGAACTGGGTATTGCACTCCTAGATCAAAATAAACACACGCGTGGGATGCCAGAGATTGAGTACAGGAGCGAGTGATTTAAACACAGGAGCGAGTGATTTAAACCGTGTTCTAAATAAAATCAACGACACGCGATAGAAGGAATTATGTTCCATATTGAAAGGAGTTTTAGTTCTAACCAACACCTCGAATTGAGATATTAGAAACGGTTTCTATTTCTCACAGCTCAACATGTGAAACCTATGACAGTGCACCTCAGGTAAGCCTTGTGTGTTTTATTCAGTGCTAAATGCTAACAATGTGAGTTTGAATGGATTCTAAACCTTACCGTTTCGTGAGTGAGTGCTTATTCTGTGCTTCTGAAAGGCTGTATTTACATTTTTGTCGTGTTTCGTCTGGTGCAAAGAGTCAAACTGCTGTTTGCGTGTTGTTAGGACACAAGATTACAATGTAATCTGCTCACCTAATGTTTACGTTCGTAATATTTATATCATTTGCTAATTAATAACCTCATGTGGAACTGAATCTGTCTCATTTCGACGTCTGATACTGTCCATTTCGGTCACAGGTGCATGCTTTCAGAGCCTTTCTGAATGAATGAATGAAATACGCTGTTTTCCAACAAGGCAACCCGGAGTGCTGAATTATAATTGGCTAAACTGGCATTCTGCAGGCTAAACAAAGACAGCGTTCCGGCACGGAAAAACCATTTTCAAAGCAGAATATCTGACTTCAGCATTGTTTTTCAGTTAAACAAGTATGTTCACTTGGGATGTTTCTTAAATATCTGCAATATCTTAAATATCTAACATATTATGGTATTTTTATGCTTTAGATGAATCAAAAACTTACATACAGCACCTTTAACTCTGAAATCTGGACTTTACTAGAATTATGTGAAGCTGCTTTGACACAATCTACATTGTGAAAGGCGCTATATAAATAAACATGAATTGAATTTAACTGAATTTACTACGGTGGCTGAGAGAGCTCAAACATGCCGCAAGTTAGGAAAACACATGCAAATAGAAAAACATAATCTAAGAAAACGTCTTCATGAGTTTGACAACACGTGTCTGCAAATTATCCCAACACATGCAAATATTGACCTTATTCTCCACATACGAGTGGACGCAGCCATTTGAATAGTTTTGGCTCAAAACTTCTCGTCCCCTTCACTTCCATTTATTTTTAAATGTTAAAAACAGCTCGTTATGCTGCTTGATGTTGCAAACTGATATTTTCTTATCATATAATTCTGCTATGTCTGTATAGTCATGAACACACTTGTTTGTAGAGCAAGTAGTTTTCTGCTGTTTCAAGAGTTCACACTTAGATATTGCTTGACGCTATTAGCAGGTTTGGCATGCTCTCCCGGGAGAGAACCCTGAGCTCGGAGATAATTGAGCCCAGGGCCCCCGCCTGGTCAATTGAGCATGTACGGGGAGTACGAGATCAGGTAGTTCTCGAGAGCTCCCCGTGGTAAAGAAAGGTGGAGAAGGGGTGGATGGGGGGTTTCTTCGGAAAACGAAGATAAGGGAGTAATATTTGCTAGGCTACCTATAGAGAGTTTGGAATAATCTGATTGGCTAACTAATGATTGTAGATGAGAGACCAGCTGCGGTCAATTATATCACGTGCTCCTCTCGAAATTAGTTCGTGAAACTTCACTCATTATTTCTAGTCATTTCTCCCATAGACAATTAAATCGGAAGTTATAAAACAACCGCAAAAACGAGCGCATTTCCGCATTGCAGAATAAGGTCAGTAGAAGCGTGCTGCAAATAGTGCAGACCACAACAGAAATGTGTTTAGGGACCTAAAAAAGTGACAAACCCAGTTGCTTCTTGATTAAAATTTGACCATAATCGTTTGGCCATTTTAGTTTACGGTTAGTTTTTATTACATTTTTTGATCTACAAAGCCAAAAAACCACTTTAAAATTATCGCTGGTTCTTTGGATTATTACAGAAAAATGATAATAGCCTTATTTTTCCCCCATAGCAGTTTATATATAAATCTTAATAAGATTTCCAAATCAAATTTCAATGCAATCACTTTGGTCTAACAAATGAGAAATAATTTTATCGACTTGATTTTCAGTGACCAATTCTAATATAAAATATTTCAAACTTTATTTTAATTGAAAAGCAAATGTTTAGCTTGAGCCATAGTCACCAAATTCCCTTGTCACAGAAACAAAAGTGTACATTTATTGCGTTAGATAAAGGCGCAAGGTTAATGTAAGAGTCTGACATCATTCAAGACATCAGTGTGTGTGTGTGTGTGTGAACAAAGCTGCACAAGGTTGCAGTTGTGCATGAATGCTTTTGCTCAAATCAGCATTTTCTGATGGAGTTTTATCACCGACCACCCCTCTCTCTTTCTCCTTCAAGGTTCAAATGTACATCTGTCCAGCAGAGCTCTCTCACACATACACACACGCACACACACACACACACACACACACACACACTAAAACACAAAGCTGTGAGAAAAGCTGAATGAAGGCCAGATGCTCGTTTAATATGGCAGCGAAAACATTAACGTCCATTAACACTTGCACGCAGGACCATTTGTCATATTCCACAAGAAATGCTTTGCATAATACAATGATTTCTAAAGCATCACGTGATGCTGAAGACTGGAGTAATGATGCTGAAAACCCATCACAGAAATAAATCACATTTTAAAATATATTCAAATAAAAAACAGTAATGAGATATTGTAAAAAAAAATCACAATAATATTGTATTTTTGATTAAGATGACACTTTGGTGTCGGCTCCAGTGGTGTAGTGGTTAGTGCGTTGACACATGCACTCTGATGCTCGCGGTGACCCGAGTTCAATTCCTGCCTCGCGGTCCTATGCTGATACTACCCCACTCTCTGCTCCCCATGTCCCTGTCAATGCTCTATACCAGGGCTAGTCAATTAGTTTGTCATGGGGTCCGGCTCATGAAAAGCATCCCAAACGAAGGGCCAGAGAGATATGACTTGCAAAATGAGCCCATATGTTGTATTTTTGCTCCTTAAGACACCCACATTGGCTTTTTGTACATTAAAATGTTAATATATTGTATTTTGAAACTACAATATATCAGTGCATTGTACAATAGGCTTTTTTAACAAACATATTTAAATGTTGTATTTCAAAGCACAACAAACTGATGTTGACGTGAGATGTGAGATGTGAGACGTGAGATGTTTTCTACTGCGTGCGCGCGAAAAGGCGCGAGCGCGTTGCTCCGCTTGTGCCTGCATATTGGCATATATTGTTACATTAGAAATAACAAACTTGCACGCGGAAAAGACGTGAAATGGGAACGGCCCGCTGCTATAGTTAATGTGGTGTTGGTGCGTATTAGCCTCAGTGTACAAACTCGGAACTTTAAACTAGCGCACATTTGGCAACTTGGCATAACTTTGTTTAATTGCAGCAGTTTCGTTCAGCAGAAATGCGGCTTAGAGAAGCCTTTACGATTAATTAACGACGATTGATTAATTTACGACGAATTAAAGCACAGTTAATAGTGAAATTGGCTAATCGTTGCATCCCTAATAATGAAATCAGTGCATTGTACAAAAGGCCTTTTCTACAAACACATCCAAATGTTTTCCGGCTGCTCGCGCCACTCGCTTAAGCCTGGTTTATACTTCTGCATCAAGTGATCGGCGTGACCCACGGCGCAAGCCTCGCGCGTAGCCGTACATTTATACTTCTGCGCGCTGTTTCTGTTTCTCTGCAATACACTTCCAAATCGCTACCTGGCAGTAGGTGTTTATGTTTCTCTTTGTCAAGTTTCTTCGCTGGTGTTTTGTTTTTTCTGAACACTTCCTTAATGTATAAGTGGCTCAAATTCGCTCATTTTGAGGCGGGAACCGGCGGACGTGCAACAACTTTGATCATAAGGTAAACACAAAACAACAGTCTCCATCTGGAGCTCCTTCACGGGACTCCACACTTGCAAACACTCGCTGCATCGGGCGCGCAGCTCTCACCTTCGCCCAGACTCGTCAACCCTACCAAGCCGACCAATCACAGAGCTTGCGCTACGCGTACGCGTTACATTTTTTGAGAGGCGCGCATCAACGTCGTCGACGGCCACAGCGAGGGGCTATGCGTCCACGCGTAGGCTGTGCCGTAGCATACGCCTGCGCTTGACGCAGAAGTATAAATCAGCCTTTAATGTCAGGTGACTCATGCTCTGCACAGCTTGTGCTGTATTGAACAGACGCACGTCACTTCATAACTATAGCGGCCGTTTTTTGACTTAACTAAATTTATTTTTGATGTCTTGGTCACACTATTTGGAGGGCCGGAACAAATTGCCTTGGGGGCCGGGTTTGGCCCGCAGGCCGCCAATTGAATAGCCCTGCTCTATACTTTCCTATCCATTAAAGGTGAAAACCTCCAAAAAATAATTATTAAAAAAAAGATGACACTTTAGTGAGCACACGAGACCTATAAAAGAATGGAAATCTACTGTAACCAACTCTATGCCTCTATGCAACCATCATGTCCCCTCATCGCTCTTGCAGATGACTCTCAGCTGGAATGAAACCAGAAGACACTGGATTTTTTTATTAAAAACAAAACCCATGTGAAGCAAAGCTTTAGTTAAACTTGTCCAGCGGTGGAGGGGAAATCTGAAAACAAACTATACACAATAAAATCTGATATAAAACACAGTACTCTCCGCTGGGACCCTCGATAGAAAGCCAACATCAGATAAACAACAACAAATAAATATAGAGAAACACTGTGAAGTACAGCTTATAGCTGGAGAAATATTTATGGACAAAATTTGCCTGCTGTGGCAAAAAAAGAGATCATTTTACAACAAACTCTATAATTTGGTTGGAAGAGCAAAATCTGATGTTATAATATGAAATGTGTTTGCTGCTGTGCTGAGACACAACCCCTCACCATAATCTGAAGAAAGGAATTGTTTACACCAAGGTTTGGCACAAAAAAGAAAATAAGATGTTTAATCACGGTTTGTTTGCGTTCAAAATGTTCGTGAACCGCATTGATGTCAAAAAGACATCAAGCATGATGTCAAAAATGCAAATTGATTTGATGTCAAAACCTTGACGTCTATTTGACATTCACGCATAGATGTCCTTTTGACCACCAACATAACGATACGAAAAGTACTGTACTATGTGAAAAGTTGTATCCATCTGAAAGCTTCGATTACAAGTTTAACTGGATTAGTGTCCCTACAGGCGACACAGTGGCTCAGTGGTTAGCACTGTCGCCTCACAGCAAGAAGGTCGCTGGTTTGAGTCCAGGCTGGGTCAGTTGGCATTTCTGTGTGGAGTTTGCATGTTCTCTCAGTGTTGGCGTGGGTTTCCTCTGGGTGCTTCGGTTTTCCCCACAGTCTAAAGACATGCGGTAGAGGTGAATTGAATAAACTAAATTGGCCGTATGTGTGTAAATGAGTATGTTGGGTGTTTCCCAGTACGGGGTTCCAGCTGGAAGGGCATCTGCTGTGTGAAACATATGCTGGATAAGTTGGCGGTTCATTCCGTTGTGGTGACCCCTGATGAATAAAGGGACTAAGCCAAAGGAAAATGTATGAATGAGTAGTATTCCTACAATGCTTGTACGCTACCTTGCATTGACATCTAATTGACGACAACCATTGGCATGTTTTGACGCCAATGTTAGCTGTCAATTTGATGTTGTTTTTACATCAAGGCAGTCTAAATTGATTTCTAATTGTTTTCTAAATTGACTCATCAAATGTGAGTTTTTGACATGTTTTTGATGTCATTTTGACATCAAGGTGCCCACTGGGTGTAAAGTCCCTAGATCTTTTCACATATAAGAGGTCCTACAGTATAAAACATCCTACAGTGTAAGATTCAGAACTTCAGATATTCAAAAACAGCTTATATTGAAGTCAATCTGCCAAATAGCCAAGCTTTGTATTGGCAAAACTCCACCTCCAGCTTCTCCAGAGCTGCCTGTTTAGCTCCGCCCACCAAATTGTGCTGCAGTAGATAAATAATAATAGAGGCAAATGCAGGCCGTGCACACACACACAAGAATATTTTTTTCAATGGAGATTTCCCCTTATTTAAAAAAACAATTGTCAACATGGAACCACAAAACATGTTAATGCTCTGTCAAAAGCATGCCAAACCAACAGGTGACATTATGACCTTCAGAATAAAGCCATATTGGCCAATCAGAAGCCTGCAAAAGGAGAAAGTGGCACCTCAAACAAGAAAGAAAATGGCCAAAGCCATAAGGCAAAAAGTCTGGCTTCAGCTGCCACAAAACCAACCCGTTACAGGGTTTCTGGTCTGAACACACCCTGTAATATATTTCTAAACATTTCACCGAGTCAGATAAGAATAAAAATCCATAATGACATGCACTATGTATCCAAAAGAACAATCCCAAATAATCTAGACAAGCTTGATTGCTTTTCTGAGACTAGATGCTTTACTTCAAGACTCATCAAGAGTTCCATAAAAAACGTCACCAATTTACAACTTTAATTTTCTGAACTTCAACATTCCTTATCAAATTCTTCTCTTTTTAGCTCAATAATCTGACTGGCCAATCACATCACCCTAACTTGATTGTGATTGGTTAATCAGAGTCAGAGGTGAACTGAATAATGACGCTGCCCATGGCAACACTATAATTGACAACGTATCATGTTCTGTCTCTTTAAAATCTCTACAAGCAAGCAAACACACACACACACACACACACACTCATTTGTTTAGACAAAGTTAATACATACAAGTTTTACATCAGGAACATTTTTGTTCTTGTTGTTAATAAATTAATACTTTTATTTAGGCATTAAAATAATCAGAACTGAGACTAAGATTGTACTTTTAAACTTTCTATTCATTATTAAATCATCACAAAAATAATATAATGGTTTCCAAAACAATATTATGCAGCATTTTAAAGATTTTGACAACATTTTTGACAATAATAAGATGTTTCTGGAGCAGCAAATCAGCATATTAGTAGTATGATTTCTGATTAATCATGTGACACTGAAGATTGGAGTAATGATCGCGAGAATAATAACAATTATTCATTAATTTTCCTTCAGCTTAGTCTTTATTCATTAGGGTTCGCCACAGCGGAATGAACCGCCAACTTATACAACATCTGTTTTACGCAGCGGATGCCATTTCAGCCGCAACCCTTAACTGGGAAACACCCATACCCACTCGGATTCATACACTCATACACTAAGGTCAAATTAGCTTATTCAATTCACCTACAGTGCAGGTCTTTGGACCGTGGAGGAAACCGGAGCACCCGGAGGAAACCCACACCAACGTGGAGAGAACATGCAAACTCCACGCAGAAATGCCAAATGACCCAGCTGAGATTCGAACCAGTGACCTTTTTGCTGTGAGGCTACAGTGCTAACCACTGAGCCACCATGCTGCCCAGGAATAACAATTATATTAAATAATATTTTACAACATTACATTATCTGTAGTGTATACTACAGTACAATATTACAGTATAAGTACTATGTTTTTGATTAGGTAAATGCAGCCTTGTTGAGTATAAGAGAGTTTCAAAGAAACATTAAAAAGATGAACTATTGCAAATTTTTGAATGAATCAATAAAATGAAACTCCATTAATCTAAGATGCAAAAAAAGAGAGATATAACTCTTCCCAGAGAATAAATTCATCTCATACTACAAAAAGGCAGAATACGACAGCAAATGCAGAAGTTGTGATAGAAAATGTCTATAATTTTCTGGAAACGAGGTCAAAACTGTTTTCAGTTTAGCTTCACGTCAGAGCTCAGATTTCACATTATTTGTTCTTTAAAAAAAAATTCTCATCAGCATTTCAGTCATGTTTTCCAGTAAAAAATCCTTTAAAAAAAGAAGAAGAATTGAGAAGCAAAACTGCGTAAGACTTTCAGGAAATAAATCTTGAATTAAGTCTGTCTGGCTCACCCCAGTGGCACTTTTGTCTTTTTTTAAGCATAAATCTAACCTAATTTTTGCTTCAAATGCACACAAAACGCTTTAAGTGTTATATTGCTTCTCGAGCTTAATTATGATTACTGTAAATCAAAACAGGACTACAGACTAATAAACAGATTCCCTGCAAAGCACATGACGTCTCACCCCTCTTTTTTCCCTCCCGCGGTCCATCTTTCCTCCTTCTGTCAGTCGTTCTCTCTCTCATCCTCCCGCAGTTGCGGTAGCTGATCTCCCTCATGCTGAGACAGGATTATGAGTAAGCTATGAAGACAGGACGTGTGTGTGAGTATGAGTTTGTGAGTGTGTGTGTGTATGTGTGTGTCCCACCCCTCATCAAACTCGGCAAGGATACACCTACTGAAGTGTGGGGAGTGTTGGGAGATTGATGGAAAAAAAGAGAAACCTTTTACAGGTTCACAAGAAGAAGCTTGAGTCCAGACAGGAAAATAGAAAATACAAAATAATCTAAAGAACTCTCTTAAAAATAAAAAGGTTCTTTAATGCCATCAGTGGTTCCATGAAGAACCGTTTACATCCAAGGAACATTTTCACACCTAAAATGAAAATCAAGTGTTACGGTCATATTTCTTGGCCCCCCAAAATTTGTTTGCTTTATTTATAGAGCACATTTAAGAACAAGTGATGTTGACCAAAGTCCTTTACAAAAAGACCAGCATACAAAATCTATATTTATTTATTCATTCATTCATTTTCTTGACGGCTTTGTCCCTTGCGGGGTCGCCACAGCGGAATGAACCACCAACTTATCCAGCACGATTTTACGCAGCGGATGCCCTTCCAGCCGCAACCCATCTCTGGGAACATCCACACACTCATTCACACTCATACACTACGGACAATTTAGCTTACCCAATTCACCTGTACTGCATGTCTTTGGACTGTGGGGGAAACCGGAGCACCCGGAGGAAACCCACGCGAACGCAGGGAGAACATGCAAACTCCACACAAAAACGCCAACTGACCCAGCCTAGCTGAGGTTCGAACCTGCGACCCAGCGACGTTCTTGCTGTGAGGCAACAGCACTACCTACTGCGCCACTGCGTTGCCCATCTATATTTACTGTATATATAAGCAAAATATATAAAACAGATTAAAATTATTAATTGCAATGAAAAAGCAAGAGGCAGAGAGTGATTTTTTTTTAAATGAGACTTAAAAGCACCAAGGGAAGAGCATGACCTGATATGTAAAGGCAGACCATTCCACAGACTGTGATGAGTGTTTTCCAAAACCTGTAGTTTCTCTGTCGCAGATCCATTGCTTGAACCACATTAGTTATAGCTTAAAATGCCCATAATTATTAGGCAACTTAACAAAAAAACAAATATATACCCATTTCAATTATTTATTCTCACCAGTGAAACCAATATAACATCTCAACATTTACAAATATACATTTCTGACATTCAAAAACAAAACAAAATCAAATCAGTGACCAATATAGCCACCTTTCTTTGCAAGGACACTCAAAAGCCTGCCATCCATGGATTCTGTCAGTGTTTTGATCTGTTCACCATCAACATTGCGTGCAGCAGCAACCACAGCCTCCCAGACACTGTTCAGAGAGGTGTACTGTTTTCCCTCCTTGTAAATCTCACATTTGATGATGGACCACATGTTCTCTATGGGGTTCAGATCAGGTGAACAAGGAGGCCATGTCATTAGTTTTTTTTCTTTTAGACCCTTTCTTGCCAGCCACGCTGTGGAGTACTTCAGCTTGTGTGTCTTGTTCAGTGGTGGTGGTTTTTCAGCCTTTCTTACCTTGGCCATGTCTCTGAGTATTGCACACCTTGTGCTTTTGGGCACTCCAGTGATGTTGCAGCTCTGAAATATGGCAAAACTAAATTAAAATTAAATTAAATTGGTCATAGCATATGTGTGTGAATGTGAGAGTGTATGGATGTTTCCCAGTACTGGGTTGCAGCTGGAAGGGCATACAACATATGCTGGATAAGTTGGCGGTTCATTCCGCGGTGGCGACCCCTGATAAATAAGGGACTAAATTTACTAAATTTATTTTTAAGTTAAGTGGTTGGAAACAATTTATAAGGGCTGAATTTAAACAAACAGATGAAGTCGAACCTTACTAAATTTAATTTGTTTGTTTAAATTACCCTGTATAAATCGTTTGCAACCAGTTCCCAAATTTTTTTTTAGTAAATCTAATGAATCACCGCTTGAAATAAGTGTTATAATACTTATTTTAGTATTTTATTCTCAATTTTTTTTTCTTACAAAAGCCTAAACATGTTTTTATTTCAATAAGTCTTACCAAGTATAATTATCTTACTGCACTGGCAGATAATTAGACTAGTTCCCAGTCAGTATTTTCTGAAATCATTCATTTATTTCTCAAATTTAGATGGTTATTTTTCTGTAGTGCATTCCACAAAAGAAAAAAAGGTTCCTTATGTTAATAAAATGCTTTTCATTCCAGGTAATGAATGGTTCTTTAAAGGTTGATCTACGGTTTTACTATAGCGTCACTGCAGAAACCCTCCTTATTTCTAATAGTGTATGATAAGTAGACAAGGGAAGATGGATGAGAGGAGATAATTAGAGGGTCCATTAGATGTATCTGTGCCTCATGGGAGAGGAACAGTCGAAGTGCCTTGTTGATGAATGTGAATCTGAGTCGAAACTAAATAACGCACGAAATACAATGAGAAGAAGTGTGACGTAGTTCATCGGTTCAAATCTGAGATGGTAAGGTTGGTTCTGAGTTCTTTATTGAATGCTGGGACAACCTTAACCTTTTTTTTTGGTGTACGGTTGTATTAGTTTAACTTAATTGAATGGTCTACACCAATGACTGTATAAAATATGGACATCGGGATAGCGCCATTTTCCATTAAACGCTGTGAAGGAAAAAACGCTTTGTGACGGGCACAAACTGTCGCAAAAGACTGCTGAAATTGGAGCCTGGGCATGCACAGAAGGACTGCCTAATAGAGCCAGAGCATGGAGCCAGAGGAGGAGCTGCGGAATCGAACTTCCAACCAAACGCTTGTACATCAAGTCAACCACGCCCCCCAAACTACTCACTTGACCGCCGGTGTCTGCACTATAACAAAGGCTCGCTGATGTACACTTTGTGTTTACATAGGAGCCTGCGTTTGCTGTTTTATCAACACAAATGGTTGTAATAACGTTAACAAAGGTGAGGTTTTATATAATGAAGATTTAATCGCACCAGCTCCGCAGCGCACATTACTCGCGGGCCGATCCGGCTTGGATGCGGCAGTGTCAGCTCGCTAACTGCCACCGCATTTGGCCCGATTGACTCGGGCCGGATGCCTATAGACTCACTGCTCGAGTCAATCCAAGCCGGATCGGTCCGCGAATAATGTGCATGACAGTGGCGGCTGGTCAATAGAGGGCGCTGGGGCACCACCCCCTTCAAGTTAGACCCCTTTAATATGTTAATATTTATTATCACAAATATTAACTAAATAAATTGATTTAATTATAACATTCTAACATTTATTGTAGTCATACTTACATTTATTGAAAAAAAATGTATGAACAATATTTTTTCATATGTGTGCGGGGCGCCGGACTAATGAGTGTCTATGTAGGTACACAAACTTTTGCAATGCACGTGATATGACGATAATATCGGCCGGTTTTAAATTGTCCTTGGGGCGCAGTGCTCTGCATCCCGAACCCTCCCATTTTTGTTGTTAGAACGAATCATATTTGTTTTTATATGATTGGCCTTATGTGATTGGACTATTCTCACTTAGACCGTTCACTCAGCCGCAGCTCCTCAGTTAACTGACGACTATTAATCATAGTGAAAGCAAGTGCAATTTCTCGAGATTAAGGAAAATTCCATTGTATCTTTGCAAAGATATCCCTTCACAAGGCGTTTGGATGAAGAAAAAAAAGAATCAAGGAGCTTGGACCAGATCGACCTTCCTTGCAAATTCAGTAGTCAGGTGATCGCAAGCGCGCGTACACTTTTCCAGCTTTTGTTATGACAAAAAATGTTGGCTGGCAGGTTGTGATGTAAGTCATGCCTTTACTGTTTTCTGTGTTTGCTGTTTAAAACAGCATGACGCAAGAGAGGCTGAATGCATTGGCCATGCTGTCAATAGAGAAGAGACTGGTGACTGAGATGACTGACTTTAACCAAATGGTCATTGAGAAATTTGCAAGCCAGAAAGAAAGGAGAGCTAAATATTTGTTTAAGTAGTGCTACTGGTCAGTGATTAGGCAACATTTATATATGTGTGTGTGTGTGTGTGTGTGTGTGTGTGTGTGTGTGTGTGTGTGTGTGTGTGTTTGTGTGTGTGTGTGTGTGTTTACTGATTATCTTGATTACTTCATTACTGATAATAAACCCAAATTGAACTAAAATGAACTGATTTGTGATGCATTTATTGTATGCTTTAGTCATATTTTTGTTTTTTGATACATCACCTGAAAAATGGCCTACTTTACCAACAGTTAGATTTTTTTTTATTGCGCCCCCACCCCAATTTTTTGACACCAGCCGCCACTGGTGCATAAGTAGGTACAGCAGACGGAGTCGAGCCGAGGGCTAGGTCTCCGGCAGGCGAGAGTCTAGCCAGAACTGGCCCGAGTGTATTTTGCTATCTGGGTGGTTAGGCATGTATCAGCAAACTGATAAAACCCTGACCTTACCGAATAAATAGTCTTCCACCAGATCCTGTATGTCAAAAACTATAGTTTACTGCTGAGCAATTGGTTCTGTCATGATAAAATAACACAAAAATCAAATAATAACACGTCAGTCTCCTGCCGAAGCTCCGACATCTGCTTTGAGAAATCACAGCTGTCAATCACGATGACACGCCCAGCATTAAATTAATGCTCAAAACATACTCTTTACTAAAATGAAGATCTGCACCTATATCAGCACGATAACCAGTGCCTTGACTGACCAGAACCATCTTTCGGAACATTTTATTAAAGGTGTAATTAATTTTTTTATTTCGCCTCACAGCAAAAAGGTCACTGGTTTGAGTCGCGGCTGGACCAGTTGGCATTTCCGTGTGGAATTTGCATGTTCTCCCCATGTTAGAGTGGGTTTTTTTTTCAGGTGCTCCGGTTACCCCACAATCCAAAGACATGCGGTACAGGGGAATTGAATAAGCTAAATTGGCCGTAGTATATGAATGTCTGTGTGTGTGTGTGTGTGAATGAGTGTGTATGGGTGTTTTCCAGGACTGGGTTGCGGCTGGAAGGGTATCTGCTGCATAAAACATATGCTGGAATAGTTGGTGGTTCATTCCACTGTGGCGACCTCTGAAATAGAGACTAAGATGAAGGAAAATGAATGAATGAATGTGGCAGTATATGCTCAATTGCAACCTC
The DNA here is from genome assembly GCA_903798195.1 of Danio kyathit. Taxonomy (NCBI): domain Eukaryota; kingdom Metazoa; phylum Chordata; class Actinopteri; order Cypriniformes; family Danionidae; genus Danio; species Danio kyathit. The sequence goes on along the minus strand of LR812532.1, from coordinate 11,406,831 downwards.
AGGAATTACCCCTAGAATGAAAAGCTTTGTTTTGACCATATATGGAATGATCATGCATATTAATGAGCTGTGCTCTGACGTAGCTTATCATGCACACACACACACACGCAAAATAATCATACTTCAGTTGTCAAAAAATATTTAAACAAACTAGATTTCATGTTAAATGACTTTAACTGAAGTTGTAGGGAGGTTTATTTTAGCTAGAAGGAGCGAGTAATTAATATGATATGAAAGTTTGCTCTTAAATTGTGTTGTGGATAAATATAGGCTAAATTATAATTACAGACAACAAAAGGGGCCAACAGAGATGTATTTACATGTATAAGGGTGCAATCTATACAACATAAACCTCAAAATTAAAGTAAAAATGTTACATTATTGATGTTTGTGATTTTAAAAATACATTTCAAGATTATACCAGCAATCATGTATGTTTTGTTGGTTTAATGTTCAGGAAGTACAACTGTTCTGACGTGATGAAATTTACAAAACATATTTACACTTAAAGGGCGTTGAATTTTTATTATTATAATTTGGTCTCATTTATAGGAGCCTCAAGAACTGTGAAAACATACATTACATTTTTCAGAAACTTAGAGCATAATTCCGACCTGAAGGGGTAGGAACACTCCACTTTTTTTTTATGGAAAATAACCTCATTTTACAAGTACTCTAGAGTTAAAGACTTGAGTTTTACCATTTTTAATCCATTCAGCCCATCTGCATGTCTGGTATGAGCTCTTTTAGCTTAGCTTAGCATAGATCATTGTATTTGATTAGACCATTAGCCCCTATTTAAAGCTTGACTCTTCTGTAGTTACATTGTAAGGCTGAAAAAAAATTAAAGTTGCTATTTTCTAGGTTGACATGGAACTTGAAAGCCACAAAAAAACAGTTGCCATGTGGTGTTACCATGATTAACAAACAGAAACCAGCACATAACCTTTAAAAGAGTTTGGTTTACAGCACATGCTGATTTATCTGACAGTATATGAGAAGCTAACAGGAGCCTGGGCAGCGTTCAGTTAACCTGGAGAAAGAGCACAGGTCATCCTCATACATCTGTTAAAAGCAGCCTGTCTTGAGTAACCCTGAAATGACCTTGCAGAGACACATCTGTGATCTGCTCTCCACTGCAGTCCTTAATACAGCCATGCAATTTACCATCACTTTACAGTGTGTCTCAATGGCCACAAACAATGCAAACCATAGGGGTGGAAGTCTAAAAAGGCGGACTATTGACTCCATCTAGATAAAAATGAAGACCGAATTACTGTATTAGCCCCCCCGTATATTTTTTCCTGGCACATTTCTAACCATACAGTATTAGTTTTAATAACTAATTTCTAATATTGAATTTCTTGAATTACATAATATTTGACTAGATATTTTTCAAGATATTAATATTCAGCTTAAAATGCAATTTAAAGGCTTAACTAGGTTAATTAGACAAGTTAGGGTAATTAGGCAAGTCATATACTCATGGTTTATTCTGTAGACAATCGAAAAAATATATTGCTTAAGAGGGCTAATAATATTGACCTTAAAATGGGTTTAAAAAAATCAAAACTGCCGAAATAAAACAAATAAGACTTTCTCTAGAAGAAATAATATCAAAGGAAATACTGTGAAAATTTCCTTGCTCTGTTAAACACCATTTGGGAAATATTTGAAGAAATAAAATAAAATAAAAATAATTCACAGGAGGGATAATAATACCGACTTTAACTGTATATTCATTTTTTTAGCTTTATTGTTTAACAAGGGTGTATAAAAGGACATGAATTTCAAGATGCAACCTTTCATTGAGGATTTTGGTTTGCTGCCAGTAAGCTAAAAACGCTTGTGACAAAACATATTATTAAATTCCTCCCCATTAAAATGAATCACCTCTAAATTCGGCCCTAAAAGCTGTGCTTTTTGTAATAAACCCATAGTTTTTTTTGGAAAATGTAATCGAAGAAATGTTTGTCAGACTTTATAAAATGAAACATTTTGGCAAATAGACACACACACACACACACACACACACCAATTTCAAAAATCATATTGCTTCTCTTTTTTTGTTCTGCTTCCCATTTAAAATATTAAAGAAGTGCCTGAAACGACATACACTTACAGATGATTTTTTCATTTTTGTTGTTGTTTTGTAAGCTTTTTTATGCATAAATAAAATCTGTCAGTACGATAAAACAAAGAACATTTGGATTTAAGATGCATTATGTAAAAATTTTACATTTTATAAACTTATAGTTTATGTACACTGTAAAAAACTTCTGTAAATGATCAGTTTTTCATATTTTGTCATTCAGGTTTTTATAGTTTAAATTTTTTTCCCCATTTATTTATGCTTTTGAATCTCATTGTGGGATGTTGATCTTTCTTCCAACTACTTTTATCCTTGAAAAGTTTGAAAAAGTGACTTCTCTTAACATTTTTAATACTTTAAAGTGAGATATTGTCTGGATCTGTGTTGTATATTATGATTATGATTATATTATTATTATTATTATTATTATTTCTTTATATATTATTTCTTATACATAATATTATTATCAGACTACTAAAATGTCAATAAATGTCACTTTGTTAAACCCCACAGTTGAATTTTTAACTTTGAATGTCGACAGAGCAGATATTAACATCCTATAATGCAATTCACAACCGTAAATAAACAGAAAACACTTGTGAATCATAAAATACAGAAACTTAATTTTACAGTGTTGTGTTGTTTCTCAAATCCATTTACATTAAGGATTTTTAAATATCTTACAATGACAAAAATATTGGTAAAAAGTAATAAATATGTATATTAAAATAAAATAAGATGTCTGAGTGTTTAATTACACAATTCATGAGTTCACCCTCAAGTATAAACTGTTTCAGCAAATATGGACCCTTTTCACAAGCCTGTCATGACGCGTTTAACAGTCATCAGCATCTTAAATCCTTTAAAGTTTTTAATATTTTTATTTTAAAAAAATATGAACATTTATATGTATTTATTTATGTACTGTAGTATATTATCTTTGCTTCAAATTACAAAAAACAAATTACCGCTTGTGCAAGAGGTTTCTAATACAGCATCTATGGGATAGGATGGCAAATTTGACATTATTCTCTCCTCTGGCTGCCATCATCAGTCTTACACAATTTTTTTTCCTTTTTCTGAAAGTCTTTATAAAGTCATCGTGGAGTTTTTCTTTTATCATTTGAGCAAATAAGATTGTAAAAAATGTATTTGCTGTATTCTCCCATTCACTATGCTCTAAGTTTTCCCAAATGTGGCGACTTCCGCTACCGAGAAACCAGGAAGTGTGAAAAGGGTCTATTATGCATATTTGGAATGCTGTCCTGGGCTCCGAGCTTGGAATGCAGCCTGAACCCAGAGAACTCCCATGATTGCCAGTATGGAATAAGATTATATTAAGAGTGAGGAGTTTAGGTAGAAGACTGATGCTGGAAAAGCATTATGGGACCGAAGTGAGCTGGATGAATAAATATGCATTGAGTTAGGATTATTAGGTGAACGAGTTCCATTTTCGCTAAAATGGCTGATTATATTATTGTGTTTCTCCCGAACTTTGTTAAAGGGATAGTTTACATGTGAAGAAAGGAAAATTCTATGGTTTTAAACTTCTTCTGTTGAACACAAAAGAAGATGTTTTGAAGAATACTTTGATATTCAGAAGAAAGAAACAGTTTTGAACATTTTTGACTTTTTTGACAGTTTTGACTTTAATAACATCACCAAATATGCCATTTTATAAGATAATGTTTCATTAAAATACTTCACCGTTTTAAAAAATGAGACTCTTCAAACTCAGGAGACTATAATAAAAATGTACATTTTGCTTTAAAGTCTGTATGAAATCAAAATGTACACATGTTTGGTCCATTTTCATCTTAAAGCGAAACATTAATTAAATTAATTAAAGTTAATAATTAATTAAAACATTGTTTCATTGACTACGTTTACATGGACATCAGTAATCAAATTATTTGGCTTAATCTAATTAAGAAAATAATATGATTAAGATGTTTACATGAGTTGCGTTTTGCATGTTCCTTTCATGATCCCGTTTTACATGTTATAACACATAATTCAATTGACATCATTGCATCACCGCGCTATCCACATTTCCTCCAGAGTTTCATTTCATTTCAGGTGTTTCATTTTTAATTTGTCGACTTTAACAGCAGTTTGGCACTTTCACTTTCACTCGGGAACATTTCATGCATGCCTCCCGTGACAAACGAGATATTGGATGCAACTATGAACTGCTGGATGAGTGTTGTTTTAATGGAAGTTCATACCGCATGGTGAATGAAAGAAAAAAAAAACTCCGCATTTCACGATGCAGGTGTCTGGTCTTCACTGACTCGGTAGGTGCAAAGAATAGTCTAACAGCCATGTGTGTGTGTGTGTGTGTGTGGACTATCCTGTCACTAAATGCGATATGTCACTAAATGAAAAGTCCTACATGACGGTAATAGTTTGATTGCGGTGTTTACATCTCTGTACTGCACTTCAATAATGCGACTAAAATCGGCATACTCCACATGTCTTTATTCGATTTCTATTTAGTTTGATTATGACCTTAATCGGATTAAATTAATCAAAAATCGCTGTTTACATGGTAGACTCTTAATCAGAGTATTGTCTAATTGTATTAAAATCGAAATATTGGTGTCCATGTAAACGTAGTCACTGAATCATTTGCTTCCAGTCTGGAATGCAACCCTTCTCTGAAGATGTCAGTTTGACGATGTGGGTGAAATATGCTTAGCCACGCCTCTCTAACCATTAATTCCCTGTGTATGAAAAATGAGAGGAGGAGCAAAAAAGACCACGCCCCCTACTCAATATTCCATTTCAGTTGGAAATACATCATCATGCTGAAATAAACTTTGTTCACTAAGACTTTAATCAAGCTACACACACACACACACACACACACAAAACACACACACACACACACACACACACACACACACACACACACACACACACATACACACACACACACACACACACACACACACACACACACACACACACACACACACACACACACACACACACACACACACACACACACACACAAGATGTTTGCTGTTTGTTGAAACTACTTATGTTATGTTGCTGAAGCGGGGGGAAGTTAATTGTTCAACCCAGGCTCATTCTGAAAACGTACCGCTATATGCATTTCTGGAGAGGGCCAAATACATCCAAGGAGCTACGTTTTTTTTGGCAGTTTTTGTTTTCGCGAATCCACCAGCAGCCGCTGTGTACGCGTGTGCTGTTCTCACGTAAATCCACCAGAGGCCGCTGTCGACTGACTGACTGACTAACTGACCGATCGACTGACCTACCCTCCTCCTTCCCTAAACCCAACCAATAGTGTTTTCAAAAACACAGATTGACCAGCAGCCACCCACTTCCCTAACCCAATCGACTGTTTTAAAAAGCAATCCAGAAAAAGAAAAGTCTGATTTTACCACATTCTCACCCTGTTATTTACCTTGTTTATTGTATTTTTTGCCTTTTGCTTTTGTTTTACCCGCTTTCTGGAACCGTTTTTCGCTAGACTCAAACCTCATTAAAGTTAACTCCGCTCTGCGTCGATGTACATGGTAACAGCGGAAAAGCTGTCCACATGAAGTTAAGCGGTCAGGTAGGAAGCGCGAGACGAAACAGAAGCCATCAGCATTGTCATACCGCCCCGTAACATATGTTTGTAAAACAAAATGCAGCCATATGTACCTCTGTCTACATAATTCATGCTCTGCAGAAATATAGATGGGGGTACATATTCATTTTGTTGGTTTCTAAACAGTCAACATAGTGAAGTGTTTCGATTTGGACTCTTTCTACAGTAAAAGCGGAGAAGTTTCTGTCTCACGAGATCCTCCTTCTCTTTCCCTCCTTCAATCTGGGAAGAAAAGACCTGGGCCAAACTGACACTAATGCTGTGGATGAAGTGAAACTCACCCGAGTGTGTATGCAAGCCCACACACACACATACACACACATAATCAGCGCACACACTCGTTCTCTTGGAGGAAACAGAAAGAGCGAGCGAACAGTGAGCTTGATAAGAGTAACATGAAAGTTTGTCTGAGACACGGCTGAAAGAACAGCAGTAAAGAGCTCATATCTGAGGAAAGTGTGTGTGTGTGTTTGTGTGTGTGTAGTTTAGGGTCAATTCTACAACACTGTCTTTCTGTCAACTGCATTTCTAAAGGAATGACAGCAGCTACACGGAGGGAAATACAAAGGAGGCAAGAAACTGAAATTAGATTGTTATATTTTGGGAAGAAAACGAGTGCTTGTTAGACGGACTGATCAAGAGCGACCTCTGTTGTGAATATTGTTTACACATTAAAATATATTACAGTATATGTTTTTAAAGAGCCTCTGTTATGGGTTTTTGAAAATGAGCTTCCATGCAGTTTAACACAGCACTAAGTGAATGAACACATTCAGCTGAGGGTTAAATCTGAAAGTGCACTGTGTTTAAAAACTATCGATTCTTTAGCGGAATAGTTGACCCAGAGTCGAATGAATGAGTCGATTTTGGTCGGATCTTTGGCTTGAACGTGTCGAAGTCAATACGATACATCACCAAATATTTAGTACCGGTTCCAGTAAAATGTGAACGCGGCTTTCCCATCAGACACTATCAGAGCGCGGGCCCACAAGGGATCACGGGACTGATCATGACACGAAGATGACGATCACTGACAGATGGAGATTCGGCTGCAGGGAATAAAGGGTTAAAGTAAATTTTCACAACAATACCACAGTATAGCCAACCTAGTGCTGTGTTTCTTCCTGTAATTTTTCTGATTTTTGAGACAATAACCTGTGCTGCAGCACAAAATTCGTCAGCCGTTTGATATTAAAGGAGCAGCAGAGACTATTATGTATGGGACTTTGTCAGACTTTGACAGGGACTTTGTCAGTAACTGTTACAGTTCATGTGGACCAGTTTCTTCTTCCTCGAGATCAGAACATGTAAGTGTCATTAAAATTGTTGCCTCATTTTGTGTAGTTTGGCAAAATATGTATTTAAAAGTGTGTTGTAAGTTGTAATCGCCCTGTGCAGCTTGTAATCACTTATCTATTATAGATCAGTGCTTGTACTGTCTCTTTCAGGCTAAATCTTTATGAGGCTATTCACATATTGTGTCCAAAACCACGTTGAAAACGCGACACGTGCTTCCTTTACTGATTTAAATGCGTTTCTGAACTGGCAATCCTCTGCTGTTTGCCTTTGCTATGGCCACCATCAGCTGTTCCTACAAACACATGGCGCTGTGGATTTTCTAAATAGTTCAACTTTTGCCACTATGTGGATTAATACTGAATGTGTGTCGTCGTTATTACTTGGGGTTAGGTTTAAGAGCGGAGTAATATGCTGGTGTTTAACTGCACTGCTTTATTGCATTCCTGCATTGGGCTCTCACATACTCTGTGTGCTACTTCATGACCATGGTGGGCATTTCTCTCCATCTCGCGCTGAATGCAGCCGACCAATCACAACAGACTGTTTCATCAGTTCAATCAGCGCATATTAGCATCGCGCTAAGGAGGGGTTTGGGAACAAATGAATCGCTGAACGAATTATATGGGAGTCGTTGAGATAATGAAGTAAAAATAAGACAATGAAAGAGTTATTTGACCTTGCACGCATATCAGCCTGTTGTTGGAGACCCCCAAAACCAAAATATGACCTTTTATAATGCAAAATAGGGGCTCTTTAAATATATTTGAAAATATTTTTTTTATACGAAGCTAAATTTTCAGCATTATCACTTCGATCTTATAACATGATGGCTTTTCAGAAATTATTATATTACACATTTTAAAATGAGCATTTGGAATAGAAATCTTTTGTGACCTTGTAAATATTTTATCGTTTATCCTTACTATCAGACTCACGTTAAAAAACAACCTTATTTTGTTTCATTTATATTTAAATTTTCTGAGTGGCTATTTGCAGTTAATGTAAATAACCCGCCTTGTTGGCAGAAGCTATTTACACTAACTCCACCTAAGATTGCTCTACCCAAGGTCAAAACTGTTGTGAAGTGCCTCAATCATGGTCAAATGCTGGTCAAATTAAGGTGTGAATATTTGAATTTTTGTGCGAGGGGAATCATGAGATCGATCAGATCTGAAGTGTATCAGAAGAACGCGTTAACCTGCTAATTTCTTGGTATGTAATGTTTTTAACTTTATTGCAATTTATTATAGTTCCGTTATATGTTTTTTTTAATGGTCATGAATGTTACAAGTGGTATTATGTGTTTTTTTTTTGGTTATTTCCATGAGCGTGGATTCCATAAATATCATACACTATAATACACCCGGCGCAATAAAGCGCAAGACGTGTTTACCCTGATGTGTTGCTATTTTCAGACCAGCGCAACTCTAATTTTCCCGTTTTATGCCACGTTGTTTAAATAGTAAATCAATTTGCACCACTTTGTGGACTCATGGGTGTGCTGGTCTAGAAAGGAGGTGTGTTAAGGCGCATTGTTGGCGCGTTGCTATTTTGAGGAACTAAAATAGACTGTACAACAGACCAGCTGAAAGCATGTCTTGATGTTTTGTAATGTTATACTAATAATAGGGATGATAAGAATCATGATTTGCATTTTTGGCATAACGCTGCGATATACCATCGAAAACTATTTATGTAACACAATTTGATGTGTTCTACCTGTATTACTTACAAACACACAACATTGTATATGCAACATAAAATTGATTTCTCAAGTGCGTTTTTTTAAACCTCAAGCCGCCTTTCCAACTGCACACGACAAACGACAAGTGACAGACCGGAAGTCATTCATTTCCAATGGAGAGTAGTCCGGATGCTGCGTGGACATCCGATCATCTCTGTATGTGAAAAATTCGGATCCGATTTGAGCTGCGGATCCGCTTAAATATCTAAGCTTCTACGACTAGACCGTATGCGACCGGCCAACTGGATGTAATGTATTGCAGTGTTGTCCAAGCATCCGTGCACGCGAGATGAGAAATAGTAGCTGTTTCGTTATTTTTTGAATCAAAAAAAAAAGTTTATATTAAAAAAATTTCTATTCATAAATGAGAATTAAAAAATACTATTATTTTTAATGTTGTCTCCACATTACCTCCAAAATGTTTAGCGCTCTATGAGTTTCTAGTATTCATTAGTTCATTCATTTAACCATGGTGAATGGACAGAGAATAAAGGCTCTTGCTTTTGCACTCCTTTATTTTGGACATCGAGAGAATCAGCTTCTCTCCCATGGTGAACGACAAAACTGAAAATGATGTGCGACTGCCACAAGGGGCGTATTCCAACAGTCGTGCCTGAATGCCGTGTACAGTGGAAAGGCGGCTATAGGCTTTCCATTCAAATTTTTGGACACCCTCTGATTTTTTTTTAATTAATTAATTTATTTTTTTAGATTTTAGCTCACTAACAAACATTCATGAACAACATTCATCCAAATATGGGACATACAGTTGAAACCAGAAGTTTACATACACTGTATAAAAAGGCACATAACCTTTTTAAAAAAAGTCAGATGTAAATGTGACTAAACATTTTCTCTTTTAGGTAAGTTAGGATTATCAAATGTGTTTCTGTTATGCTTAATAGCAGAATAATGAGATATTTTTTGAGAAATTGTTATAACTTTTCTTAAAAGTCAAGTTTACATACAATAAGATTATTATGCTTCTGAAAAGCTCAGATGATGGTGTCAAGGTTTTGGAAGTTTCTGATTGACTAATTGACAACATTTGAGTTAATTGGAGGAATAGTATTTAAGGAAAACCTCAAACACACTCCTTTTGTGACAACATGGGAAAATCAACAAGCCAGAATCAAAAAAAAAAAAAAAAGCCAAATTAGAATTTGCTAAATTACTCTGGGAAAAATACAAATTTTTGGAGACATGTCCTGTGGTCTGATGAAACTAAGATTGAACTGTTTAACCAAAATGACCAGTGTTACAGTTGGAGGACAAAGGGGAAAGCTTACAAGCCTAGGAACACCATCCCAACTGTGAATTATGGGGGCGGCAGCATCCTGTTGTGGGGCTGTTTTGCTGCAGGAGGGACTGGTCCACTTCACAGCACAGATGGTATTATGAAGAAAGAACATTATGTAGAAATACTGAAGCAACATCTCAAGACATCAGCCAGGAAATTAAAACTTGCAAACAGACCATGACCCTAAGCATACTGCCAAATTAGTTAAAATGTGCTTTAAGGACAACAGAGTGAATGTTTTGGAGTGGCCATTACAAAGCCCTGAACTCAATCCTATAGAAAATTTGTGGGCAGAGTTGAAAAAGCTTGCGAGAGCAAGACAGCCAACAAATCAGACTCAGTTACACCAATTCTGTCAGAAGGAATGGGCCAAAATTCCTGCAAACTATTGTGAGAAGCTAGTGGAAGGATACCCAAAACATTTGACCAAAGTTATACAGTTTAAAAGCAAAGCTAAAAAGAATACCAAGGAAATGTATGTAAACTTTTGTAGGTTTGTTTGTTTTGATCAGCATCAGGTGTGAGAGTGTAATCAATGGTGACTTGGAGCAGGTGTGTGTATGTGTTGCATGACAGGATCTGTAGTTCATTTGGAGGCTGGATTGTAGTTCGTGTGAATGTGAATGTTCTCCAGCGGTCTATGGTGGTTAGATCGCTGGTGATTGTGACAGATACAATGAAAATGAATGGTGGTCCAGTGTTGTTCTCCCCATAAACCTCTTAAAGGTGAATAAAGGACACATTTTTTTTTCTTTTCACATTTTAAACTTTCACTTTAAAATATACTTTTAGATTTGCTATTTTATCCTATTAAATTATTAAAGTATTTGTAAAAATATAAAAAATAAACAATTTATGCAAGATTTATTTAATAATTATATATTGCTGATTGATTAAAAATGATAAAATAAGAAAAGAAATGAACATGAATCCACTGTTGCACTGTCTAAAATATCTGTAAATTAGCAGTTTTATGTAATTTATTGTAATTTGCTGATCATATACCCATTAATTTATGCTTTTAAATTTATTGGATTGTGATCTTTCCTCTAACAACTTTTAATGTTGAAAAAATTACTTTTATTGACATTTTTAATAGTTTGAAATGATACATTGTTCGTATTTGTGTTGTAAAGTACGATACATAAATATTTGGTAACAAACGTCTAGTACATTTTCTGCTTTTATTTTTATATATATTGTTTCCTATGCAATATATAGTTCCAAACAACTATACTGTCATTAAAAGTCAGTTTGTTAAACATAAAAAGTCCACAGAGCACAGATAAATGTCTAATAAAGCAACTTATAACAGTAAATAAACAGTTTGCGTATGTTTTAATTCACAGGTTTTTTCTGTCATGTATTTTTTTACAGTTTGGGGATGTTTTAAAAGATGTGTTTTTGTCATTTCAGTTCATTCTGGGGACAAAACAGCAATGCTGTGTCAAACCCACATCTCAATATGACTGGAATATGAACAAATGGTTGACTTCCAATGTTTTAAACACACATACGATGAACGTATGGGCAAATGTGACTTGTGTGCAATGTTTGCCAATGTTTTGTGTGTGTGAGACAGGCTGTCACAAAGAGAACAGAGCAGAATGAACGTGCACAATGATACTGACAGCCAAAAGAGGGCATGTTTCGCGCTCCTTCACTCTTTCTGTCTGTTTGTGTCAGAGGGAATCTGGAGCTCTCTGTTCCTCCAGAAAAAAAGCATTAGATATTATATCCTGCAGGAAAGAGTCAGAGCGCAGTGGAGGTTAAATTTATTCAGAGAGGCTGGACTAATAAAATGGCTTAAAGAAATCCCACCAAACAGAGAGAGCTTGTTCTTCCAAATAATACCATATGAAAGCTTTAGAAATAAGAAGTGAACTGTTGGTGTCTCTTTTAAAAGTGTCTGATAGTTTTTGTCGCACTGCAAAATCTCAGAAATGTGATTAAATGTATGGAAAACAAATAAATAAATTGGGGAAATATATGCTATTATATAGTACTATTATATTCTATTTTATGCAACAGTTCTGTCTGGTTCTCGAATCTGATTGACTGATCTTTCTTTTTTCTATGTTGTAGTGTATTTATACCATATTAATCTGGTAGTGTTTGCTTTGCTTTGGCTTTTTCAGGGTTAATTATTGTGATCTCTCGATTGCAACAGAGAAATACTGGGAAATCTCTGTAGACAGATGGCATTTCATGCCGTTCAGCCTTATAATCTTAAAATGTGAGCAAAAATCACCTGTTTTGTCATCAATTTAGAAATTACGCTAGAGAATCATTCAAATACTACCTCTAAAGTGACGTTTGTGAAGTAGCAATGGCTTCTGTTGTTCTGACTTCAGCTGCAGATGTGAATGAATAGCGGAAGAAATAAGTTCCTCATATAAAAGAATTTTTGAGACTCTCCGTGTTCGATTTTCTGTTTTATATAGACGATTATGTTGTCGAACTGTTGTATAAACGCAATATCACACTCGTAGCAGTGCGATATGGCTGTATCGATATGGGTGGGAGGCGTGCGTTGGCTTGAGTGCCTTAGTGTCCCACCAGTGCCAATATTCAGCCATATCACACTGCTACTCATGTGATAATGGCCATATATACTGTATACTATTACTTTTTATATTTACATATACAGACACAAAAAACATACAGTATATACACACATATCTATATTATAATATTAAATGAACGTGAATATATTTCACACACTTTTGTAAAAATATAAATAGTTTTTAGATAATAATTAATGCTGTCAATAATTAATGACACAAATATGAATCAACATTACATATTAAAAAAGGGAAAAAAACTGACTAAATTATCTTTCATTTAATAAAATAATGTAATTGTTCTTGCTGACAAATGTGTATTTATTTATAATGTGTAAGTATTTATAATATGCAAGTCTTTTATTTATTCATGCATTCATTTTATTTTCAGCTTAGTCCCTTTATTAATCTGGGGTTGCCACAGCGGAATGAACCGTCAACTTATCCAGCATATGTTTTACTCAGCGGATGCCCTTCCAGCTGCAACCCATCACTGGGAAACAACCATGCACACTTATTCACACACATACACTATGGACAATTTAGCCTACCCAATTTACCTATACCACGTCTTTAGACTTGTGGGGGATACCGGAGCACCCAAAAAAAACTCACATGAACATGGGGAGAACATGCAAAGTCCACACAGAAATGCCAACTAACCCAGCTGAGGCAAGTCTTTTAATGTCATCAAATTATTATTGTCCAAAATATGGCTGACATTTTTTTGTTTAAACTGTATATACGCTTTCTATACTGAATGACATTTTAGTGGGTGTCGTCTGTAAATCATTGTAAAAATGCATGGCAATATTTTTGATTATAAAAAAATAATCAAACAGGACACATTCTAACGTATATAATGTATTCAATGTTAGAAAATTGTTGCCAGTATCACTTAGTATTTAGTTTAGTCATCATCACTGGAAGACACTATTGCTATGTTTAAATCCACCTATTTTTTATGAAATATTTGCATAAATTTTCAATAATTGAACCCCAAGATGCTCATAAATTTTGAAAATGTGCATAAAAACGTATGCGCACAACTGAGTAGAATAAACTTTTTATCTGTTAAGAAAAAATTGCATAAACTACGATCTAAACACATTCACAGAGTAAATGCTAGCATGCGCATCAAAAAAGTAATGTGTACTGATTACTTGTGTAATGTGTAATGATTTTTGTAAATTACACAGTACTTAACTGTGTAATATGGACTAATTTTTCATATGGCAACTTAAAGACGCCTCTCATATGTAGAATGAAGTCATGAATTCAGCAGAGTGTTGATAGTTCTGTGGGTCTCGCCTAGCCAATCTGATCTTTAATTTGTATTCTCTTTTGGATTCAGGTCAGGTGATTGAATGGGCCATTCTATAACTTGATTTTCTTTCTCTGAAAACATTTGAGATTTTTTTCCTTGGCTGTTTTTGGATCATTGTCTTGCTGAAATGTCCACCCCTGAAATGTCTACCCTGTTTTATCTTCATCATACCGCTAATGTAGATGTTGGACTAAAGCAGCTAATATTATTTTACACTGACGGAGGGCAGAGGGTTGTTGAATAACTCCTGAGAGATTTCAGCTGCTGTCTGGGCTTTCACTGCCTTTCTACACCTTCCTTTCCTCATGAGTTCAATACTTTTTCCCAGCGTCATTTCATTTTATTAATATATATATATATATATATATATATATATATATATATATATATATATATATATATATATATATATATATATATACAGATGAAGTCAGAATTATTTGCCCCGCTTTGAATGTTTTTTTCTTTTTTAAATATTTCCCAAATTATGTTTAGCAGAGCAAGAAAATTTTCACAGTATGTCTGATAATATTTTTTCTTCTGGAGAAAGTCTTATTTGTTTTATTTCAGCTAGAATAAAAGCAGCTTTTAATTTTTAAAAGCCATTTTAAAGTCAAAATGATTAGCCCCTTTAAGCTATATATTGTTTCGATAGTCTAAAGAATAAACCATTATTATACAATAACTTGCCTAATTACCCTAACCTGGGGTGCGTTTCCCAAACAACAACGTAACTCGCAGCTGAACTATTATAGTTTGATGCATCGTTTGGGAAAAGAACGTAGTGAGGACGTAGTGACGAGTGTTTCCCAACACCCGTAGTTTCTCTGTCGCAGGTTTAAACCACGTTAGTTATAACGTAAAACGCCCATAATGATGCTCTAAACGGGGTAGACTAACAACCTCTTTAGAAAAGAACTCCATAATTTCTTTGTGCAAATTATATTGTTTTACACAAACACTCATTTAAAATAAAATCCAATATTAGTTTTGGTAAAAACATGCTCTTGTTTTCCATATTAATTGAAATATATGTAAACGGTACATATAGGGCCTATGTTTCCTTTACAAATATTATTGAGAACATTACATATTCTATTCTAAAACATAAAATTACTTACAAAAGCTAACACGTATTCTAATATCATATATAAATCATATAAATAATGAGGCTATTTATTAAAAAATTAAATTTAATATTTATTACTTTTTAGGAAATGAAAAAAATCCTACTTTAATAATATTATTATTAATAATGATGATGATTATTATTATTATTATTATTATTAAAGTAGGATATTGTTTATTTTTTATTTTTATTTTTTTAAGTCTACTTTTACATTTTGACACATGCAAACCACAGCAGAAATGTTCTAACCAACAGGTCATACGCTGTACGCTGTTTTTTGTTTTGATTTCACAAGCTTTGGAGGCGTAACATAAATTCCGCTTTTAAATAATAGGTCACCTATAGCTTTTGTCATGAGGCTGTGTTCAAAATGACGTAAATGTTTTCAAAGTGCACTGTGAAGGGAGCGCAATTGTAAACATGAAGATCGCTAAAACTGAACTGTAGAAATACTTTGAAAGCAAATTACACCTAAGAGAGATGACCTTAATGCTTTTTTTTTTTAATTTTAAATCATTCCAACTTTGAATGTCAGAATGTACTAAATGAATAGGGCATAGGGGGGATAAGTGGGAATAGAACACAGCCAGGAACTATGTTTCTAACTACAGCTCCAGACTTGTAGTTGCAAGTGCACAAGTTTACGACGCAGTTTGCGAATGTATGTTGGAAGAATAGTTTTGGGAAACAGCAAATCAAAGAACTATGTTTGTAATGACGAAAATTGCGACCTTAGTTGGCTAACGATGGTTTTGGGAAACACACCCCTGCCTAGTTAACCTAATTAACCTAGTTAAGCCTTTAAATGTCAATTTAAGCTGTATAGAAGTGTCTTGAAAAATGTCTAGTAAAATATTATGTACTGTCATCATGGCAAAGATAAAATAAATCAGTTATTGGAAATTAGTTATTAAAACTATTATGTTTAGAAATGTGTTAAAAAAAAATCTTCTCTTCATTAAACAGAAATTGGGGAAAAAATAAACAGGGTGGCTAATAATTCAGAGGGGCTAATAATTCTGACTTATACTGTATATATATACATTATATATATATATTGTGCTGTAAATGTAAATACAGTATTTTTGCTGTAATTAATTTACAGTCAGTTACTGGTGAATTGCTGCCAGTAGGTTACTGTGGATTCTACAGGAAATTGTTAACAGTGCATTGTAAAACATCTGAAATGTTGTTTTGGTCATGTTTTGTTTTAGTCTTGAGCATCTGCTCTCTTAAAGAAATGTCATTTTTCTTCTTTTGGAAATTTAGCGGCAGTTTATCTGATTTTGTTCTCTTTGACTCTGGAAGAAAACGATCCTTTATTTGCAAATGTTTTAGACAATATTCCAGTTTTGCGCATAAGTCTAATTCGCATCTTTGGATAGAAACATAGCTAATATTGCCCATGACGCATTCTGTTTGTACAGTATACTGCTTGCTTATATTATAATGCAGTGTTTCCCAACCCTGTTTCAGAAAGCACACCAACAGTACAAATTTTCAACCTCTTCCTAATCAAACACACCTAAATCAACTCATCAGAACATTAGAAGAGACTCCAAAACCTCGAATGAATGGTTCAGATAAGGGAGACCTCCAAAATATGTACTGCTGGTGTGCCTCCAGGAACAGGGTTGGGAAACACTGCTATAATGCATGTTAGTGTGTCACAGTGCACAGTTAACATGTTGCAGACTGTAAAAAACAGAACAAGTGTAATGGCGGTGTGCCATTGAGAACATGCCCATTGACTGTAGTGCTGAAATGCCTCTTCAGCGCTGGATCTTCCGCCTCCAGTGTTTGAGAGAGAGAGAGCTCTACACATGTGGCAGCTAAAACACGGCACATACTGCATCAAGCCTTATATTTATGCTGATTTGGAAATTCGCATTCATGACAGCAGAGGTAAAAGTGTGCTATCCAACTAGACTGTAGGAAAAGAGAGGAGATTACTGATGCAAAACCTGTCACCGTGCCTCTTCTAAAGTGTTCTTGGTGGTTGCTGGAGCATTGCTGAGTGGTTACTTTCTAGTTTCAAGTCAAAACAACCCATAAAAGTTACTTTACTACACCCAAAAAATGACATTTGCTTCTTGTTCAAACTACTCAACAACACAATTCTTAAGTATTTTTGGGGACAACTTAATTGTTTTACGTTCAATCCACTTAAATTTGTAAAAACGATTAAGGGCTTACTCACACTATGCTATCCGAACCGTGCTCAGGCCCGTTTCCCGGATCGTTTGAGAAGTGTGAGTGCTCTGAATCGGGCTCAGGCACGGTACACTTGGGCGGCCCTGGCCCGGTTGGAAGAGGTGGGCCAGAGCGCGGTTCACTTGGGCTCTGGCGCGGTACACTTACAGTGTGAGTGCAAGCGTGCCTAAGCCCGAAACTGAAAGCGAGACGTGACTTTTAAGGGACTGTTTCATATGGATTAATTAATCATTCGTACTGTTTAATAAACGCAAACTGTAGTAGATTATTAAAGACGCAAACCCCTCACTGCACGTCAGCTGCGCCTTCAGCAAACCTCCTAATTCCTGCAGCACGAGGACTTTACGATTGTTTATGAGCGTCAAAAGTGGCTGATCTGTTCGGCGAAATATTTGACTGCGTGTCACCGCATATCAAACGACTTAAACGATATAACTAAAGAAATATCCACTGTGCTGAGCGAGAGCGCTTACTGAGCAGCGCGTCATCGATGACGTAAGAGCGCCCAGGCCGGAATGTAATGTGAGTGCCGGCCGTCGGGGGAGATGGGAGGGGGGACAAGCGTGCCTTGGCCCGGTTCAAGGCAACTGTACATAGTGTGAGTACGGCCTAAGTTAACTTAATTTATTTGTGTTAGGATAACATGAAGGAATTGTGTGGAACCCAGCATTTTTTTACAGTGTATTTGTGTTTATTTACTGAAATAATCTCACAATATTGTTTTTATCTTGAAATGTAATCACTTCACCACTCCCATGACATTATTAACATTCTAACTAGAGATACACATCTAAAGTCCGAATGAAATCAAAACATTGATTTTGTTAGCTCATATTGCTAGATTTGCGTTAAACAATTCATCTGTGCATGTCATTAAAAAAAAAACAGTTAAAAATTAAAATCTGAAATGCACTTCCTGTTTGTTTTCAGTTAAATCCCCAGATAGCATCTGTCTGAGGTATTGGGCGTGGCTAACATTCTTAACCACACCCCTCCAACTGTCAGTTTTGATAAAAAATAGAAATAATGAGGAGAAGGAGTCTTTAAGGTTGTTATAACTCTCCCGAAATCCTTTTCCTGATCTTTCTGAATGAAATGCCAACTTTAACCAATCAGCTCGCAGCAGAATCAATCAAGCTTTGCCCACTGCTTTCTCATTTAATATTCAGTTTCTTTAGAAACAGCATCATAATAAAAAAAAAAAAAAATTAAAAAAACGGTTGCAGCTTCTGTAATGTCAACTTCTGTAAATTGGGCATCCAATGTCACCTTTAAAGTCCGCATGAATCGGAAGCTGTGACCTTTTTTTTTTGTATTATGATGCAGTTTCTTGGTTAAATTTATCAATAGTGGTGTACATCAACACCCTTTTACCCTGCTAAAAACACATCAGTCCATGTGAGCTGTTTTACTTCATATTTCTTCAAATGAACACTTCCTACACACACAGACACACACACGCACGCACGCACACACTCACACACACACAGTGCTCAACCAAGCCTCAAACTTCTGTGACGTCAGTCTGTATGAATGACAGAAAGGAGTATTTCAAGCTGTTTCCACATTATAGAGACAAAATGTTTTGTCTGGCTGTCTATAACCATTGCATGTAATGTATCATTGCTAGACATTGCAGCCTACCATTATCAATGTAAAATGTATTCAAACCAGCATATATACATATGAAAAGCAAGCGGCAACCTCCCGCTCTCCCTCGGGAAGCCAATACGGAAGTAACTAAAACTGCAATTCATCGACTCGCCTGGGGGGGCTGGCTCGAGGAAATCCAGATGATTTCTGACTGCAATGGTAAATTGGCCAATTTTACAGTTGATAAAAACATGTTTACAGCCTGGTACAAAAGATAGCTTTGGTGCATATAGCTATGATTACCCTTCATGACAACTGTGAGGGAGTGAATTTTTTTTTATAACTCATCCGTTTCGTTTTTATTAAGTTAAATTAAGTCTGCATAATTAAGGGCGTGGCCACTTGAGTGACAGCTAGGTCTAGCTGCTCGCTGTCTCGCCACCTCAGCTGATTTCGATTTACATCGTATTTTTGTTTTAACTAACACAGACTTTATCTGAAGTATTTGGAAGTAATTCGCTTTTTCCTCCTGTTGAAAAACATCATAAGAACAATGTTTAGTGGCTCCATGTGTTACAACAGTGTTTTTAAAAGTCTAAACACTTTATTAACATAGTGTACAACCAAGCACATGTGGTCAGAACACAAACGAGTGACAGGTAGTGAAGTATTAAGCGTTTCCCCCAAAGAAAAGTCTGTCTAAGCCAGGTCTAAGCAAAACGGCTGTAGCTCTGCTCACTCTCCGCCTCTTTTCCCTTATTTGGTATCCCGCGGTTTGTGCGATGACACGCGAACAAAATGGCAACGATTGGCCGTGCCTACTTGTAGCTTCTTTTGCAGTGTTCGGAAACCTATGGGTGACGTCATGGATACTACGTCCATATCTTTTACACTCTATGATGAAAAGTGACACTGGTGTATTTACATAACAAATTCTCAGCGGCAGTTTCTGAGCTGGTTAGTTTGTAATTTGTAATTTTGTTCTGCACATGAAGGATGACGATCTGATTCTTAACACGAATGAACTGAAGATACTAACTGTAACCACACGAAACAAACACAAATTATATAGAAAAAAATACTTACATCTTCAGACAACTTGTACATGCATGCGACTATCAACAATAGCAATGATTGCCTGTTGTTCGGTGTAAGTATCTTCCCAGCAGGGAACATTCTTAAAGGGCCACGAAACCCCCTGTCTCAGCAGAGTGTTTTCACACCTCTGCTTTGAAAAAAGTCAGGAAAGTTGGGCGTGTCCAGCTCTGGGAGTGTGGGAGTGTCGGGGGAGGGAAAGAGGATAAGATTTTGCATAGAAGGGGGTTAACATTTGGGCGCTTAGTTTGACAGGAAAAACAAACACACAGAGGCTGATTTGATACGGCGAATAAGAGAAAAAAATCCTCCGGATTTCTCTGTAACTTATGTACTCGGTAGGTAGCGTCAGAAAGCCGTGTGTGTATAGACTATCCTGTCACAAATTGCAGCGAAAATCCTGCACGACGGGAATAGTTTGTGTTTACATGTTTACACTCGGAGAGCAGCATTTAAACAAAGGGCACTGCACTGCAAACACTTACCAAATCTGTAGACAGACAATCAAACTGGAGCTGTGTCTTTTTATTAAAAGGAGATGAGCGGCAAATCCGGATTTCACCATTTCCAGATGAGAAAAAGCTCTCGGGTAAAAATGTTCCTTACAAACGCGTTTCTGTCGCATGTCGCGTGCACTGTAATCCACATGTGAGTCCAGCTGCTCTCTCATAAAGGGAAAATGAAAACAAAACCTTCGTTGCAACACACTAATAACACCTACGACTCTTGTCTTGAAATTCTTGTACTTTCACTTGTTTTGGCAACACAACGTGGCGTCTCTCTGCCGTCTGAACAGTGTAAACTGGTAAACAGTCTCCGGAGCTATCGTGCATATTAATGAAGTTTCACGTCATACACAATAGAGCGCCCTGATTGGTTTGAAGCACGTCCTTCTCATGAATTAATACTGCACACTCAGATACGTAAGAACGTCTTAGAAAAGACAGACAGCCACTCTCCGGCTGGATTTACACCTAAGTATCTCATGGCCGTGACGCAGCTTCAAAAATTCGTTTCAAACCGGAAGAACGAATTTGCTCAAAATAACGCAAAAACAACCAATTTTCACTTTTTAGTGCAATATATGTGTCCTAATAGTGTTTATAGCAGCGTGGGACACATATATGACTGTCAACAGCTCAAAAAATGTGTTTTGGTGTTTCGTGACCCTTTAAGACATTCCATAACCTTTCTTAAAAGTTTTGTAAATGTTAGCACATAATATTATTAAAATAATGTTCCTGGATGATAGATAAACATTTTTTAGAATGTTTTGTTGTTTGAATGTTCTAATAATTTGGAGAGAAACCATTTTTTGAACATTAATATAATGTTACTGGAATGGTCTAATAACATTTTAAGCAACGTTCTGAGACTGAAATGTTCTGAAAAAAATTGCATAAAATTATTAAACCTAAAAAAAATAGCATACATCATTTACAATATATCTAAAAAAATCTGGGCTGTGTCCAAAATGGCATACTTCTACACTATATAGTATAGTATAGTAAAAACAGTGTGCAAGCCAAGTAGTATGTCCAAATTCATAGAATTTAAAAAACAGTATGCGAGAAGTACCTGGATGACCTACTACTTCCGGCTAATTTTTGAAGTGCGTATCCGATGGACGCTATGCTATCACCACTACAGAATTCATGAATGGAAGTGAAGCGACGCAACTGGCGGATGTAGTACGTCCTAATTCCATTCATACTTCTCACATTCATACTGTATAGAACATAGTCTACTGTACAGATACTTTTCTAGCGGTCTTGTCGTAAATTCAAGTCCAAATGCATACCTACTAAGTAGTAGTTGATTTCAGACGGAGCCCTAGACATTTTGAGCTTTATAAGAACATTCAAAAAATAATGTTATGTAATATATTGGGAACGTTAAGGGAACATTTTTAGAACCTAAAATTGTTAGCTAGGTTCAAGCAAAACAACCTGTAAATAGCACTGGAATTAATTTCCTAGAGCGCTAATATGATGCCGTTTAAAAGTACCTGCATAAAAAAGACCTGGCAAAAAAATAATTATTTCTGGCAACCTCTGGGACATGCAGGCACATATGAAAATAAACCTCTCCATGTGCCACAGTGCCATGACAGGGTTTATTTTCCCAGAGCTGCACTGCCTGTCACACTTCATTCCTCACCTGGGAAACGCTGGAAAGTGTGAATGTAATATTTTGAATATTAAATTGGGCCATTGTGCATCATGCAGATAAGTCAACTGGTGACTAAGTGAGATGTCATTTTTGTTCCGAGAGCAGAAATCCTGTCAAAGCTTCTCAGTAACACTATATACCTTGCCATATTGCTAGATGCCCATTTCGAAACTGCTTTCGGCCTCTGAAACAGCATTTTCAGACCAATTACAGAAAGTGATACAAACTGCTTAAAAATGAAAGTCATAATTATTTTTGTTTTATACATTACATGCAGTTTTAAACATGTTTTAACAAGTGAAAACCAAGTGATCTGAGGGAGTTTCGAAGCTAAAAAGCAAAATGCAAATTGGCTGTTGCTCCCGCCCTTTTTCCTAAAGAAGGTGGAGTTTATAAACCCTGTGTCTCTCTCCAAGCCCTATGATACACCCAGCGCAATAAGGCGCAAGACATGTTTGGCACGATTTGTTGCTATTTTCAGACCAGTGCAACTCTAATTTTTCGCATTTTGCACCACGTTGTTTATATAGCAAATTCATTTGTGCCACTTTGTGGACTCATGTGTGTGCTGGTCTTAAAAGAAGGTGAGTAAAGGTGCATTGTTGGCGCGTTGCTATTTTAAGGAACTGAAATAGACTGCACCAAAGCAGCTAAAGTCCAGTGCAGAGCACTTTAGTTAGGTAGTTAGGTCTAAAAATGCGTACACACGGTTACAGTGTTGCTTAATACACACAGGATGTACAGCAATGCACAAACGTCTTAACATATATGAAAACAATTAAAGGATTAAAATGTTCCAAAAATGATTATTTTCTATATTCATGACAATTTGCATTTGGATAACATTATTATTATTAGCATTATTATTTATTATATGCATATTTATATTTGTTTTTATAAAAACCAGTTTACATTTGTTTGCCTGTCGAGTTTTGGAAACGTCTGCATTAGGGTTGGGCGATGTCGACCAATATGGCATTGTACGATGTCTAATGTAAAACATCATGATGAATAATGGCATCGTCGTCGTAGGCGGTGGTGAATGAATTATTTATGAATAATTAATTAATTCATAGCGAATTAATTATTTGAAGCCTACCGTTTCAACTACACCTGACCCGCATGGTCTTTGTTTTACCCATAACCAAATCATAAATAAATAAAGATAAGTTACACACAAATTACCACCTGTCAATCACTTTTTCCACGGGACTCTGGCATGAATAGGCAGAGTGATCCATGTCAGTATAATGACGTCGACAAGCTTGGTTGGTAAAAAAGGTGCTCAACCAACAGGAACCAACCAACAGTATCTGAGGTTTTCACTAAAATTATTAAGTACCAGCGTGAAAGCGAAAGATTGAAGCAGTGTACCGATGCTGTGACATGTTACCTGATAGATTCAAAAGACAGAAGAGTCGTTAGTTAGAGACAAGATTAATTAAATATCACGTTTAACAACTATAGTGAGACGCGATCCAGCAGTACATCCTTGATAAACTGTCCGACGTGCACTGCTCTCTGGGCCGACTGCTGGAGCTCAGACGCTGCAGCGCATGACAGAGTGTGTGTGTGTTTGTGGTCACGTGATGTGCGTTTTCAGAGGTATAGTGTGGAAGGAGGGCTGTTCAGAATTGCTAGGTGAAACGCCAGTGTGGACGCAGATCATATTCCTTCTAAAATGCCATTTTAAAACTAAGACATATTAGTGTAAACGGGGCCTAAGTGTGTATTGTTTGATGGGGGCGAGGCGGAGGATTGTGATGCCAGCTCAGCATTGTGATGGCTCTTAGCCATCGGTGATGGACGATGGCATCATCTATCGCCCCAACCCTAGTCTGCATCACCATATGGGGCATAAGAATAGGACGGATTGGATATAACTCAGTTTTTTTTACCACACTTCATTATTATTGTTCAGTTATTCGTTTGCTGGAAATTAGAACTGATATTAGAAATAATTTTAAAATAAATATTTGCGCTTAACAAACAAAATTAAATATGTAGGTTAATGAATGGAGAGTTTCCACCGTTTCCTTGTCCACGAAAGTAAAGGAGCAAAGTAGAGTAAAGGTAAAGTTAAGAGAAAGTAAAGAGGCCGAATGGAGAAGGCTCGTTCTTTATCATCATGCTGCAAATTATCTTTTTAACTGTTTTCTCACTAGTGGAACGTTCACTTTTTCCACTTATAAAGTCCACCATGTAAATAGCAAATGTGCCATGGGGGAACGCAACTGACTCTTAAAGGGAATGGGAGATGAGACTCTGATTGGTTTAATGCATGTTATGCTCAAAACACACCCACAACTCATTAAGAGAATAAGCATAACCCTGTTAGACCATTTGCCGTGGCGCAAAGTGTATTTTTCCATTCTAAAAAAAACAAAAGTGGATTCAGACACACCCTTAATGCTTTTGCGCCATGCCATTTAGACTCTGTGCCTAGATCGTTAAAATAGAGCCCTCTGAGTTTATTTTTTATCATCACATATGACATGCTTATGTGATGCTGCAATCCTTTATTGGCATCAAGATTTACTGTATTTTATTATTTTTAAGCCTTACCGGTTTAAATTCACACATGAAGTGCACAAACAGAGAAAGCCAGCTGTTAGAGGGCATATGTCAGGTGAGTATTAAATTGAAGCTCTTATTGCGCATATGCTTTCAAATAAACAAAAAAACGCTTTAGACCCATATGTCTATGAATGTAAACAGCTGGGAAAGAAATCACGTTTATATTAGATCTGTATATTAAGATGACAGCAGTGTAGTATACAGTACCTAGCTACTACTATCTGTGCTATTATTGCACCATGTCCTAACAACAAGATTCCATTGACAAGAAATTTGGCTGTCTAGACCAGGCACAATACAATATCAGAAATGCTGAACAGTTTAATAATTAAAGGTGAAGTAGGAGAGCTGGGAAAATGCTGTAAAAACAATGAAATTTAAAAACTAGCCTGATAGCATTGAAAATACACATTCCTCCTTACATACAAAATGCTATCCAAACCCATGCCTCCTGAAGTCATAAACACATAACGAATAGTCATCCACCAATGAAAAAACTGTATAGTACTTATAATACTACAATTTCAAACTTAAAAACCTTCTAGGCCTTGCAGATCACTGGAAAACATGCACTATCACCCGGACTAGAATTCTGACACTGAAATGAACTACAAATCCCATCATTTCCTGCACTCACACACCTGGCCCAGATCCCCTTGATTGCAAACACACATCTGAAGCTTGTGAGGACTGATTACCCAGACTGTAAACACAGCACACACACGTGTGTGAGCATTACGAAGTGTTTCTTTGTCTTGCCGTATTTTTTGACCTTTGCTTTATTTTACTGTTTACGTTGGTTTGCCACTTGTCCCAACCATTCGCCTATACTCTGACTATGCTTTCAGATTATCTGCATGCTCCTGTCTGTCCGTTTTGACCTTTGCCTGCCTGACGATTCTTTTAATAAACTGCACTTGGATCCTCACCTCTGTTGCATCTCGACTCTTTACAAGCCTGTTTTCTGTTGTGTAGCAAAGTTCCTTGATTATTATGCTAGAATAAAAGTATAGTGCATATTAGCCTAGAAAATACAACTTTTGATTTCCTGCACACGATGTAACTTCTGAAGAGTCTAGCTTTAAAAAGGGAAAGTTATCGAAACATTTTGGTAATTTTTTGAGCAAGACACTAATATTCGAATTCGAATCGATGATATATGATAAGCTAAGCTAAAAATGCTCCCACCAGAACCAGCGATTGCCTGAATGGATTCAGAAATGGTAAAAGTCAACTATTTAACTTTAAGTGACTTGTAAAATAAGCCTATTTCCAAAAAAAAGTATTGTTTCTTTAATCATTAATACCAATCAGAGAGACATTAGGTTGATTAGCCTCAAGCACAAATCAAATGCAATCCTAAACATGATCCTCAAATCTGATTGGCTGATAGGAAAGAAACTTTGCAAGTCAGTTGAATGAGAACTTCTCTAAAATACCTGATATCGATATTAATTTGTGATAAACTGGACTAGTTGGCATTTCTGTGTGGAGTTTGCATGTTCTCGCTGTGTTGGCATTTCCTCAGGGTGCTCTGGTTTTCCCCACAGTCTAAAGACATGTGCTATAGATGAATTGGGTAAACAAAATTGGCCGTAGTGTGTTTGAGTGTGTGTGTGAAAGTGAGAGTGTATGGGTGTTTCACAGTACTGGGTCGCGACTGTAAGGGTATCCGCTGCATAAAACATATGCTGGAACAGTTGGCGGTTCATTCCGCTGTGGTGACCCCTGATAAATAAGAGACTAAGCTGAAGGAAAATTAATGAATGAATGTGTGATAAGTCAATACTGATATTTAATAAAAAAATATAGCTAGCAAAACGATGGATAACAAACTTTTGAGCATTCTTTTTAATATTTAGCCTCCATCTACACTCAAAAAAAAAACTTTAAAGTTTAAACGACTGACTTAAAATTAGCTGAATCAATCTAATTCTTGAGGTTTTTTTGGGGACAACTTAATTGTTTTATGTTTAATCTACTTAAATGTGTTAAGTTAACTTAACCAATTTATGTTGGGACAACATTAATGAATTGTGTGGAACCCTGCATTTTTTTACAGTGTAAACTATCAGTTGTAAAGAGTCTGCATGTTCTGACACTGTTTCATTGACAATTGTTTGTATTTTCTGGACTAAAAGTAGCCAGTAACTGCTGACTTGCATGTTCTGAATCACAAGGACCATGGTTTGAGCTATTATTACTTCAACAAAACAAAAAAAGTCACCTACGGTATACACTGGATGCTCTTATTTTATTGGCTGAACTATACCTGTAAAACTACTAACATGAAATAATTTGGTAAATCATTTGATTCATAGTCAATTAATCTAATTTGCTTTATTTAACAAAAAAAAAAAACTCAACTAATTATTACTATTATTTGTTTGAATATTGTTATTTTCAATGGTGTAAAGTAACAAATTATAAATACTCAAATTACTGTCATTGAGTAGTTTTTCTCAGAAATTGTAATTTAAAAATGTTTACTCTTACTTTCCCTTGAGTATATTTTAGTGCTGTATCGGTACTTTTACTCCATTACTTTCCTTCAGCCTGCAGTCATTTTTCTTGTCTATGGGGACTGGCTGAGTAGTCTTATGATTCCTGTCAAATCAAATCGCAGAAGGTAAATCGCATCATAATGAACTACCTCAAAATATGGACGCTTTATAATCGTAGCAAACTGTTTGGAAGCATTAAGTGTCCAAAAAGACGTCCAAAATCTTTACACGCATTGACCCAGAGACTGTTTAGATGCATGTCACTGATGAGAAGATGACGGATGTTTACTGTATGATGACCGAAATGGCCTTAAACACCCAGCAGGCACAAGACATCAACGTGACGTCAGATTGACGTTGTACCCCAACGTTGTGGGGACGGTGCATTTTGTTTGGAAATTAAAATCGGGTTGACATCAAAACCCAACGTCAGGCCGACGTCAATGTCCAACGTCCAACCTAAAATCAACCAAGTATCAATGTCTAATGATGTTACAGCTTGACGTTGTGTGGACGTTACCACTATGAGGTCTATCAGACGTTGGATTTTGGTTGCCATACCTGATGAATAAATGTCAGTATTTGATGTCAACATAAAGTTGGTTTAAGATATCGACGTTGGATTTTGGTCACTTTCCAACACAACCTAAATTCTTAGACAATGGCTAGACAATACATTTTGGTTACCTGACATCACAACCTAAATCTAACCTAATATTAATGTCTTATGACGTTGTGTGTTTGCTGGGCGATAACTAAATGCACTACAGAATGTTACGTTTACACACATCCACAAATTACAAGTAAATGCACCAGCTTTTTATAGAGTAAGATTGACGACTCACTACTCTTGAGTACTTTTAAAAGGTCTACAACAGATACTTTTACTCTACTTGCACTACATTTTTAGGCAAGTAATGGTACGTTTACTTAAGTATGATTTTCAGTACTCTTTTCACCACTGGTTTTTTTACACAGACAGACTCTCTTTGCATGCAGCTGCAAATGCTTTGGCCAACTAAACATTTTTTCTCAACCCAATAAAGCAGAATACATTGAACCTGACAGCAAGACAATCGAGCGATAACAACGAATATAAAATGTTACATGTTGTTGTATACATAAAATGTGGGATGTGATAGTAGTATGTTTGACCCCCACTGGGCACCGTCAGCCAATCAGATCATCTGATTTTCTTCACTCTTCGTTCAAGGCTTGCGCTCTCAAGGTCAGCTGACTTGCATTCTCTTTCTCACTCACACACACTTACTCCTTCATTCTCTCTCTCTCACACACACATTCTCACTCCATCTTTCACACACTTCTCTCCCCTCCCCCGACGCGGTTCTTGCCCTCCAGAAACGAACAGATCTCACAAGTCTGCCTAAACAAGTGCTGTTATCTCCCCGACCACACAAACACACACACATCTATCTACATCTGCATCTATAAATCCCTACTGAAGCTAAAGCATTTGTAATGTGTTGTTTCAAAATTACTATAAACATATAGGCAAATATTTTGGTGTTATTTTTTAAATAATTTTTTTAGATTATAAATTTAGATGAAATGTTAACAGTATAATGGTATAAAGGTTATCTATTTTGCATCAATGGTTCCATGAAGAACCTTTAGGTTACTGAAATCTATATATATTTTACTTAATTTTTTTATGATTTTTATGATTTGACTGATAGCCATGCAATATTCCTGTAATAACAACACTCATACCTCACACCGCTTCACCCTTTTGTATTACGCCGCCCACATAGAGTGACAGCAGATCAATAAACTCACACAGTTTGACAAATATTGCAGCTGTTGGACAACAAAATGTACTTTTGAGGCTTTTTCAGGTGAGAATGTAGTTGTTTAGATTGCAACTATGTAGTTTATTTATAAGGACAGTGCCTATTTTAAATATTCATAATTTCAGAGATTCAGCTCATTCACCTGTCATACTGAGCAAAGCAAAGACGGTTGACGTTCCGCCACAAAATGGCGACAGAGACCACATAATAAGCCATTAGGGGAGAAAAGCTCAGAATAAATTTCAAACTGCAGCTGATCAAATCATTATAAAACAGGTAAGTGACTTTCTAAGTCGATCTCTCTCTTTTGTATCTTGTAGTGCTGTATTTATACCACAGTAATCTTGTAGTGTTTGCTTTGCTTTGGCTTTTTCGGGGTTAATTATTGTGATCTCCCCATTGCAACAGAGAAATACTGGGAAATCTCTGTAGACTGATGGCCTTTCATGCCTTAAAATGTAAAAATGTGAGCAAAATCACCTGTTTTGTCACCACTTTAGATATTACGCTAGAGAATCATATGAATATAGCTCTAAAGTGACATTGGTGAATTAGTATTGGTTTCTGCCTTTCTGACGTCAGCTGCAGATGTGAATCAATGGCGGAAGTAAGTAGTTCCTCATACAAAAGGGTTTTTGAGATTGTCCGTGTTTGATTTTCTTTTTTATATACACGATTATGCCATTAAACTTTTGAATAAACGTAATATCACACTTGTAGCAGTGCAATATGGCTGTATATTGTCAGTGGTGGGGCACTAAAGCACTCAGCCTGTGGCCTCGACCCAACGCACGCCTCCCACCCATGTCGATATACAGCCATATCGATATTGCTCATATATATATATACCGCTGAAATCAGAATTATTAGCCCCCTTTGAATTTTTTATTTTTTTTATATTTCCCAAATTATGTTTGAGCAAGGAAATTTTCACAGTATGTGTGATATTTTTTTCTTAGCCCACCTGAATTATTAGCTCCTCTGTTTATTTTTTTCTTAATTTCTGTTTAACGGAGAGAAGATTTTTTTCAACACATTTCTAAACATAATGGTTTTAATAACTCATTTCTAATAACATGATGACAGTACATAATATTTTACTAGATATTTTTCGGGACACTTCTAAACAGCTTAAAGTGACATTTAAAGGCTTAACTAGGTTAATTAGGTTAACTAGGCAGGTTAGGGTAATTAGGAAAGTTATTGTATAATGATGGTTTGTTCTGTAGACTATCGAGAAAAAAAAAATTACTTAAAGGGGCTAATAGCTTTGACCTTAAAATGGCTTTTAAAAATTTAGCAACTGATTTTATTCTAGCCAAAATAAAACAAATAAGACTTTCTCCAGAAAAAAAAATATTATCAGACATACTGTGAAAAATTCATTGCTCTGTTAAACATCATTTGGGAAATATTTAAAAACGAAAAAAAATTCAAAGGGGGGCTAATAATTCTGATCTTCAACGGTATATATAGTGTATATATCTTATATATCTGTGCGTGTGTGTGTTCCAGCAAATATTGATTTCTAAACTGTTGGTTTTGAGAATTTAAACATGAATTTAAAAGTGAAATTTAAAACATGGCTCTTTTTTAGTTATGTTATGCAAAACAAAATGTTTTTCAAAATCTAAAATGTATTTTAAACAAGGAACAAATTACATGAAAACAGAAAACAGCATAAAACAAAACAACAATACTATCTCTACTCAATGACACATGCCTGTAAACCCTATATCCAGAGAAATGATTATTATTTATCCACAATAATCCCATAGCTTAATATACAATTAACCATTACAGTCAAAGAGAAAAAAAAATTGCATACTGCAAGACACATGTATGGTTTATTATTATGAGACTGTGATCTCCATTTTTGTGTAAGACAGAAACACCTCTATCGGTGCCTGAGATCAGTGTGATTTCTGCAGCACACAGCTGTCACCATGGCAACCACTCGGAAGAGAGAGAGAGACATAGACAGAAGAATTACACAATTAAACAATTAAAGGAGCAGCTAAAACGCTCTCCAGCCGACACTAGTACTGCAGTACTCCATCCGTCCTGCAGTTAAAAAGAACAATGAGTGAAATGCTGACCTTTGACATGGACATTGCAGCTGTTTTGCTCTGGACCCTGATCTCCTGGATGGAGGAAATAAGAGTTTGCTACTCAATATCACTGGCAGCACACAATTTCATTCAAGAGCCCTTGAGTTTGAACACACTGACACAAATATACACACGCTTCATTCATTATTGTGACAAATCCATCAGCGGATTCACATTCTCCATTGCTATTTCGGGTTTTACTATGTAGAATATGCCAGTGCTACATAAAATCTCTCAGTCTCTCTCTTATATATACAGTGCTCAGCATATATAAGTACACCTCTCACAAATCTGTCATTTAAATTCATATTTTTAATAGGAAGCTATACAATATTATATTTGTGCACACTCTCAGAAATAAAGGTACAGGAGCTGTCACTGGGGCAGTACCTTTTCAAAAGATACATATTTGTGGTACACAGTGGTACCTCAAAGGTGCATTTTAGTGCCCAAATGTACCTAAAAAGTACCTTTGAGGTACCATTATGGATCCTTCAGGGACAAATAGGTATCTTAGAAAAGGTACTGCCCCAGTGACAGTTCCTGAACCTTTATTTCTGAGAGTGCATATACATTAGATTAGTCAGTACTGAAGTCAAAATTGGAGCTTATCTAACAAAATAACTTATGATAACGGTCCAAAAACTAGTACAGCCACATTTATGTTATAGAAAAATATTAAATACAAATGTAAAAAATAAAGAAAAATTTAGTTGAAATTTCCTAGGTTGTAATTTTCTTTGCAATATTTTGCTTGATTTTAACTGTATTATCTTTCAATTTCTAAATATTTAGTGACAAAAAAAATTATATTATAAATCTGTTTTGTTTAAATGCACCAAAATACATTGCCAATATTCACCGAGAAATGGAGGAAAATATTCATTTCCAAAATGTGTAGCAATATTAGTAAATTTTGACCTCATGGATAAAGTACTCTCTCAGAAAAAATGGTACAATGTTGTACCTAAGACGGTACAAACCCTTGTCACTGGGGCAGTATCTTTTTATGGAACAGAATTGTACTTTAAGACAAAGAAACTAATTTGTACCATTGCAGTTTGTACCTTTAAGGACATGATTTGTACCAGGGGAACCAAAATGTACCTTTGGATTTTAAAACCTGCAGATACAATATTGTACCTTCATCAGAGGTACATATCTGATCCATGAAGGTACCACTACAGTGACAAGACACTTTGTATCTTAACAGTGTCAAATGTGTTCCTTCAAGAACTGTTAAAAGGCATTTTGCTTTATTCAAAATGCGTCAATTTATTTTCAGTAAATATAAAACATCAAATACATTTTTAAACAACGTTTTTAAAAAATGTTTCTTTGTGTAAATGCACCTTTTCCATTTACAGTAAAGAATAAAAATACTTTAACATCAATCAAAAGATCTATTTTTGCTAAACATTTCACAGCACTTCACAGAAATGTTACAGAAATACATTCTCCCATGTACAATATAACACTTGTTTTCTCCAATTTTCACACAATACCTTGTAATCACTTCAAAGTTAATTTAATTGACTTAATTATAAAATAGAAATAGAATTATGCAAAAGTATTGTAAGGAGATATGCACAATGTTTGATTACTGTTACCATAGTAAAATGTCTGCATGAACACTTTGCATATGCAGAACTTTTGCCAGCTCACGTGGAAAGCAAATGCCTAAAGGTGCGGATATCAATAATGAAACTGTATTTATCAGAAAATGCTTTCCAAATGTTTATTAAAAATGCCTTAAATGTTTATAATAGTTTTGTTTTAGCAGTTGTTTTGTATTATAGAACTTGATAATGAATGTTTATCAGTTACTTTAAGCATATGCTTTAAAATGATTATTCATGTTTTAATATGGAAATTATTCATAATCACTTTGCATTTCCAGTCATATTTATTTTCATATATGTTGTAATAAAGAAGGAGTTGTCCAACACTTATGTACCTTATTTACTAGAACAATTATGTACCTTTATTTCAATTGTACCATAAAAGGTACAGAACAGTATCATAAGAGGTCTTTTCTGTACCATAAGGTACAACTTTTACAAAGGTACAAAACTGTTCCTTAAGGAACATTATATGTACCACCATGTACCTTTTTTTCTGAAAGTGTACTTTGAAACTGTAAAAGTGCAGATTGTTTCCTGTGAGGGTTGGGATAAGGGGTAGGGTTGGGAAAGGGGGATAGAATATATAGTTTGTACAGTATAAAAAGCATGACGTCTATGGGAAGTCCCCATAAAGATGGCTATAC
The DNA here is from genome assembly GCA_903798195.1 of Danio kyathit. Classification (NCBI taxonomy): domain Eukaryota; kingdom Metazoa; phylum Chordata; class Actinopteri; order Cypriniformes; family Danionidae; genus Danio; species Danio kyathit. Next base: position 11,373,405 of record LR812532.1, on the reverse strand, counting down.
GTGTGTGTGTGTCAAGGCCTTAATGTAAAACAATAGAGAACTGCATTTTTTTAAGATTATCAAAAAACCTATGTAGTTTGAAAATAAAATTGGATTTTTTTTGTTTGGCTGCTTAGCAAATTTTATTTATTTATTTATTTTTTAGTAATTGCATGCTGGTTAACTCAATAAATGTTACAGGAATAATAAACAGAACATAGAACAGGTGAGCATTTAGTCTCCAGTATGATTTACATTTTTTTTTTTGTTTCATTAAAATATACAAAACATTATAACAGTGTTAAATATTTTGCTGACGTATGTACTTGGATTATCCCAAATGTTTCGAAAAATTTTAAAATCGAAAGAAATAAGCTATTTTAACTAGTAATAAATATATAATGAATGTAATGAAGACAACAACTCCCATGATTCCACACTCAGTCACGTCGTCATCAAACTACGACTTTGTTTGTTGTGAATACGCGCCCTCTAGTGGCAAAGATCACATACCGAGCCTTTAATACAGTACCTCAATTCTGTTGCATTTTGCCTGGGGCTATGTCTGAGAATAATGTAGTAATCACTTTTTATTGGCAAAGTTTTATTCATAGCAAGTAACGAGTCTTTAGCAAGTAATAAATTGTTGAACTTTTTATGTAAGATATTCTGGTCTTTTTTTTTTGGCCAGTAAATAGGATGCAGGGTGATGCGGTGGCGCAGTGGGTAGCACAATCACCTCACAGCAAGAAGGTCGCAGGTTCGAGCCTCGGCTGGATCAGTTGGCATTTCTATGTGGAGTTTGCATGTTCTCCCCGTGTTCTCGTGGGTTTACTCCACAAGTCCAAAGACATTCGCTATAGGTAAATTGGGTAAGCTAAATTGGCCGTAGTGTATGTGTGTGATTAAATGTGTATGGGTGTTTCCCAGTGATGGGTTGCAGCTGGAAGGGCATCCGCTGCGTTAAACATGTGCTTGATAAGGTGATGGTTTATTCCGCTGTGGCATCCCCAGATTAATAAAGGGACTAAGCCGAAAAGAAAATGAATGAATGAATGAATAAAATAGGATGCAACTATTTTGCATCCTATAGTATGCAACTTTTGCATGTGTTTCTCAGAGATTCTGACCTGTCACACATGAAAAAAGTGCTTATAATGTTTTGGAAAATTGCTGTAAGAGCTATGTATTCTGTTAACAAACTTCAATAAAAAATTGATTGATGCAAACTAAAGTTTCACATAAGCAGGCCTACGGTATACCATCTTACATTTACTTTAAAATCAAACCATCATAACAGTGTATTGCTAATTAACTCATCTGAACTTTCCTCAGGAACATATCCATAAACAAGTGATGGTTACTTTTAAAATGTATTTTATAAAACTTGCAAAATACATGCTTTAGAAAGTAATTTGGGTCCCACTTTATATTAAGTGGCCTTAACTAATATGTAGTTACATTGAAATTAATCATTTGTTATAATGTACTTATTGCATAAATACATGTTTTTACATTGTACTTATGCTTGATTAAACACATCTATGTAATTACATTGTAACTAATTTCTGTAATTACACATATAATTTCATTGTTGACCATCCTTTACACCTTAACCCATCCCTAAACCTACCCGTACCATCAAACCTGTCTCTAACCCTACCCTAACTAACACCAAAAGTGATCTGCAATACATAATGAACACAGTAAGTACATTGTATTTATTTTTTGAATGTAAGTACATGTAGTTAAGGCCACTTAATATAAAGTGGGACCGTAATGGGTAATAGATTACGATAGATTACTCAAATTAGTAAATTAATCGAAATATATTACATATACAGTCAGAATTATTAGCCCCCCTTTGACTTTTTAATATATTTCCCAAATGATGTTTAACAGAGCAAGGACATTTTAACAGTTTGTCTGATAATATTTTTTCTTCTGGAGAAAGTCTTATTTGTTTTATTTTGACTAGAATAAAAGCAGTTTTAAATTTTTTAAACACCATTTTAAGGTTAATATTATTATTTCGATAGTCTACAGAACAAACCATCGTTATTCAATAACTTGTCTAATTACCCTAACCTGCCTAGTTAACCTAATTAACCTAGTTAGGCCTTTAAATGTCACTTTAAGCTGTATAGAAGTGTCTTGAAAAATATCTAGTAAAATATTATTTACTGTCATCATGACAAAAATAAAATAAATCAGTTATTAGAAATGAGTTATTAAAACTATCATGTTTAGTAATGTGTTTAAAAAAATTCTCTCCGTTAAACAGAAATTGGGGGAAAAAATAACCATGGGCGCTAATAATTCAGGGGGGCTAATAATTCTGACTTCAACTGTGTATATAATTACATATAGAACATAAAAATATCACCAAATTCACCAAACTTTGGGGTTTGTTAGTTTTTTCTCTGCATACTATTTTAACAAGATCAGTTTTCCACAATTTTACTAGAAAGAAACTCAACAATGCATTAAGAGGGAGATATTTGGAATAGACTGTACTTGTTTGGTCTTTTGAAAAACATTTAAGTAGCTTTGAACAAAAAAGAAATATTAAAAAAGATGCTTGCTGTTAATGCACTGAGTTTCCTTCTTAAGCATCAATGAATGCCCAGGTAGCAAAGAATTCTGGGCCAGATTTTGCATGAAGCTGGCACAGCAGGCATTCATCTTGCACTGGCATACAGCATGTGGGCCAAACATGGCCCGGGTTTGGCAGAGGTGGCACTGAAATACTTGGGCCAAATGTAAAATGTGGTGTTTGGCCTGGATGTTAATAATTGATATATGGGCCATGTAAGTTTGGCCTATCTTGACCCCCATTTAAAATACATTTTTATTATTTTTGAATAAAGAAAAAACTATCAATCAGATTGCTTTAAGAAAATCATGGGTTTATCAATTTCATTGCAGTTGTGATGCACCAACATATCTGGCCCACTTCAGGCCCAGTTGTGGGTTATTAACTTGGCTGAGACTTGGCCCAGATATGGTCCATGTTTGGCCATTGTCTGGCATCCAGACTTGGTCCAGTGATGTATCGTAATTCACTGCGGCATGTGGGCTAGCAAAAGCTGATTGTGTGGGCCAGAGAAATTTTGCTATGTGGGTGTTTTCACCTTTCATTATAGCTCAATAACTGAATTGTCCTCAGTCCAAAAAATGGATCTCAAAATCATACATTCATTGAAAACATATATATTAAAAACCAAAGAATGTGCTGGAGCTAGTGGTAAAAAGAGCAGAGCATTTTGAATGTGGAGGACAAATAAATGACTTAGAAATAGCTTTCAAAAAATATTAAAACAGTCATCAATCATCCAGGTAGTGACAAAATGTTAAAATTCGAAGCTATGTTCACTGAATTTTTGTAAATTCAGCGGTTATCTTGTTTTGTAAAGTATATGTAATGATCTGTTATGAGAAATATGTATTTTTTTTTAAATCACAAACATTTGCCATAATTCTGCAGGGGCATAATTCACTGCTGTTCACATTAACTGTTCATAATATAGTTTCCATTAAAGCTGCCATATAGAAAATCTGGATATCCCAAAGCATAGCTAAATAATAAGATTTAGAAATGGCCTTACTGTGAGCCTCAAACACCATTGTGTCCTTGTTCTCATGCATATCCAGTGAATCTAAAACCCCAGTGAAATACTGGATAATCTGAGCAAAACACAGACTGCTACGTTGCACACAATACTATTAATTAGCACGCCCTCAACATTTAGTTCTACGTCAGCTGAACCTGCACAATCAAGTCAAGTCATCAGAAGTTAAAACAGCCAAAACACAGACTGTTACATTATTTTGACGCTTATCTAAGCTTATATTAAACTTTCTATGCATGTGGGGCTTTTATTTTGAAAACGACAGATGCAGAGAGACCAATAAATGTTTTCTATGCTATGCTAAGCAACGAGGACAGCCAGCCATCTGTTTACAGCTTACCAAGATGCAAAGTGCTGGATATATGAATTATAAATTGATTCAGCACCACCATGAAGAGCCAAAAATCTGTGTTTAATTGTGTCTTTAACGTGTATACTGTAAAATTTTCCCATGTGTGTTTGTAATGAGGCAGCAAACACATGTAGACTGCTGAGTATAAGTGTTTAAAGCGTCCCAACTAAAGAAAAGCAACCAAAATCTTTAAAAGGGTTATTTTACAGTACAATAATGTACATGTACAGGAGCAACTCTTTAGTGGAAACTGTAGGATCTATTTTTGTTAGGTACTCTAAGCTGAGGTGCAGCATCTGCTTTACACATGGGATCTATACTCCATAACACACCGAGTCCCACTGGAGCCTGAAGAGGAAAACCAGCTGCTAATTAAAACCAAAAAAAAAAAAAAAAAAAGTTGACACAGCAGGTCTTTCTGAGCCAAATGAGAAGAGCTTACACCAGCATCACCTCCACTACATAAGCACCCCATCACAGCATATTAACACTATCTGAGATGGAGATTGGCACAGACACTCAAGCAAACTATGTTTTACATCCTCTGAATCAATACGGCCTGTAACGTACAGTACTCTACTGAAGCGAATGAACACAAATGCAAACCACACAAGCTCAAATGTGAACGTGGGAATGTGTCAGACTGCAAACGCACGCTCTGATTGTGTTGTTTTTAGATCAGGTTCTGTCAACTGCAGTTAAACAGAGAGCAAGCTGGTAAGTCAACATGTTTATAGCTGGGTATTTGAATAAAAACACATCTGGTTTAACAGCACAGATATTTGAAGGATATATTATCGCTCAAGTTAGTGTAGCATATTGCTGTTTTTGTAACCTAATATTAACATTAATACAACAGTTCTGTCTGGTTCTTGAATCTGATTGGCTGATAGCCGTGCGATATTCTGCAATAACAGCACTGGTCCAGCCTCTTAACCCTTCACCTTTGTGTATAACTCTGCCCACATACAGCAATAACCAGAGGAAACTCTACATTTTGACAAATATTCCTGCTGTTAGGTATCATAATGTACTTTTGAGGCTTTTTTAGTCAAGAAGGTAGTTGTTTAGATTGCAACTATGCAGTTTATTTATAATGATAGTGCCTATTTTCATTCATTCATTTTCTTTTCGGCTTAGTCCCTTTATTAATCCGGGGTCACCACAGCGGAATGAACCGCCAACCAATCCAGCACATGTTTTACGCAGCGGATGCCACAACCCATCTCTGGGAAAGTGCCTATTTTTAAATATTTATAATTTCTGAGAGACGGCCATTAGCCTGCCATACTAAGCTGACCAAAGAAGGTTGACGTTGTCTATCCACAAGATGGCAACATGATCGCATAATAAGCCCTTAGAAGATTATAACAGCCTAATTTCAAACTACAGCAAATCATTATTAAACTGGTAAGCATACCTGTCAACACTTCCGTTTTTCCCGGGAGTCTCCCGTATTTCAGACCAATCTCCCGCAACCATCCCGTTTTGTTTTTTTTCCTCGAAAACTCCTATAATTTCATCCCCCCCTTGGTACAGTCTGTAACACCAACTTTGGTCGCCAACTTTGGTACAGTATCCGATAGTAGCGGCCACCCAAAACCCAGTGCACAATACAGTTACTAACACCACAATACAGTTACTTTCCTATCCCGGTTCTCAACAGTGTTATTCAGAGACCTCACCCCCGAACACCCTGGTCTCCCAGATTTTCAGAGACAAATGTTGGCAGGTATGCTGGTAAGTGATATTCTAAGTCGATCTCTCTCTTTTGTATGTTGTAGTGCTGTATTTATACTGATTTACTTGCATATCAGGAATGTGTGTTGTGTTGGCAGAAAGAAAGAAGAAATGTCCGCATGTGTTTACCATTTTTCCTTATCGCGAACAAAACAGCAGTCTGGTAGTGATTGCGCTGCTTTTTTCGGGGGTTATTTATTGTGATATCCCAGTTGCAACAGAGAAATACTGTAGACTGTAACACTGTAAGAAGATATCTCTGTAGACAGATGGCATTTCATGCCGTTCAGCCTTATAATCTTAAAATGTGAGCAAAATCACCTGTTTTGTCATCATTTTAGACATTACGCTTGAGAATCATTCAAATACTAGCTCTAAAGTGATGTTGGTGATTTAGTAATGGCTTCTGTTGTTTTGATGTTAGCTGCAGATGGAAATGAATGGCGGAAGAAAGTAATTCCTAATACAAAAGGGTTCTTGAGACTCTTCTGAATATTGAGAATATTATAATGAAGTGTGGTCAAAAAACTGAGTTATATCCAAACACACATCCTATGCCCCATATGGTCCAAAACCTGACAGGTGGACAAATATAAGCTTGTTTTTAATAAAACAAATATAAATATGCATATAATAAATAATAATAATATAACATTAGCAAGTTGTCATAAATAAACAAAAAAAAAAAAAAAGCCCCCCCCCCCCCCCCCCCCCCCCAGATGAAGAAGGCATGGAGGCAGTGGTTTTTATATTTATGTAGAAAATAATAATTTTTAAAAATATTTTAATCCTTTAATTCTTTTTCATTTGTAAAAATATTTGTGTATTGCTGTACAGCCTGTGTGTTAAGCAATATGTAAGCGAGGCGCACAACTGATGCGCTCTGCACTGGACTTTAGACCTGCTTTCAGCCGGCCTATTGCGCAGTCTATTTTAGTTCCTCAAAATAGCAACACGTCAACAATGTGCCTTTACACACCTCTTTTCTAGACCGAAACACCCATGAGTCCACAAAGTGGTGCAAATGGATTTGCTATTTAAACAACGTGGCAGAAAACGGAAAAATTAAGGTTGCATTGGTCTGAAAATAGCAACACGTCGGCTCCTGTTTGCGTCTTATTGCACCGGGTGTATGATAGGGCCCTAGATGTTTTTAAAATGTTAAATCTGGCAATTCCAAATACCCTCTGTGAAGACCATGATGAGTTTTGACCCCTTATATTGTCTCAAACATCAGACTTCAAACTACATACAGTACAAATTTATTCAAGAATATTGCATTTTTACATTGTCACTCACTCATTCATTCTTTAGATACCTAAAAAAGGCTGGTTGTCCATGAAAGTCAAATAGATGAGAGGCCATATGGATAATTTATTCATTTTCCTTCCTTGATTTATCAGGGGTCGCCCAGCAGAATGAATCACCCATATGGATAATGGAGAATCTCAATTGCCAACCAGTTCAACTCTGTAGCTCAAGTTGATCACCAGTTCAAAGATCTGTATCTCGACATACAGTGTCTGGACATTTAGGAAAAAGCCCTGCAGTGACCAAACCCTCAACAGCAGAAAGAATCAACTAAGCTTTGCTAAGGAGCATGTTGTGTGGACAGATAACTGCTCCAAAGTTCACTTTAGAAAATGAAAAGCAAGTCTTATTTATTTTATGTCTTGCTTGAAATGTATTGATCATTAAACTGTAGAAAAACTGAAACCATAGTGTGTGCAAAAAGGTGGAGATGAAATGTCATGGGTTGATGGTGTTTTCTGGATGCAAATATTTATTCTAATTAGCATTGCTCCCTCAGGAACCCAAAGCCCTGATATAAACCTGATTGAAAATCTCTGGAAAATCCTTGATAACAAAATTATGACTTTGTCATGACTGTTGTAACCTTCAGAAATATTAGTTATAATGTTTTTTCATGCTACGTTCATTGCTGTTCTCTAATTTTAGGGTTTTATTGGAGTATTTTTTCTAAACACTATTTCAATAGCACGGTACAGCAAAAAAGAAGAAGTAATAATTCTATTATTTCTAAAAAAAAAAAACAAAAAAAAAACAAAAAAACAACAACAACTATTGATTTCCACAGTGTGTATAAATATAGACCTAACCAACTGAACATCATGACCCATCCCTAATAATAAACGAATGCAGAAACACAAAGCTGCAGCATGTGTGAAACAGACTCCGATGTAATTGTCTTAGAAATGAGCTCGACCTGCTTACCTCAGTCAATGTGTTTCTATCAGTTCATTTCAATTAGACATTCCTGACACATCTCTCCGAGCTGAGGATGGCGTGAATGAGAGAACGAGAGAGAGAGAGAGAGAGAGAGAAAGAGAGAGAGAGAGAGAGAGAGAGAGAGATGTGCACAGTAAGTGATGAATAGTTGATGAGATGCTCGCAGGCAGAGCAGAAAAGGAAAGCTATTCTCCTTTACTCTCCCTCCTCCCTCTGCACTGCTGCTTCTCTCTCATTTGCGTACCTTCCTCCATCCCCTGTTCAACTCGCTTTTCTGCAATCACTTCTCTATCCTACTCCTATCCTTTCTTTCTCTCTTTCTGTCATATCATTCTTCAGGTTTTGTGATATCAGCAGTGTGCTACTGTGTAAAAATGTATATATATATATATTATTTTTCTTTTCATTTCATGCATGCTCGGGTTGAATTTTTGACAGATTCATTTGATTTCTGTCTCTCTGCATGAAAGACAGTTGAGAGACAGACTGATTTTCCTGTCACTTCTGTCATTAAAACAAAAGGACAATGTACAAAATGCTAATATTTAGTTATAAATAAAACAAAAATTCTTGTGTTTCATTTGCAATTAAAAGTCTTTTGTTCAAATAAGATTTTTTTTAAAGCTTTTGGATTTCCATTGCAAATTACGTTAAATACTAAATACTTATTTTTTTCCTTTGTTTTTATTTTAATTTTCTTTATATTCATACACTGAAAATATAAAATATGCAGACAAAATACCATTTTAATTATACATATTCTGTCATTAATGAAAAATGATGACTTATAAGATGCTACACAATTTATATTGATTTTTCTTTTCATTTTAAATTAAATTATCATGTTGGTGATATAATTTGAAGTGACACAGGGTTTAAATGAGAAAATACCATTTAAATTAAATTATTAACTATAAGCATTTTTGCAGGCATTTCCATTTTGTCATTAAAAGATGATGAATATACAAAATACTAAGAAATTACGGTTATTTCAAATAAAACATTTAGTTTTAGTTTTACTCAATGTAATATATACATATATATATATGGTTCTCGAATCTGATTGGCTGATAGTCGTGAGATATTAAAGTAATACCAGCACTTGTACAGCCTCTTCAACCTTGTGTATTACTCCGCACACACGAGTTGGAAGCGAGGACTACAGTTTAACAAATATTGCAGCAGTTGGACAACATAATGTACTTTTGAGACTTTTTTAGGTGAGACTGCAGTTTTTTAGATTGCAACTATGCAGTTTATTTAGAAGGATAGTGACTATTTTAAATATTCATAATTTCTGAGATTCAGCACGTTGGCAGCCAGCCTGAGCCAGCAGATGTTCCACCACAATATGGTGACAGAGACCGCATAATAAGTCCTTAGGGGAGAAAAACTCATTTTTTTTTCAGCGTATGTTTTAAACTACAGCTGAACAAATCATTAGAGACCAGGTAAGTGACATTCCGAGTAAATATCTCTTTTGTATTTTGTAGTGTAGTATTTATACTATTGTAATATGGTAGTGTTTGGTTCGCTCTGGCTTTTTCTGAGTTAATTATTGTGATCTCCCGATTGCAAAAGAGAAATACTGGGAAATCTCTGTAGACTGATGGCATTTCATACCCTTCAGCCTTATAATCTTAAAATGTGAGCAAAATCCACTGTTTTGTCATCATTTTAGACATTACGCTAGAGAATCATTCAAATGCTAGCTCTAAAGTGACGTGTGTGAAGTAGCAACGGTTTCTGCTGTTCTTATGGTGAGCTGCAAGTGTGAATGAATGGCGGAGGAAAGTAGTTCCTCTTACAAAAGGTTTTTTTAGACTCTCTGTGCTTGATTTTCTTTTAATACACACAATTATGCTGTCAAACTGTTGTAGAAATGCAGTATCACACTCATAGCAGTGCGATATGGCTGTATATATGTCACTGGTGGGACACTAGCACCCCATTAACACAGGGTGTCAGCGTCAACATTTCCCATTCACTTTCAATGAGTGACGTCAAGCTTTGCTGAATTATGGATTCGTCAGCCAATCAGATCACTTTATGCAAATATCCCAGCTCAGACAGTAGCCGATTGAGGACTAATTTCATTGGTCAATTCAACTTCAGACACGCCATCTGTCAAGCGTTGACGCTGAAGCCTCGTGTGAATGCACAGTAAGGCACTTGTCCTGTGGCCTCGAGCTAACGCACGCATCCCACCAGTGCCGATTTACAGCCATATTGCACTGCTACTCGTGTGATATATCTTAAAGAAAAAGATTGATATACTAAATTATTATTGTGAAAGTCATATAATTTTTTTAATAGCTTTTTCTTTTAATTTAATTTTAATGTTGGTAGCATAATTTAAAATTAAATGAAGCAAAACAATCATATGCAAAAAAACCAAAAAATTGTTTCTTCTATTGGTTCTTAATGTGGCATTGACTTTTGCATTATGAAGTAAAAGAGTGGTGTACCAAATACTAATAAATACATTTACAACTTGTTTTTACATTTATTATTTTTCATTTTATTTTTTTACACATAATGTTGGTATTACAACTGGTATTTAAATAAAACTCTCTCTGACCCAAACATAAAATGTTTAACATCACCAATATAATAAAATCCCTCCATCCAGTATTATTATCAAAAAAGTACATTAAAATAAGAACTGACGTCAATGTTTACGTAGTTAGTTACCATCCGTGTACCAAACTTAAACCACCGGACGAGGTTTGTGGGTGTGCGTCGAGGGACTGAAGATAAACTAAGTGCTCGTCAATAATTCAGCGACTGGGTAAACTTCACTGTCCTTCCGCAGCTTAAAGGACATCCACAGTTTCTATAAGCTCCTTATGAAGCTCTATTTCTCTTCTAAAACAACTTCATAGCATATACCATCCGCGTGTCAGATTAAAAATCAGTAGTCTCCTGTATTTTGGTTTGGAGATTTGCCCGCATTACCATAATCCGACCAGGAGGTGGAGCTGTTTCCGTGACGCGCCTGATGTCTTCAGGGCTTCTGCGGGAATGTTTAAAACACACTGCAGTAGTGTTGTAAGTATAAATGCACAAAAACAAAAACAATGGGTTCATTAAATTTTTTCTAGTTCATATTTGAGCGTCTTTGATACAAGTTGCGTTTTATCTGGCACGAGCACGTCGACCGCCCTCGGCTTTTCTGTTCTCTGCGAGTTTGAAAGAGCACATGGTGAAGTTACTGTGAAATATAAATCAGAGGCAAATGAGAGAGAAAGAAAGAGAGAGAAAAAAAAAGAAACACGGTCAGCTAAAACTCTGCACTCTAGACTGCAGCCTGCATAATTCATACTAGCTCCAGATCTCTCGCTCGCTCGCTCGTTCTCTCATCAGCACTGACACACACAGAAATACGCACACACACAGTCACACACACACTTCATCCCATTCAAACTACCACCATATGTGTGTCTCCTCTGACTTCTTTGCTGCAGGGTTCAAGGTATGGTCACTCTGATCAGTCACACTGGACTAGATGTTCACTCACACCATGTCTGTTTTTACATCTGCCCTGTGTTTCAGTCACAGAGCTGGATGGTGTTTCTGAGAACACAAGTCTCTGTGGATCAGGACTGCTCTCATTTCATTTCTAACAAACAGCAAACGCTCTATCTGACAGGCCGTTACACACTCGTCGCTTTCCTGCAAGAGGAGATTAAAGGGATAGTTCACCTATAATTTGCTTTTAATTTACTCAGCCTCAGGCTATCTGCGATGGAGGTGACTTTTTTTGTTCAGTTAGTATGTTGAAGATTTTTTGGCTTTAGCTTAAACCGTCTGTGGCGATTTGTGAATTGTAAGAAACATAAACAGGCAACACAACATGTTTGCTAATAACAACACAAGAGCCAAAGATGAGTATGTTGATGTGAAATGATCAGTTTGTAAAAGACATGCATTATTTACAGTATTATTTATTTTAATTCACATCCCAGGGTTCCCACATTTAGCCAATTGTTAAATTTTCTTACTTTTCTATTATTTTTACTGACTTTCCATGACCTAAAGAATATTTTAGCTTTTAGCTTTAGCTTAAACCGTCTGTGGTGATTCGTGAATTGTAAAAAAAAAAAAAAAACATACACAGGCAACACAAAATATATACCTTTTGACAGAGGTGTAAAGAGTACCTGAAAACCATACTTGAGAAAAAGTACAGATACCTTACTGTAAAAATGACTCCATTACAAGTTACAAGTCACTAATTCCAATAAGACTTGAGTAAAAGTATTAAAGTATCCAATTTTAAAAGAACTTAAGTATTTTACTCATACTAAATGTAGGCTCAAAGAACACCAAGAAAGGTTTTATTTTCCTAATATATTAAATAAATTTAACACCTCAATGTTTCAAAATGGTAGAACAGTTCTATAAAAAATAGAACAAAAAGTCTCAGTCAAACTCAAATGTTCAAAAAAGGAACAAACAAGTAGTAAAACATAGTAAAAAAAAAATTCAGAGACTTTGTGATTCACCTCTCAGTCTCAGAGGGGGGCAATATTTTTATTTTGAGTAGTTTTTCAATTGATTAGGATGTTTTCTTTGTATTAAAATTAAATAAAGAGGAGCAGTGTTATTTTTCAACTTAGTAAGTTGAAGCTGGCAATGCTTGATGTGCCGGCTTCGGCTTCATCACTGGCTGCAGCCATGTCGCTTATTAAACACCTGGTATTAGGCAAGCTGCTCATTCATGTTCACATGATTTAGCTCATAAATAGCATACAGTACCTTCAGCACCCTGCAGATGGCGATATCGCCTCGTCCGCCCAACAAATTAGCCGTGGTAGATAAAGATGCCGACTTGTCGCGCACAATCACAATGTAATGAGTAACGGTAAGCATCCGTTCAAATGTAATGGAGTAAAAAGTACATATATTCAATCAAAAATGTAGTCAAGTAGAGAGTAAAAGTTGCTTACATTTTTGATACTCAGTACAAGTACAAAGTAGCCAAAAAAATACTTAAGTAAAGTAACGAAGTCCATTTACTCAAGTACTTTACACCACTGCCTTTTGACTACTAACAATAGAGGAGCTGAAGATAAGTCGGATGGTGTAAAATTATCAATTTGTGAGCATAACATTGAGCATAATTTACAGCATTATTACTTTTAATCCACATCACAGGATTGCCACATTTAGCCAAATGTTAAATTTCCAGATTTTTCCATGACTTTTACTGACTTTCCATGACCTAAAGAAGATTTTTAGCTTTTAGCTTTAGCTTAAACCATCTGTAGCGCTAGGTATACCTTTGGATACTAACAACACATAAGTCTATTGACATGAAACGATAGGTTTGTGAAAGACATTGAGCATTATTTACAGTATTATTACTTTTAATCCACATCACAGGGTTCCCACATATAACCAAATGTTACATTTCCAGATTTTTACATGACTTTTACTCACTTTCCATGACCTAAAGAAGATTTTTAGCTTTAGCCTTAACCATCTGTGGCAATTTGTGAATGGTAAGAAACATAAACGAGCTACACAAAATATACCTTTGGCTACTAACGTTAAGCCAAAGATAAGTCTACTGACATGAAACAATAGATTTGTGAAAGACATTGAGCATAATTTACAGAATTATTACTTTTAATCCACATCACAGGGTTCTCTCATTTATCCAAATGTTACATTTTCTTACTTTTCCATGATTTTTACTGACTTTCCATGACCTAAAGAAGATTTTTAGCTTTTAGCTTTAGCTTAAACCATCTGTAGCGTTAGGTATATACCTTTGGATACTAACAACACATAAGTCTATTGACATGAAACGATAGGTTTGTGAAATACATTGAGCATTATTTATAGCATTATTACTTTTAATCCACATCACAGGGTTCCCACATATAACCAAATGTTACATTTCCAGATTTTACATGACTTTTACTCACTTTCCATGACCTAAAGAAGACTTTTAGCTTTAGCATTAACCATCTGTGGCAATTTGTCAATTGTAAGAAACATAAATGAGCTACACAAAATATACCTTTGGCTACTAACGTTAAGCCAAAGATAAGTCTACTGACATGAAACAATAGATTTGTGAAAGACATTGAGCATAATTTACAGAATTATTACTTTTAATCCACATCACAGGGTTCTCTCATTTATCCAAATGTTACATTTTCTTACTTTTCCATGATTTTTACTGACTTTCCATGACCTAAAGACTATTTTTAGCTTTTAGCTTTAGCTTAAACCGTCTGTGGTGATTCGTGAATGGTAAAAAACATATACAGGCAACACAAAATATATACCTTTTGACCACTAACAATAGAAAAGCTGAAGATAAGTCGGATGGTGTAAAATGATCAGTTTGTGAAAGACATTGAGCGTAATTTACAGCACTATTACTTTTAATCCACATCACAGGGTTCCCACATTTAGCCAAATGTTAAATTTCCAGATTTTTCCATGACTTTCGCTGACTTTTTCTATGACCTAAAGAAGATTTTTAGCTTTTAGCTTTACAGTAGCTTAAACCGTCTGTGGTGTTTTGTGAATTGTAAGAAACAAAAACAGGCAACACAAAATATACCATTGGCTACTAACAACACATAAGTCTATTGACATGAAACGATAGGTTTGTGAAAGACACTGAGCATTATTTACAGCACTATTACTTTTAATCCACATCACAGGGTTCCCACATATAACCAAATGTTACATTTCCAGATTTTTACATGACTTTTACTCACTTTCCATGACCTAAAGAAGATTTTTAGCTTTTAGCTTTAGCTTAAACCGTCTGTGGTGATTCGTGAATTGTAAAAAAAAAAAAACATAAACAGGCAACACAAAATATATACCTTTTGACTACTAACAATAGAGGAGCTGAAGATAAGTCGGATGGTGTAAAATTATCAATTTGTGAGCATAACATTGAGCATAATTTACAGCATTATTACTTTTAATCCACATCACAGGGTTGCCACATTTAGCCAAATGTTAAATTTCCAGACTTTTCCATGACTTTTACTGACTTTCCATGACCTAAAGAAGATTTTTAGCTTTTAGCTTTAGCTTAAACCGTCTGTAGCGTTAGGTATATACCTTTGGATACTAACAACACATAAGTCTATTGACATGAAACGATAGGTTTGTGAAAGACATTGAGCATTATTTACAGCATTATTACTTTTAATCCACATCACAGGGTTCCCACATATAACCAAATGTTACATTTCCAGATTTTTACATGACTTTTACTCACTTTCCATGACCTAAAGAATATTTTTAGCTTTTAGCTTTAGCTTAAACCGTCTGTGGTGATTCGTGAATTGTAAAAAACATATACAGGCAACACAAAATATATACCTTTTGGCCACTAACAATAGAAAAGCTGAAGATAAGTCGGATGGTGTAAAATGATCAGTTTGTGAAAGACATTGAGCGTAATTTACAGCATTATTACTTTTAATCCACATCACAGGGTTCCCACATTTAGTCAAATGTTAAATTTCCAGATTTTTCCATGACTTTCGCTGACTTTTTCTATGACCTAAAGAAGATTTTTAGCTTTTAGCTTTACAGTAGCTTAAACCGTCTGTGGTGTTTTGTGAATTGTAAGAAACAAAAACAGGCAACACAAAATATACCATTGGCTACTAACAACACATAAGTCTATTGACATGAAACGATAGGTTTGTGAAAGACACTGAGCATTATTTACAGCACTATTGCTTTTAATTCACATCCCAGGGTTCCCACATTTAGCCAAATGCAGTGTTGCCAGATATAGCTGACTTTTTCCAACCCAAAAGCTGTCCAAAAACTGACAAAATACGCCCAAAATATTAGAGTAATATTTTATTTAATTAAAGGTGCTGTATGTAAGTTTTTGACTCTTCTAAAGCATAAAAATACAATAATATGTGTGCAGATATTTAAGAAACATCCCAAGTGAACATACTTGTTTAACTGACAAACAATGCTGAAGTCAGATATTCTGCTTTGAAAATGTTTTTTTCCGTGCCGGAAAGCTGTCTTTGTTTAGGTAATTTTCACATGCACATGCCAGTTTAGCCAATTATAATTCAGCACCCCGGGTTGCCTTGTTGGAAAACAGCATATTTCATTCATTCATTCATTCATTCATTCATTCATTCATTCATTCATTCATTCATTCATTCATTCATTCATTCATTCATTCATTCAGAAAGACTCTGAAAGCATGCGTCCATGAGCGAAATGCTACAGTGTAGTGGAAAGTATCAGATGTCAAAATGAGACAGATTCAGTTCCACATGAGGTTAATTAGCAAATGACATAAATATTAGGAACGTGAGCAGGTTACATCGCGTGTCCTAACAACACGCTGTGACGAGATTGTTATGAGTGATGAGCCATTTGGCTGTTTGCACCACAAAACACGGCAGAAATTTAAATACAGCCTTTCAGAAGCACAGAATATGCACTCACTCACAAAACGGTAAGGTTTAGAATCTATTTAATACATGTTAACCCTCTTTAACATCATTAAAGGTGAGGTGAACTTTCTGCTTTCAGTATATGGTAATACACGTCATGTAAAATGCATTCAAACTCGCATTGTTAGCATTTAGCACTGAATAAAGCACACGAGGCTTACCTGAGGTGATCTGTCATAGGTTTCTGTTGTTCAGCTGTGAGAAATAGAAGCCGCTTCTAATAAATCAATTCGAGGTGTTGGTTAGAACCAAAACTCATTTTAATATGGAGAATATTCCCTCAATCGCGTGTCGTTGCTTTTATTTAGAACACAGTTTAAAATCACTCAAACTGGCAACCCGGCGTACCTTTATTATGATTCAGGACTGCAATACCTAGTTCAACCACTGGGTGTCAAACTTACATACTGCACCTTTAACCTAGTTACTTTTACTGTCATAATTTTTTAACCATACAGCAACCAACACCAGCAGTCAGAACCACAACATAATCAGATCTCATCGAAACACTGTTCCTCTTACCCACACACTGCACTTAATGTTAGGGGGGTGTAAAGTCATCTCATTTTGCACTTAAACTCTTTTGAACATAATTAGATGCTGCTTGTCAATCAGACAACGCTTTTATGTTTGTTCTTGCTGTCAATTGTGGAAAAATATTATCAATAAAAGTGTCATGATAAACCACGAGTTTAACTGCAGGCACTGCGTGATGCGCGTCATGAAGGGGAGTCAGATTTGTCCAGGGAGTCAGATTTTGATACAACTTTCCTTCACCTCCTCTTGTGGGTGGGCCCATATGGTTTGCGCCATGCACTGGCTACTATTAACTGAATGGAGTAGGAGCACACAGTTATGTTTTGTTGAATAAGTTGCATATAAAAGTTACGTTTTAAAACCGCATAATTTTTGTCAACCCGCCTATGCCATTTTTTAACCCGCACAATCAAATTCAAAACTGCCCAAATCTGGCAACACTGGACAAATGTTAAATTTCCTCACTTTTCCATGACGTTTACTGACTTTCCATGACCTAAAGAAGATTTTTTTTAACTTTTACCTTTAGCTTAAACCGTCTGTGGTGATTTGTGATTTGTAAGAAACATAAACATGCAACACAAAATGTATACCTTTGGCTACTGGCAATACAGGAGCCAAAGATAAGTCAATTTACATGAAACAATAGGGTTGTGAAAGACATTGATCCTTATTTACAGCATTACTTCTTTTAATCCACATGCCAGGGTTTCCACATTTAGCCAAATGTTACATTTCCTCACTTTTACATGATGTTTACTGACTTTCTATGACCTACAGAAGATTTTTAGCTTTAGCTTAAACCGTCTGTGGTAATTTGTGAATTGTAAAAAACATAACAGGCAACCCAAAATACAGGCAGTGCAGAATTATTAGGCAAATGAGTATTTTGACCACATCATCATTTATGCATGTTGTCTTACTCCAAGCTTTATAGGCTTGAAAGCCTACTACCAATTAAGCATATTAGGTGATGTGCATCTCTGTAATGAGAAGGGGTGTGGTCTAATGACATCAACACCCTATATCAGGTGTGCATAATTATTAGGCAACTTCCTTTCCTTTGGCAAAATGGGTCAAAAGAAGGACTTGACAGGCTCCGAAAAGTCAAAAATAGTGAGATATCTTGCAGAGGGATGCAGCACTCTTAAAATTGCCAAAAAATTGCTTCTGAAGCGTGATCATCGAACAATCAAGCGTTTCATTCAAAATAGTCAACAGGGTCGCAAGAAGCGTGTGGAAAAACCAAGGGGCAAAATAACTGCCCATGAACTGAGAAAAGTCAAGCGTGCAGCTGCCAAGATGCCACTTGCCACCAGTTTTGCCATATTTCAGAGCTGCAACATCACTGGAGTGCCCAAAAGCACAAGGTGCGCAATACTCAGAGACATGGCCAAGGTAAGAAAGGCTTAAAAACGACCACCACTGAACAAGACACACAAGCTGAAATGTCAAGGCTGGGCCAAGAAATATCTCAAGACTGATTTTTCTAAGGTTTTATGGACTGATGAACTGAGAGTGAGTCTTGATGGGCCCGTGGCTGGATCGGTAAAGGGCAGAGAGCTCCAGTCCGACTCAGACGCCAGCAAGGTGGAGGTGGAGTACTGGTTTGGGCTGGTATCATCAAAGATGAGCTAGTGGGGCCTTTTCGGGTTGAGGATGGAGTCAAGCTCAACTCCCAGTCCTACTGCCAGTTTCTGGAAGACACCTTCAAGCAGTGGTACAGGAAGAAGTCTGCATCCTTCAAGAAAAACATGATTTTCATGCAGGACAATGCTCCATCACACGCATCCAAGTACTCCACAGTGTGGCTGGCAAGAAAGGGTCTAAAAGAAGAAAAACTAATGACATGGCCTCCTTGTTCACCTGAGCTGAACCCCATAGAGAACCTGTGGTCCATCATCAAATGTGAGATTTACAAGGAGGGAAAACAGTACACCTCTCTGAACAGTGTCTGGGAGGCTGTGGTTGCTGCTGCACGCAATGTTGATGGATTCTGTCAGTGTTTTGATTCGTTCACCATGGATGGCTGGCTTTTGAGTGTCCTTGCAAAGAAAGGCTATATTGGTCAAATATTTGTTTTTGTTTTGTTTTTGAATGTCAGAAATGTATATTTGTGAATGTTGAGATGTTATATTGGTTTCACTGGTGAAAATAAATCATTGAAATGGGTATATATTTGTTTTTTGTTAAGTTGCCTAATAATTATGCACAGTAATAGTCTCCTGCACACACAGATATCCTCCTAAAATAGCTAAAACTAAAAACAAACTAAAAACTACTTCCAACAATATTCAGCTTTGATATTAATGAGTTTTTTGGGTTCATTGAGAACATGGTTGTTGTTCAATAATAAAATTAATCCTCAAAAATTCAACTTGCCTAATAATTCTGCACTCCCTGTATATAACGTAACCTTTGGCTACTACCAGTACAGGAGCTGAAGAGAAGTCGGATGGTGTAAAATTATCAGTTTGTGAAAGACATTGAGCATCATTTACAGCATTATTTCTTTTAATTCACATCCCAGGTTTCCCTCATTTAGCCAAATGTTACATTTCCAGATTTTTCCATGACGTTTACTGATTTTCCATAACCTAAAAAAGATTTTTAACTTTAGCTTAAACATAAACAGGTGACACAAAATATACCATGGGCTACTAACAATACATAAGTCTATTGACGTGAAACGATAGGTTTGTGTAAGACATTGAGCATTATTTAAATCATTATTACTTTTAATTCACATCTCAGGGTTCCCACATGTAGCCAAATGTTAAATTTCCTCACTTTTTCCATGAGTTTCACTTACTTCCATGACCTATAATGAACAGAAAAACTAAATTTTGTGATTCTGTGATCACTGAATTTGATGCAAAGTCAAGCAGACGGCACAAAATTTAGAATAAATTGCATTTTTAAATTAAAGCATAGCTGACTTTTTCCAGCCCAAAAGCTGTCCAAAATATGCCCAAAATATTAGAGTAATATTTTATTTAATTTTAATTTATTTAAATCGAAATTAACCTAGTTACTTTTACTGTCATAATTTTTTAACCATACAGCAACCAACACCAGCAGTCAGAACCACAACATAACCAGATCTCATCGAAACACTGCCCCTCATTTTTAAATTCAAGCATTTCCTGCACATTTTGGCCAGCCAGTTTTATGCTGGCTAAAATATGTGACACAGCATGTGACACAGCACTGCGACATGCGATAAAAGGTATCTTTTTAATGTTAATAAACAGTTTTTCTCCTATCCATCTACGACAGTGATGAGCAAAATTTGTATTTTAGAAACCACGACGTTGCAACAACATCACACCATAACTGCTATGACAATTATCACCTCAGGTACTGATTATGTGCTTTACTCACTGTTGAATGCTACCAATGTAAATTTGACCACCATTCTACATGACATTCATTGCCATACTACTGAAAGCAGCAGCAGATAGTTCAGATCTAAATAAATCAAATTATTATTAAAAATTTAACTAGCAAATGCTTTGAAAATGAAAGTCAGGGAATCAGTGCAAACCAACAACATCTGTCAATCAGTACTTTTAATAATGTTAAAATAGGTTAAATATGTATTAATTAGATCATAAAGCTTACCATTTCACCATGAGTGCAGTTTAGAGAGTATATTTAAATGAACAGATGTCTGGTAATTAAATGTTTCTTTTGTGTTGCATTGCGTTTGGTGCAGAGAGCCAAATTGCTTGTTGCATGTGTAGGTAGGACACCGTGTTAGGTGTGTGTCACCCACTTTAGATGCGTTGTGACATCATTGCAATGCACATTCAGCCAAAGCCTATTTGAAGTCTACATTCATTGTATTGATCGGTAAAATTTTAAACTTTAACATGGTTTTTTCAACATTACTGTTGAAGAGATTTTATAGCATTGTTTACTTAATTTAGGTCATTCATGTATCAAATATGTAGTAGGATTTATATTGTTGAGATAAACACTTTCTTTGTTTCTCTCAATAGTGTTCCCTCTATTTAAATAACAGAGGACAGTGGTTTATGAGGTCAAAAAAGTAATGAAGAACTGAGATGTGCAAATTTGTGTGTATATTCACAGTAAAACAACACCATAAATGCAAATATTGCCACAAATTTGGAAAAAAATAGCCACAAAATCATATTAGGCTGAACATTTTACAGACATTTTTTCATACAAAATCCAGGAGGTACTAGTTAAGCACTGAACAGACAAAGAAAAACAGCCACAGACAATATTTTAACAGGTACAGCCTGGAGACTGCATTTGATTGCCAATTGAAAAGTGGGAAAGGAATAAAATGGCAGTGAACAATAGCCTAATCATACTGTAACAATAGACAAAACACATGAAACAACGTGCTAGAAAATAATGTGAAGTAAATTTTAAAATGCATCCTTTATTCATTATGACTTTGATAAAATATATAACATTCCCTGACTTTCAATGTCTGCAATAGAGCTTCTAATATTTCATGATTTTCCCACCACCCGTGGGAACCCTGTAAAATGTTCAGGGCATGTCCACGACAGCATGGAGTGTGAGCTTTCTGCTGCATAGTTATATTTGTACAACAGTTCTTTCTAGTTCTTAAATCTGATTGGCTTAAAATAATTTAATTTGTGTTTAACAGCAAAAAAAAAAAAAACTGTTAAAAAATCTGACTACTTTTTTTAATTACTTTTAGATTACTTTAATTTGTTTATAAGATTATGTCCAATATTAATCTAACATACAAAGATATACCTACATACTCTCCAAGTGCTTTTGGCAATGACTTGCATTATATGAGTCATGGATGAACCAACTGTTTAATCTAAAAACCTTTAATGTTCTACTGGAAGAAAAGAAAAGTCGCCTACAGCTTGTGTAAATGACCAGCAAATGTTCATTTTTAGCTCAACTGTCCCTTTAAGAATCAGTCCTTCTACTGCTTTAACCGGCTAAATAATCTGTGAGCAGTATTTATCATGACACTCCTTTCCTCTCTCAAACTTTTTGGAGTAAACAAACACCACTTTCCGTTCATTCACAAGTCAAACTCATTCATATTAGCACTGTGGCACAGACAGTGAGACAACCCGACCAGCATGAACATCAATTTCTCAGCAAAGAATTGTTTTTATACACCACTTATCATTTTAAAAACTATAAATCATCATCTAAACCTAAAGTAATATTTTAATAGTATTCAATGAATCACTAAAATTAGAATGAGCTCTGTTTGTTTTTTATTTCTTGAGAAAATAAATAAATAAAATTACATGCATCATACATTTTCACCATAATATACCAAAAATCATTTGTTGACATTATATGACTCTAAGGATAACAGTGCATACCTGGAAAAATACTAATGATCAATTTTTTATGTTCTTCTTTGAAAGTATCCTATATAATGAGCATTTAAAACACAACAGAATCCTTTATTCGGTCACACTTTATTTTATTGTACAATTCTCATTATTAATAAACCAATAACTGTGACTTTTAATCCAATAAACACATAATTTTCTTCTTAATAATAGTTATTAAGGTAGTAGTTAGGTTTAGTATTACGTAGGATTAAGGATGAATAACTTATACTGCATCCTTAATCCTATCCAATACCTAAACCTAACTAACTTGTGCGTAATATTTTACATATAAGGTCATGCAGAATGGGTGCTTCATAAGTACTAATAAACAGACAATATTTGAATACTAGGCAGGTAATAAGCCACAAGTTTATAGTAAAAATTTGTACTTAAATACTGAAACCTAGTATATACAGTAAACCTATATTAAAATCTGACCTGTCAATATAAGACCTTCTTGTCTGTGTCCCAGATATACAGTATTTTCTAAAACTCCACTAGGACTGTCTGGAAAGAACAAGACGGGAAGAAACAGAAAGTCCCTGTAATATAATTTTATCCTACATTATTACTAATTCAATAATGCGCCATTAGACTAAAAGAAAAGACACAGAGGAATTAAAGAGAGAGAGAGAGAGAGAGATCACTTAAGGCTTCGTCTCTGGATGAGGAGGGAGTAATTCCAACCAAAACTCATCATTTCTGATGATATGTCAAATGGAGTGGAAATCACCCAAAAGATAAAAAAATAAAAACTCAATTCTACTATTACTCTGATACAAATTGAGCACTAAGAAATAATCGTAATTTCAACCACTGTCAGTGTTGGGTAAGCTATTTTAAAACAGTATTACTAATTACGACTAACATCTAATTACAGACGCTAAGCAAATCAGTCCAAAGACAAATAACTGCATTTTCTTGGCGTATCATTCAATTTATATAAAGTTAACTTAGCCCTCAGTTACAGTTGCAATCAGAATTATTAGCCCCCCTTTGAATTTTATTTATTTTTTTTAAATATTTCCAAAATTATGTTTAACAGAGCAAGGAAATTTTCACAGTATGTTTGATAATATTTTTTCTTCTAGAGAAAGTCTTATTTGTTTTATTTTGGCTAGAATAAAAGCAGTTTAAATTTTTTTTTAAAAACCGTTTTAAGCCCCTTTAAGCTATGTTTTTTTCGATAGTCTACAGAACAAACCATCGTTATACAATAACTTGCCTAATTACCCTAAACTGCCTAATTAACCTAGTTAAGCCTTTAAATGTCACTTTAACCTGTATAGAAGTGTCTTGAAAAATACCTATTAAAATATTATTTACTGTCATCATGACTAAGATAAAATAAATCAGTTGTTAGAAATGAGTTATTAAAACTATTATGTTTAGAAATGTGTTGAAAAAATCTCTCCGTTAAATAGAAATTGGAGAAAAAAATAAATGGGGGCAACTGTAAAAATATTTGTTCTGGAACAAAGATGATTGAGACCTAATACACACACGCACACGCACACACACACACACACACACACACACACACACACACACACACACACACACACACACACACACACACATATATATATTTATATATATCCAAAAATGATTATATTTTACATTTAACTACTACAGAAGCTTACAGCAGATTCCAGAAGAACTGTCCATGGTAAGGCTGCTCTCAGGGTGTATGGATGAGAGGCCACTAATGACTTTAAACTAACATATGCGATGTCATTGAAACAAATGTTCACATATCCAATAAAACTGTATTTCAATTACTTTCTAATTACTTGGTCTAAAAAGTAACCTAATTACTCAATAAGAATGTTAAAATAAAATTTGTATAAATCTCAATGCAGAATGCAAATTAAACTCTTAATTCTGCCAATGTGATGGCCTTTCAGATTATTTAAACAAAATGAACACTTAAATGTATCAAAACACACAATGTAAACACAAAATTTTTATACATTATACTGCATTGACATTAATTTCCCACTCGATTCATTGCTTTTTAAGCATGAGTGTTTGTCTGACAAATCTAATCTATATATTTGTTTAACAAAAATATATATATTTACATTTACTTTGCTTTTCTGAATTGATTTATCCAGAATGATTGGATTTTTGCACAGTATTTAACCTAGACTTGTTCTGATTTTGTACCCCTATATACATTTCTGTAGAGCGCCAAATGCGTCCCAGGAGCTAAATTTTTTTTGCAGTTTTTGTTTTCGTGAATCCGCCAGAGGTCGCTGTTTACGCTTTTTGAGTTCAGATTTCTCTCGCAAGTGCCATTCGCGCCTGCTCTTCTCGCGTAAATCGACCAATAGTCGCTGATGACTGACTGACTGACTGATTAACTTACCACCCTCCTTCTCCTCTAAACCCAACTGATAGTGTTTTAAAAAGCACTGATTGACCAGCGCTCTCTCACATCCCTAAACCCAACCGCAGTGTTTTCAAAAGCAATCCAAAAAAAGAAAAGCTCTAGCAGCAGCCTGATTTTTACCACGTTTTCAGATTTCACTCTGTTATTTACTTTTATTTTTTGGCTTTTGTTTTTGTCTTACCTGTTTTCTGGAAGCGTTCTTCATCGGACTCGAACTCTGTCGTCACGGTCAACTCTGCTCTGCATCTCAAATCCTATGATGCACATGGCAAGCTACTGGACAAACTGGTTACAGCGGAAATGCTGTCCATTTGGAGGTAAGCGGTCAGCTGGTAAGCATGAAAGGAATGGCGTCATACCACCACGAAGCGTACGTTTAAAGACGAAATGCAGCCATATGTAGCTACATAATTTGCGATCTCCAGAAATGTCTATAGGGCTACTTTTTCAGAATGAGCCTCTGTTGATAGTATTTTGGCAGAAAATTAGGTTATTTACTGCAACTAGTTACTTTAATTACATCCAACACGGACCACAGTTAATTTGAAGGTCATTTCTAAACTCTATTTACTGTTTTATATTCAGTCTGCACCTATAAAGCATATCTCAGCACAAAAATGCTACTATAAATGCACACGAAAAAAACTCTGTTAAAGCAAACCAAGACCATTCTCGTTTCCCATTCATAAAATGTAAATATAATACAATGAAAACATCATTAAATAAAAAAATGGTGTCAAATTAAATCACGTAGATGTCATTGCAGGCTCTGACACATTACAATAGGGAAGGACTGAGAACCCGGAGCTTATCTGCATTTGAATGGGAATCCCTTTCTGTAGGGGCCCGTCACTGCCACCAGACCCCGTAGCCAACCACAGCCAGCACATTTACAGTTTCCCATCACGTGGGTTCCTGCTCGCTGCCAACCGAAAGCCAACTTGCATTATTTTACACACATTTCTGAGCCACACAGCTTAATATATCCCAATATCCAAGAGATTTCAGATGCTTTCACCACCATACATCAGCTTACAACATCTCTGAGAAGTCTGCAGGAATCACAATACAGCATGGGTGACTCTTAGGCTGAAGATTCATGTACATTGCTTCCTATTGATTGAACTTGGTTGCCTGAGAGAACGGAATAATTGGTAATTTAATGCATGTCAAGCTAATGGTTGTGGCAAACCACTTCAACATTTACTCGCTGTTCATACTTTTAACATTATTTATTCTAATGTCCTTTTAAATGTAGCTCTTTGGGTTTTAGAAAAGTGAATCACAATAAAATGCATTATTATTATAATTATTCATAATAATATAGTACTTAGAAACAATATACTTAT
Organism: Danio kyathit; assembly: GCA_903798195.1. Classification (NCBI taxonomy): domain Eukaryota; kingdom Metazoa; phylum Chordata; class Actinopteri; order Cypriniformes; family Danionidae; genus Danio; species Danio kyathit. Next base: position 11,347,322 of record LR812532.1, on the reverse strand, counting down.
TACTTCATGCATGTTGTATATTTTTCCCTATTGGTTTTAAATATGCATCTGAGGTTTAGATATGAACATCAACCTAATATGTATTTAATTTGCTGCTGAAACCTGGTGTTCGTTGAAAAAATGACATTTTAATAAATTAAATTTGAATTTATATTAATAGAAATAATGCTAATGCATGCTAATTAAAAAGTACATTCATGTTTCAAATAACATTTGTGAATAGAGAATGGCAAAATATGGGTCAAATGATTTGTTGTCATTCAGCTAACCAATATATTTTATGTAAAAATGAAACACTATACTTATTCTGATCTGTAATTACTAATAAATACAACAACAACAAAAAAGAAACAGAAACAACATACTATTTTGTTACATAGATATTTAAATTTATATATAATTTGTAACACACACACACACACACACACACACACACACATACAGCATATATATATATATATATATATATATATATATATATATATATATATATATATATATATATATATATATATATATATATATATATACAGTTGAAGTCAGAATTATTAGCCCTCCTTTGATTTTTTTCTACTTTTTTAAATATTTCCCAAATGATGTTTAACAGAGCAAGGAAATTTTCACAGATAATAATAACTTAAATAAAAAAAGTATCTAGTAAAATATTATTTATTGTCATCATGGCAAAAATAAAATAAATCAGTTATTAGAAATGAGTTATTAAAACTATTATGATTAAAAATGTCTTGAAAAAATATTTTCTCCATTAAACAGAAATTGGGGAAAAAAATAAACAGGGAGGCTAATAATTCTGACTTCAACTATATATATATATATATATATATATATATATATATATATATATATATATATATATATATATATATATATATATATATATATATATATATAAATTTTCTCAAATATATGCATGCATGTGTATATAATGAATATACACAGTGCACACACTTAAATTGTCAAAACAAACTTTTATTTTGGATGCGAGTAATCAGGGCTAATTTTTGCCCTTCACTAAATACTTGCGTAATGAATACTGTATTCAGTTGTACATTACAAAGTTATGATATAATAAAAAAAACTCTACTTCATGATGTCATGAATAATTCAGTGTATGTAATTTGAAACTCTGGTCATTTGATTTTAAGGTAGTTCTCACTTTATTAAAAAACCTTTTGCTTCAAACTCCTAATTTGATGCTTATTATTAAAGTAGTAGTTAGGTTTAGGTATTGGGCAGGTTTAAGGATGTAGAATAAAAAATATGCAGAATATGTACTTTATAAGTACTAATAGGCTACTTAATAAGCTACTATTAATAATGAGAATTGATATTTAAGCCAAAGTGTTCCTTATTAGTATTGAAATATGCTATCAAATTTGTATTTTACTTTATTTTCCAGTGTAAACCCAGTGGTTTTACGGTTACTGCATGTAGTAAGCATACTGTTGTAGTGAGAGTACATGTGACAGGAAACAAAAACTGAAAAATAACGTGTTACCCTTCTTTCAAACGCAATTGGAAGCGAAAACTTGATATCTAAATCATGGGTCCTCACAAAAAAAACCAAACAATGAAATGTGTTACCAGTGACAAAGGAATAAGCATATAAATAAAGCAAAGACAGAGCTTGAAAGATGTTGTTGGCTATAAGAATATATCTAATGAATGAAGGTATTAGTCACTACTAGTAATTGCTTGTCGTTGGTTTAAAGGTATACATTGACAAAACCGCTTGCCATAGATGTGGTCAATGCCTCTCTCTGCTTATGTGTGTGTGTGCAGCTAAATGTTTATAACGGTGATAAGAACAATACTGCAGAGACGCCCAAACACAAGCATTCCCTTTCTCCTCTGTAGCAAAACGCAAAAGCGTTGATCTGCTTTTCAAAGATCAGCCCCGCGTTACGTGTTAACCATGAAGACTCCCGAGCAGCATCACCTACAGACACACACACACACACACACACACACACACACACACACACGGCGAATAAACTTACCGCAGTCTTCACACAATACGCTCTCCACATCTTTCTTGAGTGTCTTCTCGGTGCTGTCCAGAGGAGCAAAAGACGCTTTGAATACCAAAGGCTCCTCGGTAGGGTCCATGAAAAAGATGTATCTGTGGTGCTTCTCCACCGCCACGCACGGAGCCTCGGAGCCGAATTCCCAGACGGTGACGAGCTGCTCGCGCTCCAGCCCGCCGCTGTTCACCGGCCACACGTCCAGCACTTTGACATTCACACTGTAGGGCTCCACGGAGACGTTCTCGGGCAGCGAGCTCACCTCGCCTTCGATCACCACGGCCGAGCGGTAAGCCTGGTCCTGCAGCGAATCCAAACTCGGGGCGTAGCAGGCGAAGGAGACCCCGATGACGAGCATGGAGAAATGCACGGGATCAAGCCTCCTCATGCCGTCTGCTGTGGCTCAGGGGCGGCCGGCGGCGCTGCTGCAGTGCTCTCGGGGCAGAAGGTGCTGGGGGACTGAGTGCGAATGGGCTTGCGCAAGAGTCCATGCCATCTGCGTGTGCTGCTTTCCCCATGCACTTGGTGACGGGGAAACACCAGCCGCTGAGGAACCGGAATCAGCCCCGGTCACTGCTGGGCTGCTGCATTCTCCTTCAACGAACGCACAATCCCCAAACTCAATAAGCATGCATGCATAAATGACGCTCCTTTGCTGCAAGACGCGCTCCTCTCGCGCGCACTCCCTCTCTCTCTCTCTCTCTCGTTCTCTCTCGCTCGATCTCTCTCTCTCTCTCTCTCTCTCTCTCTCAATCTATCTATCCACCTAATGTCATCATAGCTCGTGCTCAGAAAAGCCGAAATGCGAGCGAAAAAGGTCCAGAAATGCGCTCGAACGTCGATGCAACAAGCGCGCGCCCTCCGCCGATCTCAGCCGTCTGTTGGAAGTTCTGGCGCAAATGCACTAATGAGCGTCCGTCCGTCCGACCGACCGACCGGCCAGCCGTAGAAAGAAATCCCTCGAAAGCGGCGTCGCGTCGTTACGCGATGTAAAATGGCTGAGAAAGAGTGGCAGTCGGGCCACCGCAGCAGACCGCTGACGCGATGACTAACGCTGCGAAAAGCAACTGGAAATGCAATCGATGCCTGGTGAAAAAGTGCGTTTGCCGTGCTTTTCTACTCGACAACAATCCGCATTCAGGTCACATTCACCATTTTGCCCCAAAAAGCGATCCGCCACACGCCGCCGAGAAGATAGATACACAGCAAACCACCGAGCATCCTATCAGCCATATTTACCCCGGCAACAGGTCCTGCGGGTATTTGCCATGTACCCAGGGCTCTAAAATCAGAGGAGGGGCCGCTCATTGCGCCCTCATGACCAATCAAACCAAAATGCGCGGTGTGGTTCTTAACAGTCTAGAGGTTTGTTTTTGTGCACAGTTTTCGACTGGGGTTTAACTTGAACATTAGGGTTACATCATGCGTAAATGCGTCGCGACAGAAGCAGTGTGCCATTGCTGGTCCTGTCCTGAGGCTGCTATAGGGCGACATCTGCAGTCTCAACGCGAATGTGTAATGCAATAGAAAAACGCTGTGAACACCAGACGCACATCGATAGTGTTTTCACACTTGCTTTACTGGGTCAATGACTAATAAGAAGCTTCGAGAAAATCAAAATCTAGTTTAAAACATAAGCAGCTGCTTTTATATGTTAGATTATTGAAATGCATATATTTTTAAGTGAAAATGTCTCAAAGTAGGCTACTATTATACTTGATCTGCACGTGTGTGTGCATAACACATAGTATCTGACAAAACCGTAAATTAAATGCATCTTTTGTTTAAATGTGAATGATTATTTTTTAAATGGTCTCTTCTTTTAAGTCTTTTTATGGGTATTTGACAACACAATACATGTCAATACAAATTAAATAACGATAGTAAGGTAAGTAAACAGATATTGCCCAATAATAACTCCATCCCTTCAAATATACAGTATTAACACAATTACACAAAAAGAACAAATTTAAATGAATTAATGAATAACATATTTACTTAACCAATATATCACAAAATAAACACCCATTATAACAGATACAGTTGAAACCAGAAGTTTACATACACTCTAGAAAAAGAAACATAACCATTTTTAAAAAATGTCTGATGGTAAATCATACTAAACGTTTATTATTTTAGGTCCGTTAGGATTAGCTAAATGATTTACATTTGCTAAATGCCAGAATAATGAGAGAATTTTTCTTTTTTTTAGATTTTTTTATTAATTTCTAGACGGTCAAAAGTTTACATACATTTCCTTGGCATTTTTTTAGCTTTGCTTTTAAACTGTATAACTTTGGTCAGATGTTTTGGGTATCCTTCCACAAGCTACTCACAATAGTTTGAAGGAATTTTGGTCCATTCCTCCTGACAGATTTGGTGTAACTGACTCAGATTTGTTGGCTGTCTTCCTCGTACAAGCTTTTTCAACTCTGCCCACAAATTTTCTATAGGATTGAGCTCAGGGCTTTGTGATGGCCACTCCAAAACATTCACTCTGTTGTCCTTAAAGCACTTTTTAACTAATTTGTCAGTATGCTCAGGGTCATGGTCCATTTGGAAGACCCATTTATGGCCAAGTTTTAATTTCCTGGCTGATGTCTTGAGATGTTGCTTCAGTATTTCTACATAATGTTCTTCTTTGTGATGCCATCTATGCTGTGAAGTGGACCAGTCCCTCCTGCAGCAAAACCCACAACATGACTTCACAGCCTCCATGACTTCACCGCCTCCATACTTCACAGTTGGGATGGTGTTCCTAGGCTTATACCCTTTCCCCTTTGTCCTCCAAATGTAACACTGATCATTATGGCCAAACAGTTCAATCTTAGTTCCATCAGACCACAGGACATGTCTCCAAAAATTATTCTTTTTCCCAGTGTAATTTAGCAAATTGTAATCTGGCTTTTTTGTTGATTCTGGCTTGTTGATTTTCCCATGTTGTCACACAAGGAAGCAGTGTGTTTGAGGTTTTCCTTAAATAATGTTCTACAGTTGTGCCTCCAATTAACTCAAATGTTGTCAATGTGCCTTTTTATACAGTGTATGTAAACTTCTGGTTTCAACTGTATTTCATGTTACATGTTGCCAGTAACAGGTATAGTCCAAATGGTTATTTCAGAGTTATAAAACGAGCCGTGTCAAAAAAAATTAAACTGCCCAGAATTATTCATATTAACATTAAATGCAGCAGTCAAAAAAAAAAAAAAGAAAAGAAAAAAGATTACTGCTGCTTGTCATTTCTTTAGCTAATTTATTTGTTTTATGTTCAGTCCACCTAAATTTGTAAACCATTACGTTAACTTAAGCGTTTTGTGTTGGGACAACATGAAGGAATTATTTTTGTCCAACTACCTGGTTAGAGGATTTGTAGTTCCCAGCATGGTTTGCGTAGGATTGAATTAAAAGAGGGAAATGTTGACAATAAAAGTAATCTTAGGTGTTTAAAGTTAGTAGTAAGACTTGTTAGAGTTTAATCTTCTTTAGTTTGAAGATTTAGAAGAGTTTCATGTAATGCTTTGAGTTTTCAGATTAGCATCTTGCAGAAGCACCCATGCTTTGAGTGTTGGCAGCTTAATAAGCAAAAATGCAGTTTGTTACTTTGCTCAGTAAGCAATAACTGTCCTAAAATGAGTTCTGAGATTAGTCTCAATCAACCGTATATGTAACTCATGAAATATGCTTAAAAATTTATCTTTTAGTTCAATTAGGATAACTAGACTTTGAAATGTACGACACATAATAGACTTGCATGATATTATTAGACTTTTGAGTTTAAGTTAAATAAAAATACAAATCTATTTAAACTTTTATTTGATAAAATCATGTAAAAGTCAGTTACATTTAATTGCGTAAATAGTTTTTTAGTTGGTGCTAAACTAATTTATTGGATGGAAATCCTGCCCTCAATTAAATTAGGTTAATCCAATGAGTTATTTTTGAGTATATTTGAAAAAGTAAATAAATACAATTATATATATTTAAAGAATATTAATAATATTTCAACATTTTTCATCTTTTTAAACTGATCTTTATTGTCATACGAATTGAATCTCATAAAACCTAAAATCAACTACAACCGTCTAAAATATTTTGAATTCACTTGCTATACAAAAACAAATTGAATAAACATATTTAACCATAATGAAAACAATTATAACATTTTGAGAACTTGCGTATGTTTTCAGCTAGTTAAATTGGTAACACTTTACAATAACAGTACATGAATAATGATATATTAATGTGCAAACTAAACATTACTTTATTATGAATTAATGATGAGTTAATGTATGCACTAATCATGAACTAACTTGTACTACAACATGAGTCACATGAGTTCATGTGTGAATAACGGCTACCTTAATTACTTGTTAGTACATGTTGTTAATTAATGTGTTAATTAACATTTAAGTTTAAGCTAAATGTAACCAACATGAACTCGTAAGCTGTTAATGTATGATTATGTCATGACTTTACTTGGAGGAGCACATCATCATTAACTCATCCTTATCTACTCATGAACTCCTGTTAATGCTGATGTTGACAGAAAGCTTTTCTATTGTTATTCAGTGTAAACTGACTAGTTGGACGTGCATAAGGAGTTCATAAGTAGTTAAGAATGGGTTAATGATGATGTGCCCCTTCAAGTAAAGTCACAACATAATTATATATTAACATATCATGAGTTCATGATGGTTAAATTAAGCATAAACTAATGTGGTAATTAATACATTAATTAACAAACAATCATGTACTAACAAGTAATTAAGGTAACCGTAATTCACACATGAACTCATGTGACTCATGTTGTAGTTAAAGTTAGTTTATGATTAGTGCATACATTAACTCATCATTAATTCATAATAAAGTAATGTGTAGTTTACATATTAATACATCATTATTCATGTACTGTTATTATAAAGTGTTACCGTTAAATCTGTTTAATCGCCTCTGCATCATCTTGTTGTAAATCTAATTGATGCATCTTATTAAACTTAAAAGTACCGTTTTCTTTTAAAGCATTAGCCTGTAAACTAATTGACCTGTCTTAAATGAAATTCAAGTGTTCGCAATCCCTGCGGTGGGCGTGGCGCGGTCGCTGTCCGTGGTGCTGAACGGAAAAGAGTTAACGGTGTTCACGGTTACATCCCTTCTTTTCATTTTGCATGTGATTACGTCATTTAACAAAGTATGTTATCTATTTTGGACTGTTTTTAACACTAATTAATAAGTTATATGCTTCGTATATATGCCTAATAATGTAAAAAATAGATGCTAAATATTTGATTGTAAACATGCTGAAACTTCGAGTCTCTCTTTAACACACACACACACACACACACATACACATACATATACATATATATATATATATATATATATATATATATATATATATATATATATATATATATATATATATACAGAAGTCATGAGAATATAAGTATAGGTGACTGGCTATAGGCAAAGTATGGCAAAAATATCGTTAATAAAATTAATTTGAAGGACTTAATGAATACGTTTACGTTTCCTGCGCAATCTCAGCGCTGGTATGATTTTCACCAACACACTCTGATGTGAGGAATCTCACGGACTGCAGAAATAGAGCCCATCCACAAGACGGAGACTGCAAGATGAAGTATAAGATGCGTAACGTCCATACTGGTTGAATAAAATGCAATGAAGTTGTCAGGGTTTCAGTTCTCTAAACAAACTTCTTTTTTTCTGTAAGCGAATATATAAACTCGCACATAATCACCATGAACACAACGTTTTATAAGTTTTAACGACAGTCAGGGATAGCATTGTTTTCACAAATGATTCATTTTGACACATTGATTAATAGTTTTATTCACATTTTATGAATATTCCATGCAAAACAACATGCACACACACACAAATCCAAGAAACTTATAGTGGATATTACTATTAAACGCGTCTGTTAATGTCATCGATGTATTCAGCAAAAGCAAATATGATCAATAACTCACAACAGGTCCATATTGAAAGCTTTATTACTTATTGTTAAAAAAACAGAAATGGTTTCGATTCTTACACTAACTGTTGCGTTCTTCTGCTTGCAAAGACTGCTCTATGCTGTAATATTTGTGATGACATAACTTGTGCTTCAGAATGTCGTGTATTGTGACCCTGTCAGAACATTTTTGCTCGTTGCAAATGCTCTTTTCTACTTATGGACCCAAGCTGACCACTATGCAGAGGTTCTCGAGCGGCAGCAGAGTCTGTGCTCTCCTCCTTCAGCAGCGGCTCTGACTGCGCATCTCGCGAGAGTTCGGCGGTCGCTCAGCAGCAGTTGCTTTTGCAGCAGGGCTGAGGGAGACGGAGAGAGAGAGAGAGAAGGTAAGCGGGGAGGCTGCATCATGGCGGACAGAGACAGTGGAAGCGAGCACGGTGGATTCGCCACAGGCCCCGGCGCCGGCCCGATGCACCCGGGCGCTGCATCGCGGCTCCAGCACGACACGGAGGAGCTCGCGTCGAAGCGCGTGGACATTCAGAACAAGCGCTTCTATCTGGACGTCAAGCAGAACGCCAAAGGCCGCTTTCTGAAGATAGCAGAGGTCGGGGCCGGTGGAAACAAGAGCCGCCTGACTCTTTCCATGTCTGTCGCCGTGGAGTTCCGCGACTACCTGGGAGACTTCATCGAGCATTACGCCCAGCTGGGCCCCAGCAACCCTGACTTGGTGCAGGACGAGCCCAGGAGGGCGCTTAAGAGCGAGTTCCTGGTGCGCGAGAATCGGAAGTACTACATGGATCTGAAGGAGAACCAGAGGGGGCGGTTTCTCCGGATCCGGCAGACCGTCAACCGCGGCCCCGGCCTGGGAACCTCGCAAGGCCAGACGATCGCTCTTCCGGCGCAGGGGCTTATCGAGTTCCGCGACGCGCTGGCCAAACTCATCGACGACTTCGGCGTGGACGAGGATCCCGCAGAGCTGCCCGAGGGCACGTCGTTGACGGTGGACAACAAGCGCTTCTTCTTCGACGTCGGCTCCAACAAGTACGGCGTCTTCATGCGGGTGAGCGAGGTGAAGCCCACCTACCGCAACTCCATCACGGTGCCCTGCAAAGTGTGGTCCAAATTCGGCACGACCTTCTGCAAGTACGCGGACGAGATGAAGAAGATCCAGGAGCGGAGCCGAGAGCGGAGGGCGCGCGAGATGCTGCCGGAGGGCCTGCACGGCGACGACGGGGACGAGGACTAATGCAAAGCGCGTAAATACATGTACGTATGTGCGCCCAGAATGACATGATAATCAAACGTTACTGTACTGTAATGTGGGATTGCTCTACACACACAACCTTCACAGACTCGAACAGTTGCATCTCTTCACTCATCGCCGGAAGTTACCCACTTACCCACCATTTAACAGTAAGACGCTGCTATCGACATCATGATGTATGAACCGTGTCCAGGATGGTGCAGGAGTGTGTGTGTGTGCGTGTCCCTTTTTACCCACGTGTGTGACACATCCAAGCGCTTATGCACTGCAAAAATCCTCTTGTTTTCCAGTACAGGTATCTAATCGATCCATTTAATAGTTTGCTTCTCTCCGAGTTTATATATACGCACGTTTATTGTTTGAGGAAAAAAAAAAGAGTTTTATTCACACCACACATTTCACACGGCAAAGAATGTCAAAACCAGAAATATAAGATAAAGACACTTTATGAAAAGGAAAAAAAGAGCATCCACACACGAGTGGGGTCAGTTGTAATGCGATTCCACACACTTCAGCACTGACACCTGTCAGTCATGTTGCCAACTTGACAGTGACCACTTCTGCTTTACGTAACAGGAAACTGATTCTGCAGATTTAAAAAAAATGTGCTTTCTTACTAATAGTGACATGAAAACGCTGCTGATATTCAGTATGCAAACTGGGGGTTTTAACGAGCAACTGACCCCGCTCCAAACCTACCTTGTAAAAACTTTGGCTTGTCGTTTATGTTGTTTGCAAAAGTATGTGCACTTTACTGGAAAACAAGTTCATTTTTTTGCAGTGTAACACTATTTCCAAAGGTGCAAATTGAAAAAGAGGAAGAAATATATTAATAATTAGTGCTCACTTTTGACTTCCAGCACAAAAGCTATTATTTAGGAACCGTTTGAACCGTTTGAAAGGTTCAACATGCAAACAAACATCAGAAATGGTGGTACAGTGATGAGTGAGTGCTGTGTATAGTTCAACACGCGCTCTTGTCAGAATATTCAATCTCTATAATGGATGTCACCCCTTCTGGTTTGACTTAAAGATGCACTCGGTCATTTCTAGGTTGTTTTTTTTGCGCTGGTTGTGCCATGTTGAGCTCACATCGCCAACCAGATTCAGTGTTATTAATCGCTTTCATTTGCAGAATGCTACAAGTCTAACATTAAAGAGGACCGATTATGCAAAAATCACTTTTATAAGGTATTTAAACAGTTGTGTGGCAACAGTGTGTGAATATAGTCAGGCTATAATGGTAAAAATTAATTACTTTTATTTTTTATAATCACACTTCAAAAAAAAAAGTCTGCAAGACACTTTGATTGATATTGTCCCTCTGTACATGTCATAAGAGGGCGAAAGCCCCGCCCATAGTCGGTTGTAGCCCCGCCCTTCAGCTGAGACCACAATCTCGTTTGAATTTAAAGCTGCAGCCACCAAAAGCCTATAATAAGCAGTTTCAAAGAGTTATAAATGATGATCTGTGGGGTATTTTGAGCTGAAACCTTTCAAACACACTGTAGGGACATCAGAGACTTGTTTTACATCTTAACAATAGGTCCTCTTTAACTAAAAATGAACGAGTGCACCTTTAAGTGCATATGATGAAAGCTAGATGTGTTGTTTACTCGTTTGCCTTTTAACTCTATAGACAAAGCAAACGAGATTGTTTGTTTGCACGCGTCATGCAATGTGTGCTTCGGTAGCCGCACAGCGAAGGCATTGCTAAAAACTACGACTGGTTGACGTTTGTTCCTGTTAAATACGAACCCTGTCGCACCATGCCCACTGACATTTGGGCAGACGGTTTCATTGAAGTGCTAACTTAGATATACAAACTATGATTTTGTGAATCAGATGTACTTAGATCCTTATGAAATTGCCCACGTTTTCTGTGGGAATTTTTCTTTGTTTTGTTTTTGGGGACGGGGTGGGAGGGGCGGGGGTTGGGGGGGTGTACCTAAAAAAGAAAAAGAAAAAAAAAAGGAGCTGTCCACTAGTGTGAGTTGCGTTAATACCTGCGCGGAGCATCCTCTACAACGTCAAAAAAACAACTCTGGTGCCTTATATTCTCCACACGTTTACATGCTTTACGTGTCCGATCATTTTCTTTCTGATCGCTGTTTGTCTTTCTTTGTCGTTCGGGGGCGTTCAGCGGCGTTTCTTCGATGACTTCTTTAAAAAGCCGATCAAAGAAAGAGGCGCGCGAGGGTTCTCGGGTTCGCCGAGAAAAGAACGATGATGTCATAATCAAACAGCACTGACGTAAACATGGACGTGCTGCGTTTACGTCATGTCGGAATTAGTTAAATTTGTTTTCATGGTAAAGCCAACCTGATCTTCTTAAGAAAAACAAATTGAATTTACATTTTGGCGAATTATCGATGATCTCGTTTGCAAGAAAGTAAATAATAAAATGTCAATTTTCAATAAGGTATACTAAAACATTTCAACGAGATTCTATTAACATGATTTAGTAATATAGCTACATATTGTGATTTTCGTCATTAATTATTGCCATCTTTTTAAAAAAAGTACTGTTCCGACATGACGTGAAAGCAGCAGTAGTCACCAAAAGGCGATGGAGGTCTGCTCCTCGTGCTCCTTACGAAAAAGTCAAGAAATTTTCAAAGTAACTGCTTAAAAAAACAAACAAACAGCTGTGTGTAAAATAAACAGCGTGATAAGGTTGTACGTATGTTTATCGCTACAGCCCAGCGTTATGCTAATGTAGGCCTATATTAGTAGACTTACGGCCGAGGCAGTAGCCTGTATAAATTTGTTTTTGTATGGTGCTAATATCCCCGTTTGTGGGAGTTTCTTCTGCCGGTCTTACTTATCAGTTGCTGAATTGGTTTTGTTGTCAACCTCGTCACATTGCACCTTGAGATTTTACTTTTCTCACCAATGTTACAGTGCTAACATTTCAGTATCGTGTGCAATATATTGTAGACTGCCTGTTAATGGTGGCGTTGTGCTACGTTCAGTCACCCTGCAGATTCGTGTGCACCTTTGGACCCCCAAAGTGAAACTATTAGCTAATGCCTGAGTGAAATGATTTATGATTTTTATTAAATATATTTAAATATGACATGTTGACATTTGGAAACCTTCATTCAGTAATTTTACTGCAGTTTAGTCCCTTATTTATCAGTGGTCGCCACAGCGAAATGAACCACCAACTATTCTAGCATATGTTTTACGCAGCTAATAACCTTCCAGCCGCAACCCAGTACTGGGAAACACCCATACACGCTCACATTCACACTCAAACACTTAAGGCCAATTTCATTTATTCATTTTCTTTTCGGCTTAGTCCCATTATTTATCAGGGCTTTCCACAGCGGAATGAACCACCAACTATTCCAGCATATGTTTTACGCAGCGAATACCCTTCCAGCCGCAACCCAGTACTGGGAAACACCCATACACTCTCACATTCACACTCATACACTAAGGCCAATTTCATTCATTTGTTTTCTTTTCGGCTTAGTCCCTTAATTCATCAGGGGTCGCAGCAGCGGAATGAACCACCAACTATTCCAGCATATGTTTACCCTTCCAGCTGTAACCCAATACTGGGAAACACCCATACACTCTCACATTCACACTCATACACTAAGGCCAATTTCATTCATTCATTTTCTTTTCGGCTTAGTCCCTTTATTCATCAGGGTTCGCCACAGCGGAATGACCCACCAACTATTCCAGCATATTTTTTGCACAGCGAATACCCTTCCAGCCATAACCCAGTACTGGGAAACACCTGTACACTCTCACATTCACACTCATAAACTATGGCCAATTTCATTCATTCATTTATTTTCTTTTTGGCTTAGTCCCTTTATTCATCAGGCGTCGCCACAGCGGAACGAACCACCAACTTATCCAGCACATGTTTTACGCAGCGGATGCCCTTCCAGCCGCAACCCAACACTGGGAAACACCTACACACTCCTGCACGCACTCACATACACTACGACCAATTTAGTTAATCCAATTCACCTATAGCGCATGTCTTTACACTGTGGTGAGCACCCGGAGGATACCCACGCCAACACGGGAAGAACATGCAAACTCCACACAGAAATGCCAACTGGCCCAGCTTGGACTTGAAACAGCGACCTTCTTGCTGTAAGGTGACAATGCTAACCACCGAGCCACCATGCCGCATATTGGAAACATTTTACTCAAAATAATACCTATAGAAAGCTACTTCTGAGGATCTGAAGGTGAAAAGATCCCACAGGGTGACTGAATATTACCCAACGTCGTCATTCTGTGTGTGTGGAAACTCATCCCCTGTAATGACGACAAAAAATGTACGCGCGGGTCTCGCTCTATTCGAAACATTTCTCTGCGTATAAAACATTTTTGACCGTCACTAAATCTAGTAATCGAACTGGTCGCCTCAAACAGGGACTGTCCGACAGAAGCACCTGCACATATGGCGGCAAATCTGCTCTCTCCGCCAATCAGGCGCCATCCCTGCGGTTCGACCTAAAAATATAGTGACAACATGACGTAGTCACTTAAAAAGCTTTTCGATGGTTGTTGTAGTTTAATACTCGGTTGCTAATATAAATGTATTTTTTTAAAGCCAATATTTAATGCACAACACTTCAGTCAGAGATGTTCATTATACTATTTATTTGATCAAATATCTGAAGAATGTTGCCCAGCTCACTAAGATTGCTGAAAAAGCCTGTTGCTGTCAGACCCAGACATCATAAATTCTCAGAGATCAAAACGAGACCTTCGTATCTAGTAAAGCCACCAGCCTGAAGACAGTTTGGGGGTTTCTAGGCCCATTCCGTGCTAAGCACATGAGAAAGTCTATAGGGATCAAGGTCTGACGTTATTCCCACAGAGTGTTTGGTCTCTTGTTTACCACTGCACAATATTAAAGCATACATAGGCACTTTGTCCCGCTCGATATTCCCTCGCATCTCTTCGAGAATGAATCTGAAATGCCACGCTTCTCTTGTAGGGGCTATTTTAGGTCTATTTGTACACTGTTATTGTTCTTTTTTCCTCTGAGACCGGTAAGCAAATCTTTTTCCTATCACTGCCCAGATCCGATTACGAAAACTGTTCGACGCGTGCCAGAGTATCTAGAGAAATCAAAACTGGAAAGTAACAAGGGTGGCTTCTGGAGCGAAAACGATGCAAAAAGACGCCCTCGAAAACCAGATTTTGCTCTCAGATGAAGCCCTCGTTCAAAAAAACGCACATGTTTTAAGTCAATCGTGAAGGTGCTATTGGGTACTAATCCTGTCCGCATGGCAGCGTTCAGCCAAGACTTTCTCGTAACGTTCGTCTAATAGTGTTCAAGCTCTCCACCAGCAAAGACCAGTGTTGGTTTGATGCACAACAAGCTGTGGGGGCAAAAGATAAGACGGTACTCTGACTCTATTCTCCAATTCGAGGTGCTGATACGAACGTCCTTAATGAGCAGAACGTGTGCATCTCTGAACTAGTGGAGCTGCACAGACACCTTGAAGGAGTAGTTCACCCAAAAATGTAAATTACGCCATAATTTACTCGCCCTCAGGCCATCATCAGTGGATTTGAATTTGTTTTCAGTCAGATGAACGCAGCTGGTGTAGTTTTTAAATTTGATCCATGTTGTATGACGGTGTTGGTTCGAGGATTTTATTTTGTTGCTTCCAAAAGCGCATATATTTAACAAAAAAAAAAAAAAAACGACGGGTTAACGCACATCTTATAAAGCAGATTTTTATGTTTTTATAACAAAATATAAATTTTTTTTTTAAATGATAAACTCCAATCACTGATATCACTGGTGACTGAATGCATGTTATGTGTGGCTGACGTGAGACGCAAGATGCAGTTGTTGCGAAGCTATTGGAATAGATCTCGCAGGACACTTTTACCACACAGTTTGTTTACAGAAGATGACAAGGATTAAGAAAACTAGTTGGCTTGGCGTTTCTGTGTGACAATTTGTATATATATACTTACAGTTGAAGTCAGAATTATTAGCCCCCCTTAATTATTAGCCCGCCTGTTTATTTTTTCCCCCAATTTCTGTTTAACGTAGAGAAGATTTCACCACATTTCTAAACATAATAGTTTTAATAACTCATTTCTAATAACTGATTTATTTTATCTTTGCCATGATGACAGTACATAATATTTTACTAGATATTTTTGAAGACACTTTTATACAGCTTAGTGACATTTAAAGGCTTGATTAGGTTAATTAGGCAGGTTAGGGTAATTAGGCAAGTTATTGTATAATGATGGTTTGTTCTGTAGACTATCGGAAAAATTGTAGCTTAAAAGGGCTAATAATTTTGACCTTAAAATGGTGTTTAAAAAATTAATAACTGCTTTTATTCTAGCCGAAATAAGACAAATCAGACTTTCTTCAGAAGAAAAAATATTATCAGACATACTGTGAAATTTTTTTTTGCTCAGTAATACATAATTTGGGAAATATTTAAAAAAGGAAAAAAAATTAAAAGGGGGCTAATAATTCTGACTTCAACTGTGTGTGTATATATATATATATATATATATATATATATATATATATATATATATATATATATATATATATATATATATATATATATATATATATATAAGGGCTGCACAATATTGGAAAAAGTTAACATTGCAATATTTGTTTCTATGCGATTTTTAAATTACGATATGAGTATCATTTCACCAGATAGCATAAATATCATTTGGAAAGTCATTAATTTTGATTAATTGAGATTTGAGTTTTGTAGGGGAGTTAATTATGCATAGGCCTATATGTTATTTTATATACATATAATTTATTATATGCATATAATTAACAAACTACAGACATAAAAAAAAGAAAGATTAATGTGAAATAAACAGTGCTTTATGGTTTTCTTGAATAATAAATTTAAATTAACATTGCATTATTCTGTATTGAAATTATAAATGATACGATTTCTTGTGCCTGAATGCTTTAAACACTATAAAAGTGCTCACACAGTCACAGGCCCTAAAAACACATTCAAATGACAAACTTTTACTATATTGTGGTTCAGTTCTGCAGTGACTCCACTAATCTCTTGTGTTTTGACCTGTGGTTCCTGTTGTAGTGAACTATAAATAAACTGTAATGCTAACTTAACATTGCATATCTTTGCGATGTGACTATTGCAGAGTCACACACACTGCGATATCGATCCTGAAACGATATATTGTGCAGCCCTAATATAAATATAAATTAAATTGTAGTGTATCACTCGAGTATGTCAGTCACGAATAAAGGCTGAATTACACTTTTGCGTTAAGTAATCGCCGTAAATTTAGCCGTGCGTTTATACTTCTGCGTTCTGTTCGTGTTGCTCTGATGTTAACACTTCCGAAACGCTAGCTGGCACCGAGGTTTCTACATTTTTCATTGTCGAGTTTCTTTTGGGATGTTTTGTTTAATCCGAAATACCTGTAATGTTAACTTATTATATAATTAGCTTAAACTCGCTCCTTCAGAGGCGGGAACTGGAAGACGTGCAACAACTTTAATCATAAAGAAAAAGCAAAACAAAAGTCTCCATCTGGAGCTCCTCCATGTGGTTCGACGCTTATTCGTGGCTCTCTGCCCCGCCCACACTCGTCAGCACTACCAAGCCAACCAATCACAAAGCTTGCGTCGTCGTGATATGCAGTTATTTTGTTTTGAGAGGTTAGCGTCTGCGCTTGCAACGGAAGTGTATGTGACTTTGCGGATGCTGCACAAACCATCCACGTACACTTGACCTAGAAGTATAAATAAAAATAAGTTAAAAATAAATAAGTTTGTAAAAAAAATTATTTAATTGATAAATTTGTTCAAATTTTTGGGTGAACTATTCCTTTAAGGCCCTGACGAATCTGCAGTTTCCAGTAAAGCGAAGAGCGAACCTTTTAACTTGATCTCCATGAAGTAAGTGTGTATGTGCGTGTGTGTGTGCGTACGTGCGTGTGCGATTCTACGGTTCCCCTTCCCTGTTAAACCACGGCCAGTCACAAACTTGGGTTAGTTCTCATACTTCACAGTCCCTCGGTCTCACAAGCTCAAGGCTTTGACCAGCTTAGCATGTAACTGTGAGCGTTTAGCGCATTAAGCGGACTGTCTGGGAGGGGTCCTGCATCGAGGGTCAATGCACAAGGAGGGTATTCACATATCCCACCAACCATTTCCTTTTTATTCCCTATCAAATGTGTTGTACTTAAAAATATATATATGACCTGTGATGTGTGTGTATATATGGTTTGTTACATATGATGCTCCTCTTTATTAAAAAAAGATAGCATATATATATATATATATATAAATAAATATGTATATGATTCCTATATGCGTGTTCCTATATGCATAGGAAATGCCTATAGGACGAAAAGCATATTGCTGTTTTTTTTTTCCTTTGTATTTTATACTTACAGAAAGCATTGAATCAAATGGATAAAATACTTGCACTTTAAATATATAAAGAAAATAAAAAAAATCAGCATATTATTTTTGATAGGTGACCTCACGTTCAAAGATTCTATAATTCCTTTCCAGGCTTTGTGACAATTGCTGTTTGGCAGAAATCTATGAAGTTCTTCTACATATTGAAGTCTATTTTGTCTGTGTTACAGAAGGTTTACTAAAGTAAATTGCATGACGACTAAGTAGTGCACCAACTGTTATTTTCTTTAGTTGGTTAAAATGTCTAATGAAAAAAATACTGTGATGATTATTCTCATGTGTGTACCCATGTTAAACTTAAGTCCTACATTTGAAGGTATTCTGTTCTGCCTTTCCTATAACATGAATATGGTGCTTAAATTGGCTTAGAAAACCATCCTGTTCTACTCTTCATCCTCGCCACCACCATCCTCTGTTCCCTTTTGCTGTTTGCGTGTTCTCACCACTTTATTCAGATTTTAGGTTTCTTGGTAACAAGTGTGTTTTTGTACAGGTACGTATGTTGTTCTTGAGTTGGAAAGCCTTTGTGTCTGAAAATGACTAATTGCAATAAATCATCCATTCCTCCCTGGCATCAGCTGCTTTCTGTGTCGTTGACTTCCTGTATTCTTTTTACTCCAGGGTATATGGAGGAATCCTAAAGGTAATTTCAATACCTTTTTAAGACTTTTTAAAGACCTTCTCAGAATATTTAACATCTCATCGCCACTTCAAGTTCTAATCAGTATCAAACCTTTAACTTAATAAACAGCTGTAGTTAAATAAATCAATGAAGCACAACCATGCAACAGAACTCCACCGTTTAAACTCTTTTTTTCTCCAAACAGGAGTATGCAAACTTACATTTTTCCGTTTTGCCATCTGTTTCGCTCTATGGTTTCGCTACATGTGGAGAGCGTCACATCACCTTTGCGTTTGTCGCAAATTACGTGACATCATCCGGATGGAGGAGCTTGGCCGGACATGCCCCGGCCCGAACCACTCGCGTGGATCAAGCACGCCGTTGTTAACATGAGGAGAAATAAATATATTTATGCTTTTTTGGAGTCAAACAGTTTAGACAACGCTTGAACAAAATTTAAGACCTCGTAAAAACGCAATTAAGACTTTTTTAAGGGCCTTCATTTTCCTCATAATTGATTTATCAACTTTGAATACTTTTTAAGACCCCGCGGACACCCTGTACTCGGGTAAGTTTTCCTTTAGTTTGAGCAAACTCTTGAGTATTTGGGCTTAAGAGGGGGGTTGCTTTTGATCACTCTCACGGCAATTCATAGCTTATTGATTTAGTGGCTAATTCGCATGAATTCGTACGATCTCATTCATACAATTTAGTACGATTTGCTCTTCACCCATTAATGGTTGGGTGCCAGACCTCCTCTTTAAAATCGTACATTTCCATACGACTGAACTTGTAGGAATTAGCCACTAAACTGACAAAACGTAAAATATACGTTTCCTCGTGAGATCAGGCTGAGCAACCACATTTTTCCAAGACAAGTAATGGCTTACAGCAGAAAATAGGACTAATTTAATCTTGTAGAAAGACCTTCAAACATTTAACCAAAACCACCTCATATTTAGAAATGAGAGGGACGTTTATCTGCAGCTTTTATTTCTGCTCTGATCGCCCCAAATCTCCACTTTCAACAATTAGTCAAAAAGGCTCAATTTTGATCTTTTCCACCACTTCAGCTACAATTCTTTGTATTCATTAGTGTTGTACACTCTCAGAAATAAAGGTATCAAAGCTGCCATAGGGCAGTACTTTAAAAAATGTCTACCTTAAAGATATGAATGCTTATAAAGATAATTCATCCAAAAATGAAAATCACATCATTATTTATTCTCATGGTTTAAACCTTTATGAGTTTCTTACTTCTGTTAAATACATAAAATAAGACTTGTAAAATTAGTCTACAGGGAGTGCAGAATTATTAGGCAAGTTGTATTTTTGCAGATTAATTTTATTATTGAACAACAACCATGTTCTCAATGAACCCAAAAACCTCATAGGATATCTGTGTGTGCAGGTGACTATTACTGTGCATAATTATTAGGCAACTTAACAAAAAACAAATATATACCCATTTCAATTATTTATTTTCACCAGTGAAACCAATATAACATCTCAACATTCACAAATATACATTTCTGACATTCAAAAACAAAACAAAAAAAATCAGTGACCAATATAGCCACCTTTCTTTGCAAGGACACTCAAAAGCCTGCCATCCATGGATTCTGTCAGTGTTTTGATCTGTTCACCATCAACATTGCGTGCAGCAGCAACCACAGCCTCCCAGACACTGTTCAGAGAGGTGTACTGTTTTGCCTCCTTGTAAATCTCACATTTGATGATGGACCACAGGTTCTCTATGGGGTTCAGCTCAGGTGAACAAGGAGGCCATGTCATTAGTTTTTCTTCTTTTAGACCCTTTCTTGCCAGCCACGATGTGGAGTACTTGGACGCGTGTGATGGAGCATTGTCCTGCATGAAAATCATGTTTTTCTTGAAGGATGCAGACTTCTTCCTGTACCACTGCTTAAAGGTGTCTTCCAGAAACTGGCAGTAGGACTGGGAGTTGAGCTTGACTCCATCCTCAACCCGAAAAGGCCCCACAAGCTCATCTTTGATGATACCAGCCCAGACCAGTACTCCACCTCCACCTTGCTGGCGTCTGAGTCGGACTGGAGCTCTCTGCCCTTTACCGATCCAGCCACGGGCCCATCAAGACTCACTCTCATTTCATCAGTCCATAAAACCTTAGAAAAATCAGTCTTGAGATATTTCTTGGCCCAGTCTTGACGTTTCAGCTTGTGTGTCTTGTTCAGTGGTGGTCGTTTTTCAGCCTTTCTTACCTTGGCCATGTCTCTGTGTATTGCACACCTTGTGCTTTTGGGCACTCCAGTGATGTTGCAGCTCTGAAATATGGCAAAACTGGTGGCAAGTGGTATCTTGGCAGCTGCACGCTTGACTTTTCTCAGTTTATGGGCAGTTATTTTGCGCCTTGGTTTTTGGTTTGGTTTTTCCAGATGCTTCTTGCGACCCTGTTGACTATTTTGAATGAAAGGCTTGATTGTTCGATGATCACGCTTCAGAAGCTTGGCAATTTTAAGAGTGCTGCATCCCTCTGCAAGACATCTCACTATTTTTGACTTTTCGGAGCCTGTCAAGTCCTTCTTTTGACCCATTTTGCCAAAGGAAAGGAAGTTGCCTAATAATTATGCACACCTGATATAGGGTGTTGATGTCATTAGACCACACCCCTTCTCATTATAGAGATGCACATCACCTAATATGCTTAATTGGTAGTAGGCTTTCAAGCCTATACAGCTTGGAGTAAGACAACATGCATAAAGAGGATGATGTGGTCAAAATACTCATTTACCTAATAATTCTGCACTCCCTGTATTTCCAAAAAAAATTGGAGTGTTCCAATAACTCACTCCTGGTTTTAGGATTCCTTCCTACCTCAAACCAGAGGTGTTAACATGAAATCAATTAACCTTATTTTCTTTAACAGCACATTCCTTGTCTAATTCGGAGTGATTAAACTTTCTTTCTCTGAAATGACTTCTATTCTACCAATGTCATGAAGATGGCGGAATTGAATATTTTGTTATTTCATGTTTACTATTACTCTGCCATAGACTTGATGGTGCAGTAGGTGATTGTCTTCAGAAACATTTTTTTGTTGAGCTGGATGAAAGTCTCTTCACATTCCAATAGTAATGATTAAAGTAAATGATATAAATGTGTTTATATGTATTTTTATATTCTGGGTGAGGCAGAAGACTAAAAAATGTTCATCCAATTAAAATTTGTCAGGCAGACAATTCCCATAATTCTGATAAGTAGCCCAAACTGTCTGTCAACAAATAGATTTGTACATCTGCGCAGCAATATTCAAGAATCAATATTGGAGTTAGATTTGCATGCTGGAGGAAGGATGACACCATGACTCAAGTATTTCTTTTAGACATGTAATGTTATGTTTTACAACTATTTTAGTCACCCAAAGCTGATGTAGATTGTGTTGTTTTACGAATGGGTTATATGCACAGAAGTGTTGTTCAGCCACTGAAATCTTCCGGTGAAAGATTGATGTGACTATTTTTAATTTCATAAGGGACCTTTTACAGCATCAATAATGTAGATTTTTATTTAGTTTAACAACAAAACATAAGTAAACAGCGCTATTCTGCCTGCTTTACTGAGCTGAAGTTGCTTTTATATTCACATTGGTTCATTTTTCAACAATGACAACCTGTGAGGCGCTCCCTATATTGTTTACCATGCTACTCTGAATTTTCAGTCTGAAACAGCATGTAAGTGTGGCTTAGTAATAAGTGTAATTCCTGCACACCGCCAGCCAACACTATGCATACAGTAGTCGCTTTAGAACAAAGCGTGTGAGAGAGTGAGACCAGCGATCCTTGCATTCATGAAATATTGCACATTATGACAAGTTTTACTTGCTACACAACTGAAAACGTGCAGGATATAATACAGTTTTTCATTCAGAATTGTAGTGTTATAAACTATTATAAAGTTTTCTAACTGGCGAATGACATGAACTCGTGGGTTGGATACTGTCATCTGATCCTGTCAACATTGGGATGTGAAAATAAGGCATATGCCTATATACCCCCCTCCTCCCGGCCAAAAAAAAAAAAAAAAAAGACTAAATATGTTTAATATGTTCATCTGGAGCTGTTTCATTGTAAATAAACAGTTAAACGGTCAGTAATGTGTTTTGTTATTACAGGGAGTGCAGAATTATTAGGCAAGTTGTATTTTTGAGGATTAATTTTATTATTGAACAGCAACCATGTTCTCAGTGAACCCAAGAGCTGGATGGACCCAATGGAGCTCTCTGCCCTTTACCGATCCAGCCACGGGCCCATCAAGACTCACTCTCATTTCATCAGTCCATAAAACCTTAGAAAAATCAGTCTTGAGATATTTCTTGGCCCAGTCTTGACGTTTCAGCTTGTGTGTCTTGTTCAGTGGTGGTCGTTTTTCAGCCTTTCTTACCTTGGCCATGTCTCTGTGTATTGCACACCTTGTGCTTTTGGGCACTCCAGTGATGTTGCAGCTCTGAAATATGGCAAAACTGTTGGCAAGTGGCATCTTGGCAGCTGCACGCTTGACTTTTCTCAGTTCATGGTTTAGTTCTCAGTTTATTTTGCGCCTTGGTTTTTCCACACGCTTGTGACCCTGTTGACTATTTTGAATGAAACGCTTGATTGTTCGATGATCACGCTTCAGAAGCTTGGCAAATTTAAGAGTGCTGCATCCCTCTGCAAGATATCTCACTATTTTCGATTTTTCGGAGCCTGTCAAGTCCTTCTTTTGACCTATTTTGCCAAAGGAAAGGAAGTTGCCTAATAATTATGCACACCTGATATAGGGTGTTGATGTCATTAGACCACACCCCTTCTCATTACAGAGATGCACATCACCTAATATGCTTAATTGGTAGTAGGCTTTCAAGCCTATAAAGCTTGGAGTAAGACAACATGCATAAAGAGGATGATGTGGTCAAAATACTCATTTGCCTAATAATTCTGCACTCCCTTGTATTATTATTATTATTTACAAAGGATAGAATAAATAGTAAACATTAGAAAAAGCTGCAAATAAATTAGCAAACAGTTTAGCCTATTATTAGCTAAACTAATAGCTATTATAAAGAAATTAAATCAAGTTATCAAATCTCATTAACATTTTTTTCACTGTATAACTTAAACTTTCTGATTAAAGAACAACAATGGAATCTCTTTTAGATGTTTCGTTTGATTACATTAACAGAGGTGTCACTTTAACAATGCACACATCTAACGTTATAATGAAAGCATTCGATTGCTTTGCTAACTTTTTATGCTCATTTAGGACTAAATTAGTTGTGTTTGAAAGGAAACCCATCAAGATCGACATCTTTAGATGTTATTATTATGTGCATGTTCAAAGACGCACCCAAAACCCCGACTTTCGCTCTGCTTTAAATTGCGTGTACAAAATGCGTTTGGAAAGCAGCGTCTTTTTATCACTATGGACAGTCATGCACCGCTAAATGATGTTTTGAGGATTGCATAGGAGGGGCAACGGCGCCTGTAATGGAAAGGAAGGAAATCCCTCTGTTTCTATAGGGGAATTACAAAACCTACGTCACACATGACTTCACACTGGTTCCCGGTTGCAAAAAAAGACTTATTTGTAATAGCAAACATGTCGTGGTGTGCGGTGGGATGGCAAATTTGAAAGTCCAAAAATAGAAAACTTAACTTTTACCGTACAACACGCTGCCTTTAATGCCAACCGCAGACATCTTTGGCTAAAAGGGAGCTGAATGGAGTGAGGACCTAATTAAAAATGCTCGACTCTGCAGTTCTCATGTCATATCAGGTAAGTTCACGCTATGCTGAATCATACACATTACTCGTTTTTGATTGCAGCAATGATTTCAGCAAAAACAATTAAGTATGGTTAATTAAACTGCGGACACTGAATGCTTAGAATGAAATGTAAAAGTGTAAGTTCACATACCCTGCCGTACAGGTGCAGTTTGCTGTCAGAATGCAGTTGTTTGTTGATGATCATCCAGGCCTTGTACAGCTCCGTCTTCTTTCCTTGTCTTTGGCTAGGCAGAACCTCGGTTTTTAGCACTACAAAGTTTTGAATCTGGTAATCATGGAACATTATTTCTTGCACATGACCACACAGAACAAAATTGTTGGCATCCAAAGACTTGTAGGCCTTTAACTTCTCTCTTGTAAAATCACTTGGAGCTTTAATGACATAGTTGTGTATTTCAGGCTGGATGCTTGGCCATTTAGTCTTATTTAGTCTGAATGTTTACAAACCGGTAATTCATCTATATTTATTTCAAAATGTTTTCATGCCTAAATAAACCGAAAGCACAGAACAGACTCACATTTAAGAGCAAGGGGCGGCCCCTAGTGGTTCGGCGGTATTAGTTGCGTATAGTGAGGATCGACTCTTTAATGTTTAATGCCACCCTTCATAAAAAGATTGAAAATACGGGAAAATACTTTTACAGGATGATAGTGGGATAGAACTGTAAAATACAGGAGAATCCCGGAAAAAAGGGAGGGTTGACAGGTATGCATCTGATTTCAGGAAGCGAGGCTTTGGACAGCAGGGAAGTGACTGTGTTTTCAAAGCTATTATGCTAAATGTTAGCATTTTGGCAGATAGCCTACTGCACATGCTTCACTCCAAATAAATATTGTTTGCTGTTTGTTCAAACTACTTATTTAAAATGAGCGGAAACAACACAATTCTTGCAGTGTTTTTGGGACAACTTAATTGTTTTATGTTCAATCCATTTAAATTAGAAAAACTAATGAGTGAACCTAATCCCTTCATGTTGCCCCAACACAAATTGATTATGTGGAACCCAGCTTTTTTACAGTGTTGATAATAACTAGGGTTGGGTACGAAACCTGGCACCGGTACCTTTGTAACCGGTATGCAGCATATGAATTTCGGTGCCAAATTCCGGTGCCACTGGTGCTGCGACAAGAACGTAAAGCAGGTCGCACACCTGAAGGGCAGCTTGGCATCCATGCATTTTAGAATTCTAAACATAGGACATAGGTTTCTATCAGGGTACACACACCGGCGCCGCACTTCAGCGGCTGTCTGTGGCGCCCAGCCATGACTCAGGACACTGTTCATATTTCTGCCATGCCACAGAGCACCATCTGAATAGTTTCATTTTAAATAACATGCGAATGTGCACGTTTGGTGTGTGATACTTTCAACTGTCATGTGCGCGCCGTGTCGCAGCTCTGAGCGACGCATCCGGTGTGTGACGCCCTTAAGAAGCATCAAGGGGTCCATTAAAGACACACATAAGTACGCGTTGTGTCACACCATCTCTAAATATTTAATTCTAAACTGCTTTGAGGGATACCAATTTCAGCGATGTCAGCCGTTTGTTCTTGTTGCTTATACAAGGCAAAGCACGCAGTACGGCAAATGCGGTGAGCGACTCCCTTTATCAACACGCATGTTCGCATTTATCTGATTTGCTTAAACTAAGCATTCTAAAGTATGGCTATTTTTTACAAGCAGGGATTCTTGGAACATGCAGCAGATGCTTTACAAAAGTTTACAAATTTCTTATGAAATTTGAGTGCGCATGGAATCAACTTTAAGGTGAGGAACGGACTGTCTTTGACAGCTTGTGACATCATCTGGCACTTTCAGTGAGTATGTTTACATGGACACCAATACTCTGATCTTAATATGATTAAGACAATACTCTGATCAAGAGTCTATCATGTAAACAGTGATTTTTGATTATCTTAAAGGACCACAGACACAAACTGCGGAGGAAACATTTATAGGCTGGTGACGCAATGATGTTAATGGATCTACAGTTGCAATCAGAATTATTCAACCCCCTGATTTATTAGCCCCCGTTTATTTTTTTCCCCAATTTCTGTTTAACGGAGAGAAATTTTTTTCAACACATTTCTAAACATAATAGTTTTAATAACTCATCTCTAATAACTGATTTATTTTATCTTTGTCATGATGACAGTAAATAATATTTTACTAGATATTTTTCAAGACACTTCTATACAGCTTAAAGTGACATTTAAAGGCTAAACTAGGTTAATTAGATTAACTAGGCAGGTTAGGGTAATTAGCCAAGTTATTGTATAATGATGGTTTGTTCTGTACGGAAGTCCTAAGAGGCCATGCATTAAAATATTTTTTCTCTATTGTTATGTCGTGATCACGACTTAATTATCTCGTGATCTCGACATTACAACTCGTTTTCTCGTGATCTCGACGTAACAAAAAGTTATGTCATGATCACAACTTAATAAAGTTGTTATGTCGTGATCACGACTTATTTTTTTTGCTTTTATTTATTTATGTATTAATTATTATTATTATTATTAATATCTGGCAAATGTCTGGCCAGAGAGTCAAAAAAAATTTTCAGAGAGAAAAATAAGTCGTGATCACGAGAAAACAACTTTTTTGTTATGTCGAGATCACAAGATAATTAAGTCGTGATCACGACATAACAAAAAAGTTGTTTTCTCGTGATCACGACTTATTTTTCTCGTGATCTCGACATAACAAAAACTTATGTCGTGATCACGACTTATTTTTTTTGCTTTAATTTATTTATGTATTAACTATTATTATTATTAGTAGTAGTAGTATAGTAGTAGTATTAGTATTAATATCTGGCAAATGTCAGGACACCGGCCTTGCGAACAGGGAGAGAATAACTGCAGCCGCACATTCGTGCAACACATTAAAGGCGTTCAGAACAGCCATAATATGAGAGCAAACGCTCGTGCTCCTGATTAATGTACATTCATGATTATGTTCATGTATATGATCATTATTTACAATAATTTGCATCAACTTTTACCATTTTGTAGCAACTCTATGGCGCATTTTTAAAGTTGTAAATAATTTGCGGAAAGGATCAAAGCAAGTGCAGGATCTTCATCATTCTTCATCATTTAATTCATGCATGCAGCAACTTATTTTGCACCATATAGAGTTGCCTTAAAATGGTAACAGTTGAGGGAATATTATGTGAAGTTTATTTATAAACTAATTTCGAGAGGATCACGTGCTTATGATTGCTAGCGGCTGGACCACATTATCCAAATCAACTCGCACCAATCAGATGATCCCCAAGCTACCATAAATACCCTGGGTTTCATATCACCACTATCTTCGCTTTGAAGAATCCCCCCTTCCACCCCTACACCTCCTCTCTTCTAGATGGGTGACACGGTGGCCCAGCGCTTAGCGCTGTTGCCTCACAGCAAGAATGTCAATGGTTCTAGGCTTTACCAAACCAGCGGGCATTTTCTGTGCGGAGTTTGCATGTTCTCCCCGTGCTCACGTGGGTTTTCCCCGGGTCCTCCGGTTTCCTCCCACCGATTAAAAAACATGCAACCAAGTTAATTATTAACCAACACCATTGACTTGCTCACTATCTAGTACCTATCTCTTTAAAGAGAACTACTATCGGCACTTCAACCACTACGAGGGGGAGTTCTCGAGATCTACCTGAGCTCGATCTCCCCTCTCGCCTTGCAACGGGAGGGAGCCCCGGGCTCGAGGATCTCATGAGCTCAGGGCTCTCTCCCGGGACAGCACGCCAAACAAGCTTTATAATCAATCATCAGCGAAGTGTGAACTCTTGAATGTAAATAAAGGTATATAAACAAATACGTGAATATAATCATAAATGTACATTAATCATGAGCACGAGCGTTTGCTCTCATATTATGGCTGTTCTGAACGCCTTTAATGTGTTGCACAAATGCGTGTCTGCAGTTGGGCTATTCTCTCCCTGTTCGCAAGGCCGGTGTAGACTCTCTGGCCAGACATTTGCCAGATTTTAATAATAATAATAATAATAATTAATACATAAATAAATAAAAGCAAAAAAAAAAAATAAGTCGTGATCACGACATAACAACTTTATTAAGTCGTGATCATGACATAACTTTTTGTTATGTCGAGATCACGAGAAAACGAGTTATGTCAAGATCACAAAATAATTAAGTCGTGATCACGACATAACAAGAGAGAAAAAATATTTGAATGCATGGCCTCTTAGGACTTCCGTAGTTCTGTATACTATTGAAAATTATATAGCTTAAAGGGGCTAATAATTTTGACCTTAAAATGGGTTTTAAAAATTTAAAAACTGCTTTTATTCTAGCCGAAATAAAACAAATAAGACTTTCTCCAGAAGAAAAAATATTATCAGACATACTGTGAAAATTTCCTTGTTCTGTTAAACATCATTTGGGAAATATTTAAAAAAGAAAATAAAATTCAAAGGGGGTTCAGTAATTCTGATTGCAACTGTATGTGCTATAACATGTAACTGGAAATCATGAATGTAACATTCAAAGAGCAACTCATGTAAACACCTAAATCATATTATTGTCTTATTTAGATTAAGGCAAATCATTAGATCACTGATGTCCATGTAAAAGTAGTCACAAGCCCCAAACCCAGAAAAAAGGTGTTCCCTGATTTTGATGACAGCCTTTCCACAGCTAATGTAATGTTAATTTCATAATGCAAATCTTGCATTCATGCTAAATAAATAAATGATCAAAAGAACTATATTAATGCAATTCAGATATATAAAATATGAATTGATGTTTAATTTAAACTTATTATAAATATATATTTATATTGTTCAATTATAATGATTAAAATTTTTTTTTTTTTTTTGGTCAAATAATTTTGTGGCTAAAAAGTATCGGTTCAGGCACCATGTTGGCACCGGTACCATTTTAAAAGTATCGATTTAGCACCAGTAAAACCCCAAACGATACCCAACCCTAATAATAAAATGTACTTTAAAATCTATGACTTAGTATTACAATAAAGACATTAGAAATAAGAATGTGCTTTTATAAGAAATGATAAATGAAACTCTCAGCAGCTGAGTTCCTTCTAACCTGTGTGGCAGAAATAAGTCCATCTATGAATGAGATGAAACACAGAGACTCCTTCCACGCAGGCGGAGATGGTGAAATAATCATCACAATCTTTTATTACAACAGCGTCTCAGTTCTACCCTAAACGGGAAAATCATGTTAGCACAACAGCCAAAGCGAAAAGTAGGCTATAGAGGTCCCTTTAAGAAAGCCATTACTAAGAATGTATAAAATTGCAGCTTTTTTTGTTTTGTTTTTTAAGTCATTCCACATCCATAAAGCATAAAATGAGCCAAAAGCTCTCACTTTTCAATGTCCTCATGCTTTACAACAGGACTATAAAAAATCTACTTGCACTTGCTCAAAAGTTTGTACCGTTTAAGTTTCAGGCTCCTGTTTGGTGGCTCAAACTATTCTCTTCTTGAAAAGTGACATGTTTTTTTTTCCAGGATTGAGACGTTTTCGCTTGGCTACAGTGGTTGAGATGAAGAGGCCCGGAGTTTCGTGGTGGGTTGTTTGCAGTCCTGCTGCTCAATATTCAGTCCAGGTTGAATTTTCTGCAGGCACATAGAGACACATAGAGGCTTTGTGGTCCATTGAAAAGAGAAAATGAGGGTGTCGCTTTCAGTCCCCAACGTTTTTTTCCTCTTCGTAACTGTTTTGCATACTCAAACTTTCTTCCGTATTACAATGTTCCATACCCTGTCCCGTGTTAAGACAATGCATTTCCCAACGTCCATCCAAATTCCAACCATCATCTCTTCGGTTAACAATAACGTAGGTTAAACTAATCAAGGGGGTTTACAAGCATTTTCCTGCTATATTGGCTTCGAAAAGCAGAAAATAAATGTACAATTAATAAATATAACATAATAAATAATTACATAGGGGTATTTGTAGGACACTACAGGTCGCCCACATGAATCTTTACATGCGCCCCAGCCCTTAAACTTCAAGATACTGTGAACATCTCACAAGTACATCAAATGCTACATCTAAACCAGACCTGTCAATCGTTACCCGCACACATTGTGATGCCACAAAGATATGGAAGGCCATTGGTGCCAAAAGTCTTTAAAACAAGGGTGGTCCAATACTGCTCCTGGATGTCCAATGGCTTGCAAATTTCAGCTCAACCAACTTGATTAGCTGTTTTAGGTACGTTTAATGTACATCTAGGCTATGTTTGCATGACAATGTGGTAGTCAAAAATGGAATTATTTTGGGGTTTTAAAAAACTTCACATTTACACAACAATGTTTTCAAAGCGATTGAATTTACACATCCACAAAAATGACCAAAAACTCTGTATAATATATGCCAGGTCAGAATTTGAAGCTGTCACTTTGTTATTAAGCAGTACCTGTAAAGAAGTAACAACGTGGCAGCATTTTCAAAAACGTCCACTTTTTTAACCCATTTTCAGATTAATGCATTTTCACATTAGTCGTGTAATCGAACAGGGAAAACTTTTAATATAATATAAATATTCAAGTTTTTGTTTGAAACATTGTCATGTAAATGGCCCCTAAAGAGTTACTTCCCTACTATATAGTGTGTGTAGTATATGAGTCGAGTAGTATGTCCAAATTCAAAGCATTCAAAAACAATAGACGTGCAGTACCTTCATGAACTACTAGTTCTGATCCTTGAGTGCATATTCAATGGTCATTTTACTTTCCTATGAGGCCATTAGAGATAATTTCTAATTGGTATTGAAACAATGCAACTGAGATCATGCAATCATGACAACATGGCGGATGTAGTATGTCCAGATTCCATTCATACTACTCATATTCATACTATATAGAAAATATGTTATTTTAACATAAGTAAGTTCAAATGTGGTACCTGCTTAGCCAGTACATGATTTTGGACACACTGTGTGGGAACAGGTTTGGACATCCTGCTTAAGGAAAATGAGTAAAATTTGATCATGTCATGTTCTTTAGCATTTGTATACAGTGGTCTCTCATTATAACGCGGTTCACTTTTCGTGGCCTCGCAGTTTTGTGGGTTTTTTTCGTGCAATTTGACATGCTTTTTTCTGTCGCGCATTGTGTTCTGCGTCCTTATTGGCTGTAGACTATTGTCAATCAATCTACATGTCGTGTTTCTTGTGCAGTACAGAATGCGTTCAGCTTGTCAAATTGACATAAATCTTCTATTACTAGCAGTGTGACTCTGAAGTGCTGTACTGTATGTTTTCAAGTTTTTACCAACTCACAAAAAGTTGGACTTCTGGACACGCTAAAGGCTAACGCTAAAGTAGAAGTTACGCGAGTGTTTAAACGAGAGGGAAGTGTGAAAATGTTAATGCCTATCTGAGAAAATAGTGCAGTGAGGGGGTTTACAGCCTTAAAACATCTATAATAATTGTAAAAAATAAAGCAGACTACTTGGCGGATTTCACCTATTGCGGGCTATTGAACTCTTGCGATTAACGAGGGACCACTGTACATGCACTTTTTGACCATTTTGAGACTATCATGATTTTGCACAAATAAACATGATATACAATGTTTGTATATGTAAATACTAAATTATTATATTATGATAATATAATCTAAATACAGAGATCTTACTGGTTGTTGACACGTTGACATCAAATTTTGGCCCCAATGACCTTCCATATTATGCCTAACACTTGTCATTAATCATTTAAAGGTGAAGTGCCTTTTCTTGGTTGGGCTGTTGATGCTTTATTTTTACTGACGTCTCTTCATATTTTGTATACAGTGGTCCCTCATTATAACGCGGTTCACCTTTCACGGCCTCGCAGTTTCGCTGATTTTTTTTGTGTGCAATTTGACATGCCTTTTTTCTGCAGAGCATTGTGTTCTGCATCCTGATTAGTGCATTGTGTTCTGCGTCCTGATTGGCTGTAGACTATTGTCAATCAATCTACGTATCGTGTTTCTTGTGCAGTACAGAATGCGTTCAGCTTGCCAAATTGACATAAATCTTTTATCACTAGCAGTGTGACTCTAAAGTGCTGTACTGTATGTTTGCAAGTTTTCTCCCTAACAAACCACACAATGTCAACGAAACATTTTGCACCATCAAAGGCACCTAAAGTAGCACCCAAAAGGCAGAGGAAGATGCTAACCATCTCACAAAAAGTTGGACTTCCGGACATGCTAAAGGAAGGTAGAAGTTCCGCGAGTGTTTAAACAAGAGAGGAAAGTGTGAAAATGTTAACGCCTATCTGAGAAAATAGTGCAGTGATGGGTTTACAGCCTTGAAACATCTATAATAATTGTAAAAAATAAAGCAGACTACTTGGCGGATTTCACCTATTGCGGGCTATTGAACTCTCGCGATTAACGAGGGACCACTGTACATGCACTTTTTGACTATTTTGAGACTCACAACTATCATGATTTTGCACAAATAAACATGATATACAATGCTTGTTTATGCAAATACTAAATTATTATATTATGATAATATAATCTAAATACAGAGATCTTACTGGTTGTTGACATCAAATTTTGGCCCCAATGACCTTCCATATAATGCCTAACACTTGTCATTAATCGTTTAAATGTGAAGTGCCTTTTCTGTGCAATTATTCTATTTTCGAAACACCCCAATGTCTGCCATTGGTCAATCAAAATGACAGTCCCACCTAAAATCAGTGCTATTGGTAAGGCTGTTGATGCTTTAGTTTTTCACTGATGTCTCTTCATATTAAACAGAGACTTTAACACTGAAAACAGACAGGCTTCACCTTTAAATTCTCCTTTTTTCCACTTTTTCCTTAAAGAGACAGTTCACCAAAATATTCAGACACACCATCATATTATCCAAACCTCTTTGACTTTACTCTTTTAGCAAGACACACACAAAAAAAATTTTGAAAAATGCTTTTTTTCAATGTTTTTTGTTCTGTCCATTTAATGAACGTAATAAATCAGATCCCAACGTCCTTCAGTACATTGTTCTTCCGAAAGAAAATCATACAGGTTTGAACCAATATGAGGGTGCGTATGATTCATTTTTTTTCTCCCATTGTCTCTTTAATTGAAACTAGTTTGTGTGTCAAATAATTCTAAATGACATCACAATGTGTTTGCATCTCACAGTGCAATACATTTACGATGCCGCAGTCCACTTTCTCTTGACATTAAGCGCATTGTTATTACTTCCACTTATACAGTCTTGGTCTCCTCATTGTTTCATATTTGGCACATAATAATGTTCATTGCATTATTAACAATGTTTATTCCTGTAGTAATAATACTAATAATACATATAACTGTCATCATAAATTTACTGTACATGGAAATAATAAAGACGTTATAATGCTACGTTTTGTGTTTCTGCCAGTTAGAGTAGTTGGGGGGGGTCTGGTGAGTTCAGTGAAAGCCCTTCAGCTGTTGTGTTCTGGCATGTGTTTATGAGCGGCACGTCCGTTGACCCCCTGACCTTGACTGATAGACGGGCTGGACTGAGTTTTGCGCAGGTATCCTTCTTTCCCTTCACCGCTGAACAGACTGGCCTCGATCTTGTCCAAGTCGTCACTTCCAGCGCGGATCTTGGCCTGCAGGAGGCTGATGTACGTCTCGTAGCGACATTTCTGTCAAATTATGATCACAATAGTTAAATAGCTGAGTATATACCCTGGTATACAGTTGAAGTCAGAATTATTAGCCCCCCTGTACAGGTTTTCCCCAATTTCTGTTTAACGGAGAGAGAGAAACAGATTTCTAAACAGGATAATTTTAATAACTCATTTCTAATAACTGATTTCTTTAATCTTTGCCATGATGACAGTACATAGTATTTGATTAGATATTTTTCAAGACACTAGTATTCAGCTTAAAGTGACATTCAAAGACTTAATTAGGTTAACTAGGCAAGCTAGAATAATTAGGCAAATTATTGTGTAACAGAAGTGCTTCCCACAGGTTTGAAATATACTTGCGGTGCTAGCCGGATTGAAACACACCATTTACCCACATCACATAAATAGATAACTATATGCGACAAACAAAACATAGTTTTATTTTTAACAATAATTGTATTTATTATGACACTGTTTCTTTTCAGTACTTTTGTGCTATTCAGGAGCCATGTGCACACACTGACAGGGAAAATCTGCTTCTCTCTCTTTCAAGTCTAAAGCAAACTTGAATGTCAAACCATTTTAGATATGTATAGAAAATAGTCTGTGTGATATAGCCTAATGACATCATCAAATTAATAAAATAATCAGCAAATGAGAAATAAATGATAGAAAACGGAATGAAAACAGACAATATCTCTAAAAATTATAATAATGGCAAGATTAAAACCTGTAGATTATTTAAATAAGGCAAATGCGTTGATTAACCATTAATAATGGTGTACATATATTTTGCAGCCAGTCTATAGACTGTCTGTCTGTCTGTTGGAGTGTTGACAGGTCTCGTGCTCACAGAACAGAACGGGTAAATGAGAGAAGATTTTCTACTACTTAATCGATCAAGGATGTTTGATTATACAGTATATACAGGCAGTGCAGAATTATTAGGCAAGAGAGTATTTTGACCACATCATCCTCTTTATGCATGTTGTCTTACTCCAAGCGGTATAGGCTCAAAAGCCTACTACCAATTAAGCATATTAGGTGATGTGCATCTCTGTAATGAGAAGGGGGTGTGGTCTAATGACATCAACACCCTATATCAGGTGTGCATAATTATTAGGCAACTTCCTTTCCTTTGGCAAAATGGGTCAAAAGAAGGACTT
The DNA here is from genome assembly GCA_903798195.1 of Danio kyathit. Taxonomy (NCBI): domain Eukaryota; kingdom Metazoa; phylum Chordata; class Actinopteri; order Cypriniformes; family Danionidae; genus Danio; species Danio kyathit. Next base: position 11,312,376 of record LR812532.1, on the reverse strand, counting down.
GACAGGCTCCGAAAAGTCAAAAATAGTGAGATATCTTGCAGAGGGATGCAGCACTCTTAAAATTGCCAAGCTTCTGAAGCGTGATCATCGAACAATTAAGCTTTTCATTCAAAATAGTCAACAGGGTTGCAAGAAGCATGTGGAAAAACCAAGGCGCAAAATAACTGCCCATGAACTGAGAAAAGTCAAGCGTGCAGCTGCCAAGATGCCACTTGCCACCAGTTTTGCCATATTTCAGAGCTGCAACATCACTGGAGTGCCCAAAAGCACAAGGTGTGCAATACTCAGAGACATGGCCAAGGTAAGAAAGGCTGAAAAACGACCACCACTGAACAAGACACACAAGCTGAAACGTCAAGACTGGGCCAAGAAATATCTCAAGACTGATTTTTCTAAGGTTTTATGGACTGATGAAATGAGAGTGAGTCTTGTTGGGCCCGTGGCTGGATCGGTAAAGGGCAGAGAGCTCCAGTTCGACTCAGACGCCAGCAAGGTTTGGGCTGGTATCATCAAAGATGAGCTTGTGGGGCCTTTTCGGGTTGAGGATGGAGTCAAGCTCAACTCCCAGTCCTACTGCCAGTTTCTTGAAGACACCTTCTTCAAGCAGTGGTACAGGAAGAAGTCTGCATTCTTCAAGATAAACATGATTTTCATGCAGGACAATGCTCCATCACACGTGTCCAAGTACTCCACAGTGTGGCTGGCAAGAAAGGGTCTAAAAGAAGAAAAACTAATGACATGGCCTCCTTGTTCACCTGAACTGAACCCCATAGAGAACCTGTGGTCCATCATCAAATGTGAGATTTACAGAGGGAAAACAGTACACCTCTCTGAACAGTGTCTGGGAGGCTGTGGTTGCTGCTGCACGCAATGTTGATGGTGAACAGATCAAAACACTGACAGAATCCATGGATGGCAGGCTTTTGAGTGTTCTTGCAAAGAAAGATGGCTATATTGGTCACTGATTTGTTTTTGTTTTGTTTTTGAATGTCAGAAATGTATATTTGTGAATGTTGAGATGTTATATTGGTTTCACTGGTGAAAATAAATCATTGAAATGGGTATATATTTGTTTTTTGTTAAGTTGCCTAATAATTCTGCACAGTAATAGTCACCTGCACACACAGATATCTGTGTGTGCAGGTAGGATATCCTCCTAAAATAGCTCAAACTAAAAACAAACTAAAACTACTTCCAACAATATTCAGCTTTGATATTAATGAGTTTTTTGGGTTCATTGAGAACATGGTTGTTGTTCAATAATAAAATTAATCCTCAAAAATACAACTTGCCTAATAATTCTGCACTCCCTGTATATAAATAAATGCTCTTTTATTCCAGCCAAACAAAAAATTTCACAGGAGGGCGAATAATTAGATTCAACTGTATGTTTGATTTAGATTATTATTAACAGTAATGTTTGTAATGGTAGTAGCAGTAGTATTGTTGTTGTTATGATAAAAACCTATATAATATTTTTGCATTCTGAGTTAAAACAATTACTGAAAGAATTGCTATTTTATAAAACGATTGTAAGTATTATATGTATGGAAGTATATGTATGAAATATAATTCTAACTTTACATTAACTAATAATTACATTCGTTCAAATTTAGAACTCGTGATTACTACCAGTCCAGATTCACAAAAGCTACACATTTATTTATAACAAATAACACTGAAACAACAAATGCTTCTCTTTACATTTTTAAAATAAAACTCATTGATTTTGTTTGCATAAATTTTCCCATTCAGATTAAAAATGTGATCGATTTTCTGAAATCCAGACTGTTTGTTTAGACACTTGTATATTTTCATATTTAGCCTAAAGTATGTTTGACACCCGGTGGCACGGTGGCTCAGTAGTTAGCACTGTCGCCTCACAGCAAGAAGGCCGCTGGTTCGAGTCCTGCCTATGTCAGTTGGAATTTCTGTGTAGAGTTTGCATGTTCTCCTCGTGGGTTTGCTTCGGGTGCTCCGGTTTCTTCCACAGTCCAAAGACATGCGTTATAAGTGAATTGAAGAAACTAAATTGGCCATAGTGTATGTGTGTGAATGTGAGTGTGTATGGGTGTTTCCCAGTACTGGGTTGAAGCTGGAAAGGCATCCGCTGTGAAAAACAGATGCTGGATAATTTGGCGGTTCATTCCACTGTGGCGACCCCTGATTAATACAAGGGACTAAACCGAAGGGAAATGAATGTTTGACACCCAGATCTAAAATTATAAAAACATTTAATGGCTATAAAATGTCTATTTAAAACCAATTTCATAATTAATTGAATAAATAAGTATGCACATAAGTATATAAGGTCTAAAAGCATTTGCAAAACTTCATTCACTAACAAAAAAATATGCTTTTCTAGAAATTATGTATCTATTCAGGGTTATTTATTGTAGCTTAAGTCATATAATCTCCTTCTTTGCTACTATAAAACCATCTTTTTAGCTATTTTTGCACAGATTCTTGTTTGACCATGTCTACGATCAGAAAACACGCGGGACTCCACTGATCATTTTGATCAATTTGTTGAATAAAGGCTAAAACGTTTCTATTTCAACTAGTTAAACTGCAGACCCATTCCTCTCCCTGTAAAGCATGTCCTCATTAAATAGACAAGTATTAGTGTAGTTCTGACCTCATATGTTAAATAGTGCTCTTTGATTCGATACTCTTCGGACTCTTTGCTCTTGGGGGTCAGCTCTGGAGGGCTTCTCTTGTGCTCCTCCAGCTCCACGCTGACCTGCTTCAGTTTATTCTCATGGGACTTCAGCTGCTCCTCCTGCACAAATCAGAAGCAGAGTTATATGTATTGTACACTGCATATATATTGTTTAAAATAGGATCAAATATGGTCAACAATAGGCCTTGATAAATCAATTTACAATAATTAGTATGACGTTAGTACATCAAATCACTGTAACTGTCAAATGTAGAATAAAATGTAACTTACAGTAATGCATTTGAGCAAATATACAATGAAAACAGTAATACTGTAAAAACATGTTTACACAATTAAAATTACTGTTTTTTTTATTTGAAAACATTTTAAAATGTGATTTATTGTTTATTTCCCAGTGCTGGGTTGTGGCTGGAAGGGCATCCTCTGCGTAAAACATATGCCAGAGTAGTTGGTGGTTCATTCCGCTGTAGTGACGCCTGACAAATCAGGGACTAAGCTGAAGGATGAATTTATTATTCATGTGATTAAAAGCTGAATTTTCAGTACTCGATTCACATGATCTCACAGAAATCGTTCTGTTGTGCTAATTTTGCTGGTTGTAGCTTTAAACTGATGTACAATTTGTCAAGATTAGTCATGTCCATTTTGATGTAATCTATTCATAAACATTGACATGTGAAAAAACAGCGCCTCAGGACGTTCGCGTTGTGGCGCTGGCTATGAGGTTAAGAAACATTTCTTTTTAATATCAATGTTAAAAACAGTTGTGCTGCTTTTATTTTTGTGAAAACCACTATAAACTTAAAGGAGTAAGATTTATATAAAAAATGACATACAGTGCATCCGGAAAGTATTCATAGCGCTTCACTTTTTCCACATTTTTTAATGTTACAGCCTTATTCCAAAATAGATTAATTTGTTTCTTCAAAATTCCACCCACAATACCCCATAATGACAATGTGAAAAAAGATTTTATGAAATTGTTGCAAATTTATTAAAAATAAAAAAGCTGAAAAATCACATGTACATCAGTGTTCACAGCCTTTGCTCAATACTTTGTTGGTGCACCTTTGGCAGCAATTACAGCCTCAAGTCTTTTTGAATATGATGCCACAAGCTTGGCACACCTGTCTTTGGGAATTTTTGCCCATTCCTCTTTGCAGTGACGTGTATATCCATTTTCAAATCTCTCCAGAGATGCTCAATAGGATTTAGGTCTGGGCTCTGGCTAGGCCACTCAAGGACATTCACCGAGTTGTTGTGAAGCCACCCCATTGATATTTGGCGGTGTGCTTTGGGTCATTGTCCTGCTGGAAGATGAACCGTCGCCCCAGTCTGAGGTCAAGAGCACTCTGAAGCAGGTTTTCATTCAGGATGTCTCTGTACATTGCTGCATTCATCTTTCCCTCTATCCTGACTAGTCTTCCAGTTCCTGCTGCTGAAAAACATCCCCACAGCATGATGCTGCCACCACCATGCTTCACTGCATGCTTCACTGCACTGGATGGTATTAGCCTGGTGATGAGCGATGCCTGGTTTTCTCCAAATGTAACGCCTGGCATTCACTATAAAGAGTTCAATTTTAGTCTTATCAGACCAGAGAATTTAGTTTCTTATGGTCTGAGAGTCCTTCAGATGCCTTTTGGCAAATTCCAGGCAGGAAGTGGCTTCTGTCTGGCCACTCTACCATACAGGCCTGATTGGTGGATAGCTGCACAGATGGCTTTCCTTCTGCAAGGTTCTCCTCTCTCCACAGAAGAACGCTGAAGCTCAGACAGAGTGACCATCGGGTTATTGATCACCTCCCTGATTAGGGCCCTTCTCCCCCGATCACTCAGCTTAGATGGCCGGCCAGCTCTAGGAAGAGTCCTGGTGGTTCCAAACATCTTCCACTTATGGATGATGGAGGCCACTGTGCTCATTAGAACTTTCAGAGCAGCAGAATTTTTGCTGTAACCTTCCCTAGCCTTGTGCTCTACAGACAATTCTGTCTCGGAGGTCTACAGACAATTCCTTTGTCTTCATGTTTGGTTTGTGCTTTGACATGCACTGTCAACCCTGGGACCTTATATAGACAGGTGTATGCCTTTCAAATCATGTTCAATCAACTGAGTTTAAATTATTAAATTCAGGTAATTAAGCTGCTGAACAATCTCAATAATGATCAGTGGAAACAGAATGTACCTGAGCTCAATTTAGAGCTTCACGGCAAAGGCTGTAAACACTTATGTACATGTGATTTTTTTAGGTTTTTTATTTTTAATAAATTTGCAACAATTTCAAAAACTCTTTTTTTCACATTGTCATTATGGTGTATTGTGTGTAGAATTTTGAGGAAATAAATGAATTTAATCCATTTTGGAATAAGGCTGTAACATAAACAAATGTGGAAAAAGTGAAGCGCTATGAATACTTTCCGGATGCACTGGACTTTTAAACTGGAAGAATGCATTACATTGATACTCTACTAAAGTAAACACATTTCTAATCTTACGAAGGATTCATATTTTAAATAAATGCTTTTTATTAATCAAAAGATCATGTAAAAATGTATCGTGATTTCCAAAAAAAAGATGTTAATATTCAGGGTTCTATTTTCCAAACTTTTCAAGCAATTTTAAAGTAGATTTTCCATTTTTTTCCAGCACTTTACTAGTGTGGCAATTTCCATATTTACATACAGTGCTGCTCAGCCTAAATAAGTACACCCCTCATATGGATTTCTCTTTTAAACTAATATATTTTTTATAGGATGATTTACAATGATATATTTGTGCATATACAGCCAAAACTGGAACTAATCTAACAAAGTCCAAAGATTTGCACACCCAAAATAATATGTTAGGGGAAAATATAAAACAAGGTCAAGGTAAAATTTGTTGTCTCCCAAAGGAGAAATTTGTTTTAGAAAAAAAGGTTCTGTTGTACAGAGACACCAACAAGACAACATATAACATACATACACAATACAAATCGGATCCTAAAATACCTCCTAATATAAATACGGTTCCATAAAAACAATAATTAAAAATAAAAAAAATAAAATACAATGTGCCCGCCACTGCCCTCTGTTATGCCAACCAATGCAGTTATCTTAATCTTTGACCATCCTACTCGCTCATTGATCAATTTAATTGAAAAAGGAACAAAAGAATGTTTATATCTATTATACTTGCATAACGGGACCCTATATCTTCTGCCAGAATTCATCAGCTCATACTCCAAAGACAGCACATGTGAAGAACCAGATAAAATGATGTTGGCTTGTTGAATTGTGCACAACTCAAAGAACTCTTTTAGTGAACCAAGTGTCTAAATTCCCATATTTTTTTCCTGCCACTCTCATCAGGTTATTTACTTGGGTTCTCATTTTTACTGTCAGATTTCCAAACCAAACAATAATTCCATATCTCAAAACAGACTCTACTGTTGCTTTATAAAATGTTAGCATTATGCTGCTACTCACTCTGAATATTCTTATTCTGCGTAAAAAGTGTAAGCGCTGATGAATTCTTGCACAAAGACTTGACACCTGAGAGGGCCAATTAAGCTCACAATCAATATTCAGCCCTAAATATTTATATGAATCAACCTGCTTAATGAAACACAATTTTAATAAACAGGAAAAATCAAGAGAAACATAAAACATTTAAATTATTATTTTCCCCTAACAAATACATTTGGTCTACTAATTTTTGGACCATTATTGAAGGTTATTTTGTTAAATAAGCTCCAAATTTGGCTTCAGTATTCACTAAACTAATGTATATGCACAAATATAATATTGTAAAGCATCCTATAGAATATTTAAATAAGAGATTTGTGAAATGATAAATAAGGAACTAAGCTGAAGGAAAGTGAATGAATGTAATAAAAGTTCATTAGTGTGTATTTGTGCACCTGGTTGAGTCTAGTGGAGGATGAAGGCAGCAGTGGCCTGCAGAATTTCTTCATGGAGCCAATGGCAGCGGGAAAAGCAGGAGCCGAAAAGAGAGCAGCAACCAGATTAATCCTGAAAATCCATGACATCATCTCCTCTTCACTCCTGTGCACACACACCCATACACACACACATTTAAAGGGAAAGTCAATCAAGTGAGCAATGAATGAAAGCAATCTGACAAATGGCCATCTTTGTTCACCGTGACATAGTGAACTGCAGATTCTCAGAGAAGTTAAAGGTTCTGTGAATTTCAAATACATTTATTTAGATGTTAATATCAGCATAATAGTCATAAGGATATTTATAAGCTAGTGTGCTCCAAAACAGTGACAAAATTCGCATTTAGAAGATATAAACATCTAAAGCTAAATGGATCAGTGATTTTTTTACATCAGTTTCTCATCAAATCTTCTGACCAATCAAATGCTCTCTAATATCTGACATGCCCCGCCCGCTTTTCATTGGATGAGCTTGCACTTAACCACTCTCACTGGCAGAGCTGTCATAAAAACAAAACACTATTGGCTTCTTTGTTTTTAAAGCAGAGTGGCTACTCGATGTCCTGCCCTGTCTTTATGATTCAGTTGAGATTATGTCTATTATCAAATAAAATATGCACATTTCAAAGCACTTCATGGGAGTTTTAAAGAGTAATCTTGCTTACGGGGCCTGCAGGAGGAAGACCCTCCAGTCAGAAGTCTTCAATTTGAGGACGTTTTGTCTTTTGCTGTAGTCACAGGCTCTAGTAGCGAGAGCGTGATGAACCCGTACTGCATTCTTCAGGTCCACCTCTGACAGATCCTTATCAGGCTTATACTCATCCTGGCCAGGCAGGGGAGACAGAGAGCAGAATATGGGAAGGCAGTAATTAACATAAATGAGAGACACTCATGGCTGTGCTCCAAAGTCCTACCGAGACACATTTAAAAGCATCACAAAAGCAGTTCCGAAATGGAAGCAGCATAACTGGATTGGATAATTATGTTGCCTTAAAAGAAATCTTCATTTGGCCAAATTGTAAAACAATACAGCATGCATCTATCACGGTGAAAGCAATTTCATAATGTACTGCAACATCTGCCATGGAAATAAACGCCCAAGGCGGTGGACAAATTACGGAAGGTCATCGGGGCCAAATATATACAGCTGAATACAAAAATATTCACCCTCCTGTGGATGTTTTTTCTTTTCCAAATATTTCCCAAACGACTAATAGAGCAAGGTATTTTTCACAGTATTTCCTATAATATTTTTTCTTCTGGAGAAAGTCTTATTTGTTTGATTTTGACTAGAATAAAAGTGTTTTTTTTTTTTTTAAGGTCAATGTTAAGCAATATCTTATTTTTTTTTTATTGTCTACAGACCAAACCATCGTTTTACAATGACTTGCCAAATTATCCTAACTTGCCTAATTAACCTAGTTAAGCCCTTAAATGTCACTTTAAGCTGAATTTTAATATCTTGAAAATATATCTAGTAAAATAATACATACTGTCATCATGGCAAATATAAAAGAAATCAGTTATTAAACTATTATCTTTAGAAATGTGTTAAACAGAAATTATACAGGGGCTAATAATTTAGGAGGGCTAATAATTCTGACTTCAACTATATATATATAACTTGAATTTTTTCACCATGTCAATGCATCATTAAGCACAAGATGGAATAAGATTGCTGTATTTGATATTTATGACATAGCAGCATATTATGATATATGTTAAAAACATCAGATGTCACACACTTAAATGGACATTTGCAAGCAAAAACTACTGAACTAAGTAATATTAATTACTTAGTGAAAAGCCCCGTGAAAACACTAATATTAATCTGTGTATTATTACTACTAATAATATCTGAAATTGATGCCTTATCACAGTCAAACAGTTTTTGTCTACACTCTCTAAAGAAACACATCCAAAATTGCGGACTTAATAGAGTTTACATAGTCATACTGCAATTGTATAGTACTTTAACTCTGACACATACAATCACACTGGTGTGATTAGATCATTAAGTGTGGCATGTGATCAGTTTCTAAACTTAAATCTGCTTTCATGTGATGGCTTGAAAAATATGTGCATGGCATTTGTTATAGAAAACAATGTATCACTGTTTTCAAACAAATACTAGCCAAACAACATTTATGGTTTGTAAAATACATGCTAATTTCTATGGCAATGGCAATTATAATTATTTTGAAACATAATTATACAATGTGCTTTATTCACAGATACACACTCTTAAGGTTACTAATGTTTACTGTAATCTTCTCCCAGTTAAACAGAAACTTTCATGTTTTTTAGGAGGTCAATAAATTAACATATTGTAAATCCAGCAGCTAACATGGCAGTACCCATCCCCAGTCATCGATCAGAAAATATGCTCACTATTCTGTTGTTAAAACCAAGAAAATATGAGAAAATATTAGAAGTTGCACAATATAATTAGGAAGTTTGCTAATATTTGCAAAAAAGGTAGAAAAAAATGATATAGAACATTTTGAGGGATGTAAACAAAAACAATGCTCCCGACGTACTTTCTGTTTTACATTTTTATTTCTATAGCTTTCGATAATCCAAAAAGAGCCATATATTGATAAATAATATTATGATAGCTGTTTTAACATTAACCTATCATACACCTGACGCAATAAGGAGCAAGACCTGTTTGCCCCGACGTGTTGCTATTTTCAGACCAACGCAACCTTAATTTTCCCGTTTTGCGCCACGTTGTTTAAATAGTAAATCCATTTGCGCCACTTTGTGGACTCATGTGTGTTTGGTCTAGAAAAGAGGTGTTAAGGCGCATTGTTGGCGTGCTGCTATTTTGAGGAACCAAAATAGACTGCACAATAGACCAGCTGAAAGCAGGTCTAAAGTCCAGCGTAGAGCGCGTTAGTTGTGCAGGTGCAATGTACACATTGCTTAAAACATGCAGGATGTACAACAATACGCAAATATCTTTACAAATGAAAAAAGAATTAAAAGAAAATAAAATATTTTTAAAATGATTACTTTCTACATATGTAAATATAAAAAGCACTGCCTTTATGCCTTCTTCATATCGGGGCCTTTTTTCAGTTTTTTTCACGACAACTTGCTTTTGTATAATGTCATTATTATTAGTAGTATTATTTATTATATGCATATTTATATTTGTTTTATTAAAAACAAGCTTAGATTTGTCCACCTGTCAGGTTTTGGACCATATGGGGCATAGGATGTGTGTTTGGATATAACTTTTTGTTATAATTTTTTTGACCACATTTCGTTATTATTGTTCATTTATTCGTTTGCTGGAAATTAAAACTGAATTTAGAAATAGTTTTGAAACAAATCTTTGCGCTTAACAAATGAAATTAATTATGTAGGCTAATGGATGTCTGTGCATACAACAAGTTTCCTTTTCCATGAAAGAAAGAAAGAGAACGTGAAAGTAAAGGCCGATTGGAGAAGGCTGTTTCTTTATCCTCTGGCTGCAGATGGTCTGTTTAACTGTTTTCTCACTAGTGAAGCGTTCAGTTTTTCCACTGTCCACCATGTGAACAGCAAATGTGCTATGGCGCAACGCAACTGACTCTTAAAGGGAATGGGAATTAATTGGTTTATTCTCCAAACACACCCATAACTCATTAAGAGAATAAGCACAACCCTGTTAGACCATGTGTCGTGGCACAGAGCGTATTTTTCTGTCTTTAAAATAGCAAAAGTGGATTCGGACATGCCCTTGATGCTTTTGCACCATGCGCTTTAGAATTTGCGCCTAGATCATTAAAATAGAGCCCATAGTTATGATTGAATAGCTGTTATAGTTATAAATAGTTCGTCATGGAAACTTTAAAGCAATGCAGTAAAAATAATGGTCATTAAAAAACCTCACAAACAAGGGTTTCATATGTTCAGGGGAGTATTTAAAACTTAGGTGTGAAAAATTTGTAAAATTTTTGGCCCTTATTGCCTTCCATAGCAAATAAGCAAAATGTTAATTGTAAAAATACTCTTATTTTATTCAGTAATGAAAATCACCAATAAAAGTCTTGATTACCATAATATTAGTATTATAATATATTGTAGGTCATCCAATGCTTGCTAGAATATCACAATCAAGTTAGTAAAAGCTCAAGCCACCTTTATTTGTGCCAAGTTATTGTCTCAAAGCAGCGTCATAATATTAATTATTAAAATTACGGTGCAAAATTTGAGAATGTTGATCAATGAAAAAAAAATGTAATAAAAAAAGTATATTTTTGTGAGTGCAGATCATGGCTTTATTTGCTAAGTGATTTAATGAATTGACACACAATAAAGTGAATTTCAGTTATCATTTTGCAAATCTTTTATTCTATTATTTAGCATTTTGGTTTAACATGAGTCTTATTAAATTAGACTGTGAACTGCAAAAATGAAGCGCACTGCATTGTGAAGATCAATATTTGTGTTCTTGTTGCACATTTCAGAAAATGTAGTTGCCTGTCTTACTATTTCATGCATACAGTACAGTGCACACACTGCAAAATATAGCAAGACTGTGTTTCAGTGTGTGTGGGAGGCAGATTTAAATTACTTTCTGCAGGTAGAGAATCATCCCCTTCAGCACGGCGTAAAACTTCTTCCAGCCTCTGCGTCCTCTTGGGGCTGCAGAGAGACAGAATAAAAGCGAAAATTTGTGTGTGTGTGTGTGTGTGTGTGAGAGAGAAACAGAATAAAGACACACTTCACTAATGAGCTCTGCTGTTGTTTGCTGCAACACAAGGCGAGGAAAGAAAATCTCTAAACCAGCTCACAAATGAACTCCACCTCGCTGCGAGACACAACCTAATTGTTTTAATTAAAGATGCTGCATTATTAAATAGACGGAAACCTTGGCGGGTCCTGAATGATGCTGATTTATTGGATTCCTTTGACATCAGAGCTTTTCTGAAAGTGAGCTGCTTTACTGCTTACATTGGGCAGATGCCTTTTTACGATGGCATACTAACCGTCATGGAAGCTTATGAGTGGAGTGGTCTATTTGAAATGTGTGAAATATGAATATCATAATGCACAAACAATGATTTACACATGAGATATGGCTTGTTTTTATGGAGATTCTAACATTAGAATGTTGCTAACAGAACAATACTCCAATAAACATTATTACATGGAATATGATAGCTCTATAATAGCTCTCTGGAATACTTGATTCTGATTGGCTAGGACATTCTGAGGTATGTTATTCACAGATAAAAATTAATGAAACAAAAAACACAGGATCATCCTTAATAATAATAATAATAATAATAATGCAGCCCAATTGCAAGAGGAAACATAACTATTTTAAGAATTGTCAGAAAAGTGGCTAATTCGTCACACAAATCAAACAATTTAATTTACATGAAAATGTAGTTTTTAAAAGGAGGCATGGTACCTCTAAATCAAACTGTAGACGCATTAACAAATTGTATTTAAATGTATAAATAAGATTGTACAAATTCGAAGGACTTAGCCACTAAATCAAAAAATAGTTACGAATTGCTATGTGATTGCGTTGGATAATGTACGTCAAGCATTTTTGTGTACACGTTCTAAAAAAACATCCGAAATTGCAGACACAAGAGAGTTTACATAATCATACTGCAACTGTATACTAATTTAACTCTTTGATGCGTACAATCACACTGGTGTGATTAGAATATTAATTGTGTCACGTGATCAGTTTCTAAATACAAATCTGCTTTCCTGTGATGGCTTGAGAAATACGCACATGACGATTATTATAGAAAACATTTTAGCACTGTTTTATAATAATAATAATACAATAATAAGGTATATATATGTATAATAATAATATATAATACAGGTATAATAATAATAATAATAATAATAATGCAGCCCAATCACAAGAGGAAACATAACTATTTTAAATATCGTCAGAAAAGGGGTTAATTTGTACAAATTAAAACAATTTAATCTATATAAATTGAACAGTTTTTAAAAGGAGGCGTGGTCCTTTAACCCACTTTACATCCAGCTGGTTGTTTTTGCATAATTTTTGAATAAATTCCTTCAGTCTTAGGGCTGATTTATACTTCTGCATTGAGTGATTGACGTGAACCACAGCAGCTACCTTGCGCGTAGTCGTGCATTTATACTTCTGCATGCTGTTTGTGTTGCTCTGCAATAACACTTCTGAAACGCTAGCTGCCAGTAGGTTTTTATGTTTCCCTGTGTTGAGTTTCGTTGCGGGTGTTTTGTTTTTTCTGAATGCTTCCTTAATATACAAGTAGGTAAAACTCGCTCATTCAGAGGCGGGAACCAGCAGACGTGTAACAACTTTAATCATAAGGTAAACACAAAACTAAAGTTTCCATCTGAAGCTCCTTCACTGAACTCCACACTTGTAAACACTTGCTCCATCAGGTTCGCAGTTCTCAGCACCGCCCACACTCATCACAGCTACCAAGCCGACCAATTACAGAGCTTGCGCTACACGTCATTGTGATATGTAGTTACATTTTTTGAGAGGTGCGCGTCAGCGCCAGCCACGGCGAAGACCATACGTGATGCGGAAGTATAATTCAGTCTTTATACAATAGATGCTGATAAGCCTGTCTGGCTTTATTCTGAATGAACAACAAGCTGGTTGTACATGATCCCTTACTTAAAATATACTGCACAATTAATATGAAATATCTCTTTAATCAAATCTAATTTCCCGCATCCGTCAGTTGACTAAACGTAACTGTTTTGCACAGAGTTTTGCACTTGAGCGCCTCCAAATGGTGTTTACTGTAACTTCAGCAGCTCCAGGCACGTTAACAAAAGTGCCAATCTGGGGTGGGTTTCCCAAACAACGACGTAACCAGCGGCTGAACTATCATAGTACGATGCATCCTTTGGGAAAAGAACGATGTAGTGACGAGTGTTTCCCAAACCACGTAGTTTCTCTCTCGCAGATCCATCGTTTGAACCACATTAGTTATAACGTAAAATGCCCATAATGACGCTCTAAACGGGGTGGAGTAACAACTTCTTTAAAAAAGAATACCATAATTTCTTTGTGCAATTTATATTGTTGCACACGCATTTTAAAAAAAACATCCAATATTAGTTTTGGTAAAAACATGCACTTGTTTTCCACATTAATTGAAATATATGTAAATGGCACATATGGGGCCTGTTTTCTTTACAAATATTATTGAGAATATTACATATTCTTTTCTAAAACATAAAATCACTTACTAAAGCTCGTATTCTAATAACATATATAAACACGTATTCTAATCTCATGTATAAATAAATAAATAATGAGGCTATTTATTAAGAAATTAATGTAATATTTATTATTTATTAGGAAATAAAAAAATCATACTTTAATAACAATATTAACAATATTAATGATGATGACGATTATTATTATTATTATTATTATTATTATTATTATGATTATTATTATTATTAAGTAGGATATTGTTTATTTATTTATTTTTTTGTTGAAAAGTCTACTTTTACAATTTGACACATGCAAACCACTGCAGAAATGTTCTAACCAACAGGCCCATGTCATATACAGTACAGATCCTTAATAAATAATCTACTATAAATGAAAAGCATTAATGTATGCTATGTTATGTATATTGTAACATAAATTCTGCTTTTAAATAATAGGTCACCTATAGCTTTCGTCATGAGCCACGGCTGTGTTCAAAATGACATTAATGTTTTCAAAGTGCACTGTGAAGGGAGCGCAATTGTCAATATGAATCCAAATTTAAATGTTAGAATGTTCTAAATGAATAGGGCATAGGGGGGATAACTGGGAATAGAACACAGCCAGGAACTATGTTTCTAACTACAGCTCCAGAGGTGTAGTTGCAAGCATAGAAGTTTGCGACGCAGTTTATGAATGTTTGTTGGAACAATGGATTTGGGAAATGCCAAATCAACGAACTATGTTTGTATCGACGGAACTTGCGACCTTAGTTGGCTAACAATGGTTTTCGGAAACCTGATTGGATTCTCTGGTTTTTGATGAGATACTTCAAAAAAACGAGCATGAGGCATTTCTTTAAAAATGATGCCTATAGGCCTGTCATTTTGCACGTTGGCGTGCAGGATCACATTGACGTGAATTGATTAGTCACAAGGCGTTTAATGTCGGCGAAATGAGTGAAAAGCTTAGGTGCTGGCTCCAGACAGTGCAAAATACAGACTGTGCAAAATACAACAACATATTTATACTATATATACTATTTATACTATACATATTTATACTTTATAAAACAATATACTATTAGCAATGTTGACAGTAATACGTAAAAGACAATAAATATATTAAAGGTTTGCTGGGATCTTGCAACACGGTGGCCATGCTTGACGCCATCTTGGATTGCACTGCTGTAACATTCAGAAATGTTAGCTATACTAAGTATTTGTACTTCAATCATTGCTGTATTCTAACTTTGATCACAGTGTATCCACAAAATAAAATGTTTTGCTGACGTGGCCATGGCTTAAAACACTGTTCTACCAGCATGATAAAGCCCCCCCAAAAAAATTTAAATCCCAAAAAATGACACTTTCTCCATGTTTAAAACACCAGACTTACTGCGTTTGCCATCCATATCTGCATGGCTCTTGCGTGTCAGAACCCCATGTTTATACGTGGTGGCGTTGAGTAAAAGCGGGATGCCGATGAAAGGGTTACTGCCGTCCGTTACCCTGACAACCCTCTTCCCTCCCGCCTCACACTGCTCCTCCACCAGCTCTGAGAGGCTCTTCCTCAACTCCTCTTCCTCACTGCAGAAACAGAGCGGATTAACGGCATTAATGCCTGTGTGCAGGTACTGCGCACATTACACGCAGATTAGCCCCAGAAGTCACATGATAAATGTAAGCGCTCCTGACTCCTGAGGATGATATTGGATACTCACATCGCCCACTCCAGCTTCTCGTTCTTTATTGAGTTATAGAGCACCTAAACCAGGACAGAGACATATGAGACTGTTAATACCCTGAGTCTGAAACACCACAACTACACAGATTGAGTGAGCCGCCGGCCGTATAGGACAGAACAAAAATAAGAATAAGCTCTTGAATCAAATGTGTCTTTGCGGCTTAGATAAATGCAATCATACCATGCAGATTATGCAGTTATTTTGTTTATAGTGTAGTTTAGTGAAATCGGTCAGTTTGAAATCACACTCTGTCACTACTGTAGGCGCAATAAGGTGCAAGATGTGTTTGGTGTGATTTGTTGCTATTTTCAGACCAGCGCAACGGTAATTTTCAAGTTTTGCGCCAAATCTGAAATGAGGTGTGTTAAGACGCATTGTTGGCGCGTTGCTATTTTTAGGAACTGAAATAGACCGTGCTATTAATTCAATTCAATTCATCTTTATTTGTATAGCGCTTATACAATGTAGATTGTGTCAAAGCAGCTTCACATGGAAGATTATAGTGAATTGAAACAGTCAGTTCAGTTTTCAGAGAATAAGTTCAGTTCAGTGTGGGTTAATAATCACTACTGACTACTAATCACTACTGCTATTAGTTCACCGTGCTTTGTTTCGATCCAAAAATGCTAATTAACTTTATGCGCTAAACTAGATTATCGCATAAAATGTGCGAATAAACCATCGTTTACATTCAACGAGTCAAAAATAGTCACTTCCTGATTATCTGGCGCCAAATGAAATTTGCTGCGATAAGAGAAGCTGCGTGAATCTTTTCTTCATTTAACAAATGACTTGCGCCTCAGAAGGCAATCCTGACACGCAGTGAACGTGAGGTGGTGTTTGAAGGCATGAGACGCGGAGCACAGACGCTCTTGATTCTGGAGGTCATTAATAATATAATAACACTAATACTGAGATGTTTAAGGCGTTTTAGAATTACTAAAACAACATTTCAGATGTTTTACAGTGTACTCAGCCTGCTGAGTTATCCATTCGCACACATTTTTATCATCACATGATCTCTTACAACAAAATCACATGACCTTTTTTTAATGCGCATACTGGAATTTGTTTAGTAAAAGCGTTTCCATCATAGTTTATGCGCATCTTTTCTTAACGAATAAAAAGTTTATCTTTCTCAGTTATGCGCATATGTTTTTTTATGCGCATTTTCAAAATTTATGCGCATCTTGGCGTTTCCATAAACCATTTTTTATGCGCATAAAAATAGGTGGATAGAAACGTAGAGCATGTTATTTATGTGCCTATGCCGGTCCAAACGCTTACACATTGCCTAATATACACAGGATGTACAGCAATACACAAATATCTTTACATATGAAAAAAAAATTAAGGATTAAAATGTTACAAAAATTATTATTTTCTGAATAAATAGAAAAACCACTACCTCCATGCCTCATCTCGAGGGGGCTTTTTTCAGTTTATTTATGACAATTTGCATTTATATAATGTTATTATTATTTTTAGTATTTATTTAATGCATGTTTATATTTATTTTAATAAAAACAAGTTTAGATTTGACCACCTGTCAGGTTTTGGAGACGTCTGCATCACTATATGGGGCATAAGAGTAGGATGTGTGTTTGGATTTAACTCAGTTTTTTGACCACACTTCATTATTATTGTTCATTTATACGTTTGTTGGAAATTAGAACTGAATTTAGAAATAGTTTTGAAACAAATCTTTGTGCTTAACAAACAAAAATAAATATGTAGGCTAATGGATGTCTTCAGTGGAGTGAGTTTCCACCATTTCCTTATTCACGAAAGTAAAGGAGTAAAGTAAAGAGTAAAAGTAAAGTAAAGAGAAAGTAAAGAGATCTAATGGAGGAGGCTCATTCTTTATTTGCGTTGCAGATGGTCTGTTTAACTGTTTTCTCGTTAATGAAGCATACAGTTTTTCCACTTACAAAGTCTGCCATGTAAATAGCAAATGCGCCATGGCACGATGCAACTGACTCTTAAAGAAATGGGAGATGAGACTCTGATTGGTTTAATGCACATTATGTTATGCATTCTTTTATCGTTGCCATGATGACAGTACATAATATTTGACTAGATATTTTTCAAGATACTAGTATTCATCTTAAAGTGACATTTAACGGTTTGACTACGTTAATTAGGGTAACTTGGCAATTTAGGGTAATTAGGCAAGTCATTGTATAATGATGGTTTGTTCTGCAGACAATCTAAAAAAATATATTGCTTAAGGGAGCTAATAATATTGACCTTAAAATGATTTGAAAAAAATTCAAAACTGCTTTTATTCTAGCCGAAATAAAACAAATAAGACTTTCACCAGAAGAAAAAAATATTATAGGAGATACTGTAAAATTTTCTTGCTCTGTTAAACATCATTTGGAAAATATTTAAAAAAGAATTTACAGGAGGGCTAATAATTATGACTTCAACTATATCTCTGTTTTGAAGTCACGATTCAGTATATTTTTGGTATATTGTTTTATTTTGTTTCCTTGTCAAGTGCTCCCTTTGTTTACGTGTCTTGTTCTGATTGGTTCCTTAGCTGTATCGATCTTTTTTAATTAGCGATTAGTGCTTTACTTTGTTTAGTTAGGTGTGTAACTTATGATTGGTGTATGACCTCAAAGTAGCACAAGAATAGCTATGTTTCCATCCAACTATTTTTTATGCTCATTTTGGAATATAGCATTAAAAAGTCTAAGTGTATTATTTGATTCTGATTTTAAATTTGACAAGCAAATAAATTCTGTGGTAGTGTCCTGTTTTTTAAGGTGGGAAATTAAGTAATTTCGAACTTTCAATGATTTGGAGACAGTTATTCATTCATTGATTTTCCTTCAGCTTAGTCCCTTTATCCATCAAGGGTCGCCACAGCGGAATGAACCACCAACTTATCCAGCATATGTTTTACATAGTGGATGCCCTTCCAGCTGCAACCCAGTACTGGGAAACATCCATACACACACACATACACTACGGCCAATTTAGTTTGTTTAATTCACCTATAGCATGTCTTTGGACTGTGGGGGAAACTGGAGAACCTGGAGGAAACCCACGCAAACACGGGAGAACATGCAAACTCATGCACACAGAAATGCCAACTAGCCCAGCCGGGACTCAAACCAGTGACCTTCTTGCTGTGAGGCAACAGTGCTTATTTGTGCTTTCATTTTTTTTACGCCTAAACTACTGTAACTCCCTTTATCTGGGAGTTAGCCAGAAAACTCTGGCTCTGTTACAACAAGTACAAAATGCGGCAGCAAGATTGCTGGCTGGCATTGAAAACATGGCCATATTTCCCAGATTTTGCTAGCTCTGAAGTGGCTGCCGGTTCAATTTGGAATTAAATATGAACTTTTAGTGTTTGTTTTTTAAATCGTTAAATGGACTGGCCGCAAAATATTTGGCAACACTGGTAAACAGATAGTTTTCTCTTAGGCCCTTGAGGTCTTCCGATCAGATTCTTTTTCAGAATCAGAAAAAAGATTAATTGCTGCAAATATCTGTATTGAAATGAAATAACAATGCAGAAAAAAATTGTATCAATTGTATAAATATGTGATTCTATTACACCCTATTACACATGCTAGACATGCATGGGGTTTTTTTCTTCAGAAGATACTGTATATCTTTTTTCCCTTTCCGCTGTTCATCAAGAAAAATAAGACAAATATTTGTTTCAAAATTCATTACAGTGCTTAATTTGTTTCTGGTATATCATATGTACAGTGGGTACGGAAAGTATTCAGGCCACCTTAGATTTTTCACTCTTTGTTATATTGCAGCCATTTGCTAAAATCACTCATGTTCAGTTTTTCCCTCATTAATGTACACACAGCACACCATATTGACAGAAAAACACAGAACTGTTGACATTTTTGCAGATGTTTACTAAAAAAGAGAAATGACATGGTCACAAGTATTCAGACCCTTTGCTGTGACACTCATATATTTAACTCAGGTGCTGTTCATTTCTTCTGATCATCCTTGAGATGGTTCTACACCTTCATATGAATCCAGCTGTGTTTGATTATACTGATAAATAGGAAAGTCACACACCTGTTTATATAAGACCTTACAGCTCACAATGCATGTCAGAGCAAATGAGAATCATGAGGTTAATGGAACTGCCTGAAGAGCTCAGAGACAGAACTGTGGCACAGATCTGGCCAAGGTTACAAAAAATTTCTGCTGCCCTTAAGGTTCCTAAGAGCACAGTGGTCTTCATAATCCTTAAATAAAAGATGTTTAGGATGACAAGAAACCTTCCTAGAGGTGGTCATTTAGACAAACTGAGCTACCGGAGGAGAAGAGCCTTCATGAGAGAGTTAAAGAAGAACCCAAAGATCACTGTGGCTGAGCTCCAGAGATGCAGATGGAAGATGGGAGAAAGTTGTAGAAAGTCAACCATCACTGAAGCTCTCCACCAGTCGGGGCTTTATGGCAGAGTGGCCCGATGCATGAAAGCCTGTATGAAGTTTGCTAAAAAACACCTGAAGGACTTGAAGATGGTGAGAAATAAGATTATCTGGTCTGATGAGACCAAGATAGAACTTTTTGTCTAAATTCTAAGAGGTATGTGTGAAGAAAACCAAGCACTGCTTATCATCTGTCTAATACAGTCCCAACAGTAAAGCATGGTGATGGCAGCATCATGCTGTGGGGGTGTTTTTCAGCTGCAGGGACAGGACGACAGGTTGCAATCGAGGGAAAGATTAATGCCAAATACAGGGATATCCTCAACAAAAACCTTCTCCAGAGTGCTCAGGACCTCAGACTGGGCTGAAGGTTTACCTTTCAACAAGACAATGACCCTAAGCACGCAGCTAAAATATCAAAGGAGTGGCTTCACAACAACCCCATGACTGTTCTTGGTTGGCCCAGCCACAGCCCTAACCTAAATCCAACTGAGCATCTCTGGAGAGACATAAAAAGACCACCACATGTTCATCTGCATTGTCTTCTGAGGCGGAAGTAATTTATTAAATAAGGAAAAGATTCACGCAGCTTCTCCTACCGCAGTAAATTTCATTTTTACTTTCGATATTTGGCGCCAGTTAATCAGGAAGTGATGATTTTGTTCTCTTTGACTCATTGGATGGAAACATTGCTTTTTTCACATGTCTTTAATGCAATATTCCTGCTTTGCGCAACAATTTTATTTGCATCTTTGAATGGAAACATAGCTAATGTCATCTTTGCATTGAAATTGACATAACTGTGCCACTGACACTTAATAACAGTTGTCATAAGCATGCATAAAATCTTATTCACATTCAAAAACTGCTTATAAAAACCCCATTCAAGTAAAGCGTTACCCAACAATGCCAAAACACACATTCCATGTCATATTCAAGCATGACATAGCCAAGATTGCGACAGAAGGCTTCATTTTCAATCTCCAAAAATAAAAGCAACTTGGAAATAAAATCTGTTATTACATGTTATAATAATCCCATGACAAATGCTTACTGTAATCAAAGATAAAGATGGTCACTATCTGACCCCAAGGAGAACCACTATGTAAAGTCTACACCCAAATATGTGCTGGAATGAAGCCTTCTTACACAATATGAGCCTGATGAATCCTGACATTGTGATCCTGGAATGTGACCATGCCATTTATTGTCTACTTCTGCTTCAGACAGTGATAGAAGAAGTGTTAACAAATACATAACATGCTAGAAACTCTGAAGAATTTGCTTAATAACATCCAAAGTTTTTTTGACTAGGAAATATATCATAGAAAACAAGCTAGTAAGCTAGTATACTGTACGTCTGCTGTGTTACCTTGAGCAATTCTTTGGGAAAATCTTTGCCATCGTCAAGGCCATCTAGATTGCTAATGAACTGCTGGCAAGACATCTTCTTCCCGATATTCTGCAATACAATTACATAACAAAAGTGTTACAACAATGCTAATGATGTGCTCATAATACTAACCTAATACCGTTGACCAAAAACAATGGACTAATTGGATATTACTCATCAAACATGGGAGTGAAGGAATTGTGTCCCTGCAAAGCATTTGTGTCTGTCGTTTGTCTTGAAACTAAATTGTTAAATTATGCAGTGACATAATTAAAACCGTGAAGACTGTGAATCTCAACTGAGGAAAACGGCTGGGCTATTTAATCCCCATCATGCCCTTCACAAGATTTATTTTAAGACTAAAGGAAAAAGAAACACAGCTTATATTCTCTATGGGTATCATATGCTATTTTTTATTATGCATTCCCTAACAACAATGCATTTTAGTACATTTTAGTCAGTAAAATTGCTGAAATGGTTTCAAAAACACACAGATTACAACAATGATCAATATATCATTCTAAAAATATTTTAAAGGTGCTGTTTGTAAGTTTTTGACTCTTCTAAAGCATAAAAACACCATAATATGTTTGCAGATATTTAAGAAACATGCTAAGTGAACATTCTCCTTATCTGAAAAACAATGCTAGGGTCAGATATTCTGATTTGAAAATATGCGTTATGTGCCAGAACGTCTGTCTTTGTTTTGGTCATTTAACCCGCCCAATGCCAGTTTAGCCAATTATATTTTAGCACCACAGGCTGCCTTTGTGGGAAAACAGCGTATTTCATTCATTCAGTCAGGAAGACTCTTAAAGCATGCGTCTGCGACCGAAATGGGACCTCTGGTGGACAGTAGTAGACTCTGAAATGAGACGCAGATTCAGAGTTCCACAGAAGGTGGTTATTAATTAATAAATGATATAAATATCACAAACGTAAACATTAGGTGAGCAGGTTACATTGCAACCCTGTGTTCTAACAACATGCTACATGACAAGATTTGCAGTGATAAGCATTTTGTCTGTTTGCACTAGACGAAACACGACAGAAATGTAAATAAAGCCATTCAGAAGCACAGAATAGTGCACTTACTGCACTCCAATGAAATGGTAAAGTTTATCATCTTATTAATACATATTAAACCTCTTTAACATTATTAAATGTACATGCTGAATCACTGATATGTGTTGGTTTACACTGAGTCACAGTTCTAAAGTTTAATACCAAACGGTTTATTTTATTTTCAAGATCTGAGGTGAACTATCTGCTGCTGCTTTCTGTAGTATGGCAATAAATGTCATGTAAAATGACATTCTAAGTCACTTTATTAGCATTTAACACTGAATAAAGCACATGAGGTGTATCTGAAGTGAGCATTGTCAGTTTTTCCTGTTGTTCAGCTGCAAGAAATAGAAGCCGTTTCTAAAATATAAATTTCAGGTGTTGATTTGGACAAAAACTCCATTTAATATGTAAAATATTCCTTCTATCAATGTCATTGCTTTTATTTAGAACATGGTTTAAATCACCCTTAAATCAGCCTTTAGGCTCCATAGTCAGGCACATCAATCTGGCAACCTGCACTTGCGTGTGTTTTCAACCAGGAGTGCTATACCTAGTTCAACAACTGGGTGTCAAACTTACATACTGCACCTTTAAATATAAAAGAAAAGTCTACAACACAACTGTAATTATAACAGCACAAAGACTTATACTGTACATGCAAAAATCACACTACAAGAGAGTTGTGGTTGCCAGGGTGTTGCTATAGAGTAGGTAAGATGTTCTGAATGGCAGAGTACATTAGGGCATCACGTTTATTGTGAAAAGTCACTGTAAAAAAATGTTGGGTCCCACACAATCCATTTATGCTTGGACGACATGAAGAAATTAAGTTAACATAAATTTTTACAAATTTAAGTGGATTGGACATACAACAATTAAGTTGTCCCCCAAAAAACTCAAGAATTGGGTTGTTTCAGCTCATTTTAAATAAGTAGTTTGAACAAACATCAAATGTCATTTCTGAGTGTACATATAGAGAAATACACATCATTTATGAGGCTTCGTGTGCGAATCAAAAAATCCAACACAATATCACGGCAATTCGTAACTTTTTGATTTAGTGGCTAATTCGTATGAATTTGTACGATCTCATTCGTAAAATTTAGAACGATTTTCTTATCCCCCAATGATGGTTGGGTTTATGGGGTGGGGTTGGGTGCCATGCCTCCTTTTTAAAAGTGTACATTTTTGTACGACTGAACTCAAATTATGAATTTGTAAGAATTAGCCACTAAACTGACAAAACCTAAAATAGTTGTTTCCTTGTAAGATTAGGCTTGAAAAATCACACTTCCCAATTTCACTTAGGTCTCTAAGCACAAAGTGTCTTGTATTGTTGGAATCTTTTCCTCAAGCCAAGCAATAATGATTATCTTTGATTTTATTTTGTCATCCCTTTCTTCTATATTTGAGATTTTTTCACAAAAACCCAAGTTTGCAAACTAACACAATCGTGCAAAAACTAGAGCAGAAATATTCTCTCAAGTCTCTATAGCCACTCTTCTACATTTATGTCTCCTGGCCCTACCATTGAAAAAAAATGTTAATTGAATTTGCTACATTTTAGGTTGCAAACAATTTATATGGGCAAATTTTAAATTGAGCAATGCAATTTGTTTGTTTAAATTCAGCCTATATAAATGGTTTGCAGCCACTTACCTTAAAAAAAACTTAAATCCAATGAATAATTTTTTTCAGTGTAGAGGTTTGTGAAAATTTTGAAAGAAATTGGCCAGCAGGTGGCACTATTTCAAGCATCCTGCACAATTCATCCAGTATATCTCATGGGCATCACTAGAGCCCATTTACTGGTGCCCTCGAAGGTATCACCTGTACCCCAGTAAAAGCGTAGACTAATTTACTTGATATATCAGTGTATTTTATGTAAGAGTGGTAATCCCAGAATAAAAATGTCATTCTCTATGCGACAATTGAAAGCAAAGAAGTTTAATAAAAAAAACTGAAAACCGCTCCTGCTTGGCGCTCACACACTGGTAAATGCACTCCATTTGTTAACATAGACTTTTGTATTTCAACTTCAAGCACTGAACATAACTAAAGTTCCATAATGACATGATGCCAGGATGATCTTATTTTGACTAAACATGGCTCCTATAGATTGTCTTTTGTATGAAGCAGAAAGGAGAAAGGAGTCAGCAAGACTTAAACTTAATTCTCGGCCATTAGAATCAGGTTTCAGACGACAGATAATCCAATAAAACATATTTTTGAAATGTCTTATGAAATTAATATTCATGTGCAAATAAGTTCTAAGGAAATGTAGCATATCACAGAAGTTAAGTCTTTACATTGTCAGTTACATTTGGGATTGATTTATATTATTAACTCAGATTAATACATGTATAATAATAATAATAATAATAATAATAATAATAATAAAAAGAAGAAGAAGAAGAAGAAGAAGAAGAAGAAGAAGAAGAAGAAGAAGAAGACGTACATTATTTAGTATATTTCTTTATATAAAAGTAATTAGGGAGGGGATATATTTTCAGACAGTCCTGGCAAAAAAAAAAAAGTTTCTTTAAAGGTTTTTTAGACATAACTGTTTGTGCATAACGCATATCTCATAATAGCCTTAATGCACTGGTACCAAATAACTGCTGTTTGCAGCTACTGTACCCTAAATACATATTATTGATGTTCTACTTCAATTTAGGAACCTCTATGGGAATCTTCAGCCTTTTTACCATGCATCAACAAAAAAATTATTATTATTCAATACATTTATTTTAAAGGGAGAGGTCACCCCAAAATGAAATTGCCGTCATCAATAACTCACCCTTTACTTGTTCAATACCTAACTGATTTTCTTCTGTTAAACATAAAATAAGTTTAAGTTTTTTTTTTCCTTTTATGGAAGTCAACCAGCATGTTTCAAAATATCTTCTTTTGTTTTCTACAGAATAAAGAAACTCAAAAAGGGTCAAACTTCACGAAGGAGAGTAAGTGATGAGGTCATTTTCATTTTTGGGTAAACTATGCCTTTAATAATACATAATACTATAATTATTATATTATATTATAATATAATAAAAATTATAATACAACTTTCAAATAAGCTGCAGTATTCGAGTTATCTCTCATTGTCAAATCACCATTTGTGCTTTCAGGTCCTTAAAAAAGTCACTAACAACCGTGATCTCTGGAATGTTGCGAAAACATTGCAAGCTATTGTAAACATACATCACCACCAGTCTTGGTGTAAGTAGCTACACAGTAAAAATTACATTTCATCTAAAAAAAGGAAAGTATAAGGGATTACGTTTATTTTTTTAGGTCATTTAATTAGTTACTTATAATGTACTTACTGTACCTTAAACAAATTTAAACATAAATCAATTCAGTGAAGTATTGATTATACATTTTTTTTGTTATATAAATATATTAAATATATAGAATATATAGAATCATATAGGGTTATAATTATTATAATTAAACATGCTTAAGAAAAAAGTTTATCTCAAAAAAATTTAAATGAGTTCATACAAATATATAGTGTTTATTCAGAAAAGCAAAGTAATTGTGTTTAATATATATATATTTAACCAACCAAATTTGGTTGAACTAAAGACTGCT
The DNA here is from genome assembly GCA_903798195.1 of Danio kyathit. Taxonomy (NCBI): domain Eukaryota; kingdom Metazoa; phylum Chordata; class Actinopteri; order Cypriniformes; family Danionidae; genus Danio; species Danio kyathit. Next base: position 11,286,333 of record LR812532.1, on the reverse strand, counting down.
AGATTTGACCAACAGAGGGAACATGTCTTTAGGAAACAATTAAATTTGTCCATATATGACATATTTATGAAACGATATAAATAATTTATAATAATAATTATAACCTTATTTTGAAACATTCTGAAGTTTTAAAACGTTCATTTTTAAAAATAAAACTTAATGTTTCTGTTTGACTCAAATTAAAAGAGTTTGATTTCAATTGAGTATATATGCGTTGAGATATGGATTTTAAGTAGACTGTAAAACCCAACAGTCAACTTTATCAAATGAAATGAGTGTAGTTTAACTCAAAATGTACTGATAGTTAATTCTACTCAATTGAAAAGAGTTTTGAACTCAGTGTTGAACGTTAATTAAATACCTCATTACTTCAGCTTAAATGGAGTAAGTTCACAGTACTCATATAGATTAGTTTTTTTTTTAACTCAGATGGTTTGTTGCAACCGGTTTCCCTAAGTGGTTTGAGTTGCCTTAACTTTATGGGTTTTACAGTACTCTGTTGGTTTGAGTTCTCTTCATTTATAGGGTTTTACTGTGCTGAATTTGTTTCATTTACTCAATGGATTAAGTTCACAGTACTCATTTGGATTAGTTTTTTTAACTTAAATGGTTTGTTGCAATCGGTTTCCTTAAATGGTTTGAGTTACCTTACCTTTTTAGGTTTTATAGTGTACTTTTAGGTCAGGTATTTAGATTAATTATTGAGTAATTAAGTTACTTTTCAGACCAAGTAATTAGAAAATACTTTCAATACAACTTTAATGATGTAATTGGTAATCAATTACTTTTTTTGAAGTAACTTACCCAACACTGATCACCACAAAAAAAGTAATGGAGATACAACCATGCAAATGTAACAACGCAAAAATAAAATCCCTATAAACTATATTCCAAACTGTGCAGGTTATTTTAAAATGATATATCTGAAGTGGATGAAAGCATTGTATTCAGCAATTCATTAAACAAATTTGTTTATTTTTATTATTTACCACTGAGCATGCAGTTCATAAAGCTGTCAGCAGATGGCGGAATCGCATCAGCAACAGTGAGCCTCACAACCAACACGCACGGATTTTTACCACAGAAAATTTGATCTACTTCACATGAGTAATATTCGACGAATGATGGATGAAAACCTTCTGAAAACACATTAAACCCAGAGCCATTAAAAGAGAACACACAAAGAAGAAGAAAAGAGGAGGTTAGAAAGCACTTACCACCTGCCGCAGTGTGAGTTAAGACAGAAGCGAAAGAGAAGAGAGAGACAGAAGAACTGTAATATTACTGACAGAAAAAACTGTATTACTGACAGAAACACAGCAACGAGAGGCTTGTTAATGCAAAAACAAATGATACTGTTAAGTGCAGAGGGTTAGAAAAGGAGATTTTCAACTTAGCTGGATGCTAACATCATCCTCATCTTCAAACACATTATATTCTTCTTTACCCCCAATGGGCTACATGCATAGCTAGTGTTTTTTAGCCAATAGTAAACTTCCGGTGAAAGGTTTGTGTGACTATTTTCAATTTCATAAGGTTCCTTTTACAGCATGGATGTTGTAATGTAATTCAAATATAATCATTTAAATAGACTTAAGCATCCATTTGGCTGTTAAAGCAGAAAAAGAGATGAAAGACTGTTTAAACGCAGGCGCCGTCATTAGCAACATTAGCAAGATTTATGTTATTTAAAGAAATCAGATCTTAAACGTGGCGATTTTGTATGGGTTGACAATTCATCAGAAGCCCTATGGCTGGCTGACTGAATTTAAAAGTCTGTGTGCATATACACCATTCATCATGAAATATTCATTCATTCATTTTCCTTTCGGCTTAGTTACTTTATTAATCCGGGGTCACCACAGCGGAATGAACCACCAATTTATCCAGCATATGTTTTACGCAGCGGATGCCCTTCCAGTTGCAACCCATCACTGGGAAACATCCATACACACTCATTCACACACACACACTACAGACAAATTTAGCCTACCCAATTCATCTATACTACATTTTTGGAGTTGTGGGGAAAACCGGAGCACCCATGTGAACACGGGGAGAACATGCAAACTCCAGCCAGATATGCCAACTGACCCAGCCGGGACTCGAACCAGCGACCTTCTTGCTGTGAGGCGATTGTGCTACCCACACATGAAAAATTGCTTTTGTTCAATCATGTCATTATGCAGCCAAATATTGTTGAATAATGACATGTAAGTCTGACTGTCACCGCTTTATTTATTTTTTCACCTCATATTATGATGTATTTCTGGTTAATTGGAATACACATCGCAGGTTCGAACCTCGGCTGGGCTGGGTTAGTTGGCGTTTCTGTGTGGAGTTTGCATGTTCTCCCTGCGTTCGCGTGGGTTTCCTCCGGGTGCTCCGGTTTCCCCCACAGTCCAAAGACATGCGGTACAGGTGAATTGGGTAAGCTAAAATTGTCCGTAGTGTATGAGTGTGAATGTGTGTGTGTGGAAATTCCCAGAGATGGGTTGCGGCTGGAAGGGCATCCGCTGCGTAAAATCGTGCTGGATAAGTTGGTGGTTCATTCCACTGTGGCGACCCCTCAAGGGACAAAGCCGACAAGAAAATGAATGAATGAATGAATGGAATACACATTTCTTATTACACCTGTCTCTTTTTGTGCACTTTAAACAACTTTCCCTATAACAAAGAGTCTATGGGTGGTTTTATGTATGGGCTTGTGAAATTTACATACTGTACACTAAAAAAAAAGTAATTATGATGTACTCAATTGTCTGAACACTTTTACGGTTAAAACAGAGCAGAGCACAAGCAGTAAAAATCACTAAAACTTACTTTATGACGTAATGTAAGTAAAATATATTATTCTAAATTTATTAAAAATAAAAAACCTGAAAAATCACACGTACATAAGTATTTACAGCCTTTGCAGTGAAGCTCTAAATTGAGCTCAGGTACATTCTGTTTCCACTGATCATTTTTGAGATGTTTCAGCAGCTTAATTGGAGTTCATCTGTGGTAAATTCAGTTGATTGGACAAGATTTGAAAAGGCATACACCTGTCTATATAAGGTCTCAGGGTTGACAGTGCATGTCAAAGCACAAACCAAGCATGAAGACAAAGGAATTGTCTGTAGACCTCCGAGACAGGATTGTCTCAAGGCACAAGGCTGGGGAATGTTACAGAAAAAGTTTCAATGAGCACAATGGCCTCCATCATCCGTAAGTGGAAGATGTTTGGAACCACCAGGACTCTTCCTAGAGCTGGTCGGCCATCTAAGCTGAGTGATCGGGGGAGAAGGGCCTTAGTCAGGAAGGTGATAAATAACCCGATGGTCACTCTGTCTGCCTGGAATTTGCCAAAAGGCATCTGAAAGACTCTCAGACCATAAGAAACAAAATTCTCTGGTCTGATGAGACTAAAATTGAACTCTCTGGAGTGAATGCCAGGAGTTACGTTTGGAGAAAACCAGGCACCGCTCATCATCAGGCTAATACCATCCCTACTTTGAAGCATGGGGGTGGCAGCATCATGCGGTGGGGATGTTTTTCAGCATTAGGAACTAAAAGACAGGTCAGGATAGAGGGAAAGATGAATGCAGCAATGTACAGAGACATCCTGAATGAAAACCTGCTTCAGAGTGTTCTTGACCTCAGACTGGGGCGACGGTTCATCTTCCAGCAGGACAATGACCCAAAGCACACCGCAAAAATATCAATGGAGTGGCTTCACAACTCGGTGAATGTCCTTAAGTGGCCCAGCCAGAGCCCAGACCTAAATCCTATTGAACATCTCTGGAGAGATGGCTGTACACCGTCGCTTCCCATCCAACCTGATAGAGCTTAAGAGGTACTGCAAAGAGGAATGGGCAAAAATTTCCAAAGACAGGTGTGCCAAGCTTGTGGCATCATATTCAAAAAGACTTGAGGCTGTAATTGCTGCCAAAGGTGCATCAACAAAGTACTGAGCAAAGGCTGTGAACACTTATGTACATGTGATTTTCCAGCTTTTTTCACATTGTCATTATGGGGTAAAGTGTGCAGAGTTTTGAGGAAATAAATTAATTTAATCCTTTTTGGAATAAGGCTGTAACACAAAAAAATATTTGGAAAAAGTGAAGCGCTACGAATACTTTCCGGATGCACTGTAATAAACTTGAATATACAGATGTAACGTTTAGACAATTATAGCCATTTATTTAGTTTTTTCCCCACATCACTTAAGTGATATTATTATTATGGATAAATACAGTTGATATTTATCTTTCTGGCATTACTGAAATAATTAATATAGTAAGTAATTAATAAAACCACTAATATATATATTTGCTTTTTTTTTTAAATAAAATAAATAGTTTTCAAGAAAGTGGTTAAAAGAGGTCAAGTTCAAAGAGATTTAGACCACGTTTACATCAGTATATGGTGTCATTCCCTTGTGATCAGACTGACAAAAATGCAGTTTAATATCAGATAGAAACAGGGCCAATATGCTGTCATCGCTTTGTTGAATTGAATCTATAAGTTGAATCGAACGTGTGTCAGAACTGAAGGAGGTCTGTTTCCAGATCAATCTAAAATGTGTTTCTGCAAATTTGATCAAAGAACAGCCAATAGTATATCCAATTACTGCCATATTTCACTACACAATCCACAATCACCTTCCATCCATCATTTCCTCTTCCTGTGCCTACATTCAGTATTAGCTACAGCGTTTTGATGATGAATCAAATAATGGTAATTCCAGGTATTGTTCAGATGCATAAGTTTAGAGAATACATACATGTCCGTGCAGGTCTGTGTTGAGAAGCATAAGTGCGCAGGTCAGCGTGTGAGCACCATCTGTTAAAATAAATAAAAAAGAGTTAATACGAAATTGTGCGTTAGTCAAAATTATTAACCTTTCTGTGAAATTTTTATAAACATGAACAATGTTTTTCCATTTAATTAAAAAGTTTTTAATTGGCAGGTGTATTATCTCACTTAATTTGATACATTTACAGCAACCAAGATAAAATATTTTATGATATATATGTTATGCTTATCAAGTAGGAAGTGTTAAAAATGTTTAGACATTTATACCGGAAAACAATTTCAGTTCAGATGCCATCAAAGAAATTGTCCCCAATGTTTCCAATGTAAGCTACAGTATACACAACATACTAAGTGTTTGTAGGAGTTTGTACAAGTAACCTAACTCATGTGTGTCAAAGTATTGCATAAAAGTTCACTGGAAACCTTTCAGTATAATGTTATAAATGATAACTTGCCCTCTGAGGTGAGAGCCTCTGGGTTGCAGTGGCAGAAGCGTTTGGAGAAATGCACCAGCACACGCTCTCTCTCCTGCGTCTCTCCCATCAGAGGAAACGCCTTCAGGAAATTCCTGCAAACACAGAATATCAAAATAATCATGCTGCCATAATAAAAACGCAGAGATAGTGCTACTAATTGCAAATATACACCATAACTAGATTCCTATTCTTCACTAGATGCACTTGTTTACCTTCATGGACACTAAAGAGCTTTTTTTAACAGTGTTTTCTGGCACGTTATGAAGACATTAAAACATACACTGAAATTGAGCTTGCATGTCTAGTTAAAGGTGCAGTATGTAAGTTTGACACCCAGTGGTTAAACTAGGTGTTGCACTCCTGGATCAAAACAAACGTGAGCGTGGGTTGCCAGTTTGAATACAAGGAGCGAGTGATTTAAACTGTGTTCTAAATAAAAGCAACGACACGCGATAGAGGGAATATTTTCCATATTAAAGGGAGTTTTTGTCCTAACCAACACCTCGAATTGAATGATTAGAAAAGGCTTCTATTTCTCACAGCTGAACTTGTGAAACCTATGACAGTGATCACCTCAGGTAAATCTCGTGTGCTTTATTCAGAGCTAAATGCTAACAATATGAGTTTGAATGCCATTTTACATTTAATGATGTTAAAGAGGGTTAACATGTATTAAACAGATTTTAAACCTTACCGTTTCATGAGTGAGTGCACTATTCTGTGCTTCTGAAAGGCTATATTCAAATTTCTGTCGTGTTTCGTCTGGTACAAACAGCCAAATAGCTGATCACTGCCTCTCTCGTCACAGCATGTTGTTAGGACACGCGGTTACAATGTAACCTGCTCACCTAATGTTTACGTTCGTAATATTTATGTAATTTGCTAATTAATAACCTCATGTGGAACTGAATCTTGTCTCCCATACTGTCCTTTTCGGTCTCGGACGCACGCTTTCAGAGCCTTTCTGAATGAATGAATGAATGAAATATGCTGTTTTCCAACAAGGCAACCCGGAGTGCTGAATTGTAATTGGCTAAAATGGCATTGTGCATGTGAAAATTACATAAACAAAGACAGCGTTCCGGCACGGAAAAAACATTTTCAAAGCAGAATATCTGACTTCAGCATTGTTTTTCAGTTAAACAAGTATGTTCACTTGGGATGTTTCTTAAATATCTGCACACATATTATGGTATTTTTATGCTTTAGAAGAGTAAAAAAACTTACATACAGCACCTTTAACACATCTGTGTTCATGGTGGAGCTGCATGATTTGGATTTTAAAAATGAGAAAATGAATTATGTTTTAAAAATATATACTGAATATGATGAATCAGCAAGTCCACTTCTGAATGGCTGAAGAAAAACAAAATTAAGACTTTGGACTGGCCTAGTCAAAGTCCTGACCCCAATCCAATTGAGTAGCTGTTGCATGACCTTAAAAAGGTGCTTTAAAATCCTCCAATGTGGCTGAATTACAACAATTCTGCAAAGATGAGTGGGCCAATATTCCTTCACATCGCTGAAACAGACTCATTAGAAGTACTCAAAAACGCTTGATTGTAGTTGTTGCTGCCCAACCAGTTATTAAGTTAAAAAAAACACTTTTCACGCAGGGCTATTTAGTTTTGTATTTTTTTTCCATTAATGATAAAAAACCTCATTTCAAAACTGCATGATGTGTTTACTTCTGTAATCTTTGATTATTTAAATTTGTTTGGTGACCTGAAACATTAAAGTGAGACAAACATGCAAAAAAATTGTCAAGTTTTTATTTTTTATTGTTAATTTATGCTTTTGAATTGCATTTATGGGACCTCAAACTTTCTTCCAACAACTTTTAACCTTAAAAAGTTAAAAAAGTGACTTTTATTATCAAACCTCCAGTATGTTTTCTGTTATTTTACTTATTTTTATACATTATAGTATTTAAAACTACTAAAATGACAATAAAAGTCACTTTGGTAAACTTTACAGTTGAATTTTTATCATCAAAAGTTGACAGAGCAGAGATCAACATCCAATAATGCAATTCACAAAAGTAAATAAACGGAAAAATAAGAAATCACCAAGGGGGCAAACACTTTTTCATAACACTGTATATATAAATAAAAAACATAAATGTATTTAAAAAAGAGCCAAATGCAAATTAATTTCCAAGTTTGTTGAAATTCTTTTGTAAGAAATGTGCAATTTTGCCATCTGAAAACATTAAATACTACTAACAATATCACCAATATTATTATGATTTGTAGTATTAGCAGTAATGGCCCACCTAATTAATAATAATACATGCATACATAAACTACAAAAAAAAGACCAAAATAATAATTTAGGAATACAACTGAAGAAAATTATATATAATATTAGCTGTATATATACAGTATAACATACCATGTATGGTCGTAAATTATTTATTTTCCCAATTTAAACCATGAAGTATTTATTTGTGTGAAACTGCATACCTAGATAAGTGCAGCCCTAGTTTACGTAGCCTACTTGCTCAGACTTGGTTTTAGGCCAGTAACTTGAGTCTAGACTGAATCAGAGCTCTCTCTCTTTCTCTCTCTCTCTCTTTGACCGTCTGTGATAATTACCATTTAATTCTCTTCAGAAAACTATTGTTAGCCCAGGACTGAAATATTCTTCTCCACATTGTGTAGCTGCAGAGTTCCTCTTCTTCTTGCACTGCAGGTATTTAAGACATGGTGAGATAGCGAGCTTAATCTTTACCCATTTTTAGAAAGTATTTGTGGAACCGAGAGACATGAGACATGTGTGAGCATTTATCTAAAATAAGCTTCTTCCCCTTATTTCAGCATAACCACAGTAATAATACAAGGAAACAATGAAGGAACTTATATTTGCAGTATTTAAAAACTTCTTTAAAGGTATAAAGGTAATATATGTTAATTTACTGTTCTCTCTCTCTTACAATGCAGGTTGCCAGATTGGGCAGCCTTCATAAATGAAATGAAATACACTGTTTTTGTAGTTTTTATACTGTTTTAACATTGTTTTCCCACATAAACAAGTATGTTAATGTAGCATGTTTCTTAAATGTCTGCAAACATATTGTGGTATTAGAAGAGTAAAAAAAAAAAAAAACACTTTTTAAGGTAATATTTTTTGATAAGATTCTGTTTCCTGCACATCATTTGACTTCATTGGACCCTAAGCAGGAGCCACATGAACACATTGCTTTGCCTGTTTATGTTTTTTTTTGGTAGCCATTGTTATGTATCTTTCGAATCACCAAGGACCACAGATTTGTTCTATTTAGACAAATAGTCACTTACATCTTAAGGGACGCCCTGATGATGAGTAAAATAACATCACATTTTCACACTTTTATTTTAGGCCAAATCATCTCTTTGACATCACAATTTTGCCCTAATTAGGTTCAGTATGAAAAAGCAATGTTTTGCTAGTATTTACATTATTAGTTTTTTTATAATTAAGATAATTAACATTTAAATAATTATAATAAGATATAAAATATAATACGATAAATAATGATTACAAATTTTAAGTTACAAAGTGTTTGAAATACTGCCAATATGTATATATCCACATACAGATTGCTTCACCTGTGTAGTAAAATAACAATGCAAACATTACATATTTTAATCTACTGTATTTTAAAATGCCATTATTCATTTGATGCAAAGCAAAATTTTCTGCAGAATTTCTCCAGTCTTCAGTTTAACATGATGCTTCAGAACTTGAAGGATCCTACTAATTAAACATTAAAGAAAATCTGAATTATTACAAAGCTTTGACTGGAACTGTATTTCTCTGTATTACCCTATTCACCTTATTCTCCGTGTACGAGCGGGCGCAGCCATTTGAATCGTTTTGGCTCGAGACTTCCGGTCTCATTCACTTCCATTCATTTTTAGACGTTAAAAACAGCTCGTTCTGCTGCTTGATGTTGCAAACTGAGGTTTTCCCATTATATTATTCTATTTTGTCTGTATAATAATGCAAACACTTGTTTGTAGAGCGAGTAGTTTGACCGTTTTCAGCCGTTTATTATTCCTAGTCATTTCTCCCATAGGCAACTGAATCGAAGTTCTAAAACAATCGCAAAAACGAGCGCACTTCCGCATTGAAGAATAAGGTCAATACCAGGGGTGCTCAACCCTGTTCCTGGCGATCGACCTTCCAGCTGATTTCAGCTCCTACCCTGATCAAACACACCTGAACCAATCATTTAGAACGTGAGGAGCACTTGATAATTACAGGCAGGTGTGTTTGATAAGGGCTGCAAGTGAAAACTGCAGGAAGGTAGATCGCCAGGAATAGGGTTGAGCACCGCTGCCCTATACACACTGAAACCTTTTTCATTTTAAACACACTATTTTAAACATCAACTATGTCCACTTGGTGATTTTTTAATAACATTTTGTAGCTGGTTTTCAAAATGAAATGCAAAATAATCTTCACTAAGCCAAGTCAAACAAAAGACCTCATGTTTTGTGTCTGAAATGTTCTCACCTGAGTGCTCTGTCTAACGACAATCCTGTAAAGTCAAAAAAGCTCAGGTACTCCGACGCCACCAACTGGCTGAATTCATTACTGCAGGACAAACAGAAAGAGAACAGAGGGATTGTGGGTATTGTTTTAACATTTATATATGACATATTCAACTTAATTAAGGACACACATCATGGTCAAAAAAACAAACTAATAGTTAAAAAAAAAGATTGATTCCACTTCCACAAAATACAATCAATCACACTCTAATGCTGCGTTCACACCAGACCCGGAAGAAGCTTCAAGCGCAAGTGATTTACATGTTAAGTCAATGCAAAGACGCGAATAGACATCCTGTGGCGTGAATCGCTCGAGTTGGAAAATCTGAACTTCAGTGGACATTTGCGCCAATCAGTAAACCAATCAGGAGCTTCCTCTTGTAGGGGAGTGATTATGACATAGCACCTGTTGTTGGTGTCCAGGGGGGAAATCCTCCTGCCGACATTGGACAACAGTTCATCAAACTGGGCTCGGCTCAGTCGGAAGCACCGCTGAAAGCTTCCATCCTCCAGGTATAGTTTCTGGAGGAGTTGATAAACTCACAGAGCTGGGTGCACCTCAGAATGAATCTAGAGGACTCAGGCACGGCTTCAAACAAATCAACGCTGTTTTTCAGTCTTCCTAAAGCACATAAACACAGCTATTCTCTCAATAAAATCCATGTTAGCCATTTAGCAATGAAGCTAGAGTCACCGGGGAGACAGAAGCCCCGCCTATGACGCGAATCCGCATCTATTGTGAAGTGACTTTGACCTGTGAATGAATCGGATTTGACGCCCGAATGAAGCGAGTAAACTCAAAATGTTCACATGTCTATTTATGCGGGAATAGCGTGATTTATCCGCGCGTGCCGCGTCTGGTGTGAAGACACCATAACTGTAATAGTTTTAGAAAACACAGGAGTAGAACATTTGTTCTACAGCGGAATAAATTGCCAGCTATTCCAGAATATGTTTTACACAGCGGATGCCCTTCCAGCCGCAACTCAGTATTGGGAAAAATCCATACTCACATTCACACATACATATACTCTACGGCCAATTTATTTAATCCATTTCACTTATAGCGCATGTCCTTGGACTGTGGGGGAAACCCGAGTACCCAGAAAAAACCTACGCCAACACGGGGAAAACATGCAAACTCCACACAGAAATGCTGGGCCAGCTGGGACTCGAACCAGCAACCTTCTTGCTGTGGAGTGACAGTGCTAACCACTGAGCCACTGTCTTTATAATATAATATAATATAATATAATATAATATAATATAATATAATATAATATAATATAATATAATGTGGGTATAATTTGATCATTTGATTCCACTTCCACACAGTACTCATTCCCACTCAGACACTCACTTCTTGCCCAGGTGCCGTGCCACGTCACAGCGCTTGAAGCCCTCCAGGTAGAAGAGTCTCTTGGCCAGTCGTTTGGCAGCATCTGTATCCACACGGCAGCCATTGGCGAGAGTATCTGTGCTTCCCCGCTCCAACGTGTCCACGCTGCCCAGCTCAGAGTCTGAGTCGCACAGCACATCTGTGAGGTTGGCATCACTGTGAAGACAAATGTGGAAAACAAGAGACATCTGTGCCATGATATATACAGCAAAAACCAAGATGGTAGCAGTTCTCAGCATTTTTGATGTGAATATCTCCACTGTTCAACACGATTTTGATACAACCCAATAAAATTTCCATGGACGCTCATGCATATTTCAACAAGGTAATGCAGAACCATATTCTGCGCACATTACAAAGTCCCGAAAGAGGATACAGGTACTTGATTGGCCTGCCTGCAGTCCAGACCTGTCTCCAATAGAGAATGTGTGGCATGTTTTGAAGTGCAAAATGCAACAACAAAGACCCCGTACTGTTGCCCATCTTAAGACTTGTTTGCAGGAAGAATGGGACAAATTTACACCTGAAACACTTCATCACTTGGTGTCTTCAGTCCTTAAACATGTTGTGAAAAGGAATGGCAACATTACAAAGTGGTAAATGCTTTACTGTTACTTTTTTTGAAATGTGTTGCAAAAACAAAAATTGGAATACGTGTTTATTTTGAAAAAAAAAGAAAGAAGAAAAACAATAAAAATCATGAGGAACAAATAAAATAATGTTTGCTATATTGTCTGCAATGAAATACAAGTCAAAGTAAATTTTAAAATCACTACTTATTTTATTCGCGCTTTCCATGCTGTCTCAACTTTTTCTGATTTGTGGTTGTAATTTCAGTGTCAGTTACTCAAAAACGTTGATTATGACAGAGAAAAATAACAAAACTGCATCTTGATTCTCCAAAATCATTAACTGAGTAATGAAGTTATACAAAAAGCCAAAATTTTTAATGTGATGTGATCTAAAAACATACAAGCAACAGTGCTGCTTTTCCCCAAATATCAGAATTTGATCTTAAAAATGATTTTAAACAACAATTCAACAAACAGATAGCTATATTCCCTCAAGAGCACACGTACATTCCAAAGATGTCTATTTAATGTTTTCGTTTACATCTGGAGGACATATTTATTAGAGTTTTAACTCATCTGTAATACACATATTACAGTGTCGAGATCCTAAAGCGCTAGTGTTTCAAAACACTGCACCGAAGCATGATCCGAAACACCCAGATGTGGCGAATCTGCATTTGACTGAGAGGGTCAGGAAAAAACTGAGTGCCATAGAATGAAAATCTGGATACTGGATATCTGGAACTGGCATAGCTGAATAATAAGATTTGATTTCGTGGAAACGCATACTGTGATATATGGATTCTAAATTCATTTAGTGGCACCTACAGTGTATCTTTTATACATTTGTGCATTTATTTGGTGTCACCTGTTTAAACGCATCTTTTGACAGTTTATGTATATTGTGATGTAAAAAGGTAACAAACACATGTGAACTCCTGAGTATATGTGTGTAATGTTAGTTTTTGCATCATGTCATATCACTCAGCTCTTACTGTGAACTTCTGTTCATGCGAAGGCTAATATTAATTACTGTCTGTGATCTCATATACTTTAAAGCTTCAAAATACAACTCTAAATACATTTCTGTCTGTTCCTTCGGTCGAGTATACTCATATTTTAGCCTTCATCCAAAACCCAACTGCAATCAAATCAATGCACTCTATGGCACCTTTAAATAGACGTTTACATGTCTTTAAGATATTTTTACATGTAGAATGTTCAAACAGCAGACATTATAACACATTAATATATATTTATATTTGTACACAGTAGATGTTTCAAGAACATACACTGTTTAAAATGTTTTTTGTTCAGTTCTTCCTTGGAAATATTGAACAGAACATTAGTGTTTAATTCCTTGAGGCCTTGATCACTCCTTTTACAACTTGATCACAACTTTCACAACTGTGAGCCTGCAGTTGAAAAAAGTTAACTCTGAGTGGAAAAAGCACACTTTTTTCAATGTTTTTTCACTGTCCAATCAAATGAAAGTACAAGCAAGGTTCATGCTGAGGTGACATCAGTGTTTGTGATGTCAAGACGACTATGGAGACTTTTAAGGATGGAGGAGAAACTAGCGGTTTCGGTTTTGAGTTATCTGGACTATGAGTATCATGATGATATTATTAAATATTACAATTTTACCAATATCAACAGCACACACTGATCTACAGTTGAAACCAGACGTTTACATACACTGTATAATTCAATTCTTTCAATTCACCTTTATTTGTATAGCGTTTATACAATGTAGATTGTGTCAAAGCAGCTTTACATTCAAGATTATAGTAAATTGAAACAGTGTCAGTTCGATTTTTAGAGTTTAAGTTCATTTCAGTTTAGCTCAGTTCAGTGTGTGGGTTTATAATCACTACTGAGAGTCCAAACACTGAAGAGCAAATCCATCGATGCACATAACCATTTAAAAAAAACTAAACTTTTTCTCTTTTAGGTAAATTAGGATTATCAAATTCGTTTCTGGTATGCTTAATAGTAGAATAATGAGAGAGAGATTTTTTGAGAAATTGTTATAACTTTTCTTAAAAGTCAAGTTTACATACAATAAGATTATTATGCCTCTGAAAAAGCTCAGATGATGGTGTCAAGGTTTTGGAAGTTTCTGATTGGCTAATTGACGACATTTCAGTTAATTGAAGGCACCTTGTGTGACAACATGGGAAAATCAACAAGCCAGAATCAACAAAAAAGCCAGATTACAATTTGCTAAATTACACTGGGAAAAAGACAAACTTTTGAGACATGTCCGGTGGTCTGATGGAACTAAGATTGAACTGTTTGGCCATAATGACCAGTGTTACATGTGGAGGACAAAGGGGAAAGCTTACAAGCTTAGGAACACCATCCCAACTGTGAAGTATGGGGGCGGCAGCATCATGTTGTGGGGCAGTTTTGCTGCAGGAGGGACTGGTCCACTTCACAGCATAGATGGTATCACGAAGAAAGAACATTATGTAGAAATACTAAAGCAACATCTCAAGACATCAGCCAGGAAATTAAAACTTGGCCACAAATGGGTCTTCCAAACAGACCATGACCCTAAGCGTACTGCCAAATTAGTTAAAATGTGCTTTAAGAACAACAGAGTGAATGTATTGGAGTGGCCATCACAAAGCCCTGAACTCTATCCTATAGAAAATTTGTGGGCAGAGTTGAAAAAGCTTGTGCGAGCAAGACAGCCAACAAATCTGACTCAGTTACACCAATTCTGTCAGAAGGAATGGGCCACAATTCCTGCAAACTATTGTGAGAAGCTAGTGGAAGGATACCCAAAACATCTGACCAAAGTTATACAGTTTAAAAGCAAAGCTAAAAAATACCAAGGAAATGTATGTAAACTTTTGACTGTCTAGAAATTAATAAAAAAAATTCTCTAAAAAAAATTCTCTCATTATTCTGGCATTTAGCAAATGTAAATGATTTAGGTAATCCTAACGGACCTAAAATAGTAAACGTTTAGTATGATTTACCATCAGACATTTTTTTAAAATATGGTTATGTTCCATTTTTTAGAGTGTATGTAAACTTCTGGTTTCAACTGTATATAGAATGACTGGATTGCGCATTGCGTTCTAAACTGCTAAGAGGCAATGAAGCCTCCGGAAGTGTTGGATCTGCCATCTTACTCTGCCCTCCACTTCAAAAATTACCTGGTGTACAGTTACAAGTCTGACAAAAAAGTTGAGTAAAGAATGACGCAAATCTGTTCAGGTTCCCTTCAAGCGTATTTATGTGCAAATTTATGCTTTCTTTTGATATAAAGTGAGTAGTAACAGCTGAAAAAAGCATCATAAAATAATAATAATATACTGTAATATATAATGTACTCCAAAAGCAAAACCGCCTGACAGCTATAGATGGAAGAAACACCTCTTTGTAAAACAGGTCATAGAGCCAAATACAATTGCATTCATTAATTTACTGTTATGTTGTTTAAACTGTATTGACATCATATGGATTTACATAACCATGTAACTTATTTGGCCAAACAAACACCTAATTTTAACAATGCACTATTAACCAAATCAGATAAAGGCTATATTGTTAGTACACATACAAGACATTTCTATTCAGTGAGATGAAATCTAGTGTCAACAAGTCAACGAGTGTTGAGTGTGAACAATCTGTGTCTGTATAAAAAGTTGCCGTATAAGCTGTCTCTTCCGATGATGATATGAACATCTGATAATAGCTGCTTTCTGTTTAAATGGGCATGCAAATAAAATAATCCTTTACTGCCACCAGCCTTTAACCAAAAACACGTGTTATTTTTGTTCTGCTTGATCCTCCTCTCCATATTAAGCTTTTTATTGATGCCAGAAAAGCTTCCTGATCCCAAATAAATAATTATTTCATGTTCAGGACATTTGTGTAGACAGGACAGTACACATGAAGGTTTCAAATCTGAGTGTCTCGTTGGGCAATGTTGCCTCATTACAATCATACGATTTCCTATTAATTCCATAGAATGCCTGAGCATAGGGCTTACCTATATGGCGGCACGGTGGCTTCTCTTTTTATGACGTCATGAGCAATCCAGTTTTCTATTAAAGATCAGTGGCAGCACACTTATTTTTTTCTTGTAAACAAAATGGCGAAAAAGCTCAGAATGGAAAAACCCGTTGGGTGTGATTGGCCCCTTAAAAAATCAGTTTTTGAGTCAATAGCTATCTTTCCATCCACCTATTTTTATGCGCATTTTGCTTATGAGCAGAAAAAAACGGTTGATGGAAATGCCATGATGCGCATAAATTTTGAAAATGCGCATAAAAAACATATGCGCTTAACTGAGTAGGATAAACTTTTTATTCGATAAGAAAAGATGCGCATGAACTATTATGGAAACAGTTTTACCGCACAAATTTCAGTGCGCGCATTAAAAAAGGTCATGGGATTTTTTTATAAGAGATCATGTGACGATAAAAATGTGTGTAAATAGACAAACCAGCAGGCTGAGCACATTATAAACCATCTGAAATGTTGTTTTGGTCATTCTAAAACGCCTTACCGTTTAAGTATTAATGTTATTATATTATTAATGACCTCCAGAATCAAGAGCGTCTGTGCTTCGCGTCTGACACCTTCAAGTGAAGTTTATTTATAAACTAATTTCGAGAGGATCACGTGCTTATGATTGCTAGTGGCTGGACCACATTATCCAAATCACCATGCACCAATCAGACGATCCCTAAGTTACTATAAATACCCCGGGTTTCATATCACCACTATCTTCGCTTTGAAGAATCCCCCCTTCCACCCCTACTCCTTCCCTTTTCTAGATGGGTGACACGGTGGCCCAGCGCTTAGCGCTGTTGCCTCACAGCAAGAATGTCAATGGTTCTAGGCTTTACCAAACCAGCTGGCATTTTCTGTGCGGAGTTTGCATGTTCTCCCCGTGCTCACGTGGGTTTTCCCCGGGTCCTCCGGTTTCCTCCCACCGATTAAAAACATGCAACCTAAATTATTGATTGATCTATTTATAGACTTGCTCCCTATGTAGTACCTATCTCGTTAAAGAGAACAACTATCTGCTCTTCAACACTACGATGGGGGAGTTCTCGAGATCTACCTGAGCTCGATCTCCCCTCTCGCCTTGCAACGGGAGGGAGCCCCGGGCTCGAGGATCTCATGAGCTCAGGGTTCTCTCCCGGGACAGCATGCCAAACAAGCTTTATAATTAATCATCAGCTAAGTGGGAACTCTTGAAACGCCACCGCGCGTTCACTGCGCGTCAGGATTGCCTTCTGAGGCGCAAGTCATTTATTAAATGAAGAAAAGATTGACGCAACTTCTCCCACCACAGCAAATTCAGTTTTTGCTGTTGATATTTGGCGCCAGTTAATCAGGAAGTGACGATTTTGTTCGTTTTGACTCGTTGGATGGAAACGCTGCTTTATTCGCACGTTTTTTATGCGATAATCCAGTTTTGCGCATAAAGTTTATTTGCATTTTTGGATGGAAACATAGCTAATGATTCAGCAGTTTTAAGAAATTACATACATTTTTTCAAGAAAAAGGAATCATTTGTTTTGAACAAATCATCTAAAAAAATGATTTAATGAATTACTCTTTAGGACAGACACTTGCCACAATTCGTTTGTGGTTTTAGCGCATAAACACACTCAGAAAAATATCTATTATCATTATACACAATTTATATACTACTTATGGCTTGTAGTTGGGCCAAGTAAGCTTACATGAACACTTGACATAAGAGACCAAGGTAAAGATGTCAAACCACTTTTGGTTGAAGTGATTAAAGAATGCAAACCACTATGGCAAACTTATGTTCCAACCAGCTTAAACAAATCAGGTTTGATCTGCTTTTTTGCTGCTAGATTTGTGGCACTAGTTTTCCCACTGATATTAGCTAAGCTAAAAAACAACGTCCTAATTTAGCCGATTGAAATAAGCATCCAACCCTTGTTCATTAAAATCCTCCTCCAACTCATACCACTGAATTAGCACTGAGCTCATGGGTAGCAAAGAGCATCTTGAGAGAAACACAATTTTTTTTTACGCCAAGAAACGGCACATCTAATTCAACTAATTAAAATCTTGATGTGTACAATTACTGCAGCAGAGGCGAGCGGCTCATTAGGATGTTCTTTAAATGAAGCTGTGATTTGGGATGGAGGGGTTTTGGTTTCGACTGCTGACAGAACCTGAGCGAGTCATTCAGGCCGTTACTGAAGTGACAGACGCCAAGCTCTTCAGATGATTTATTGATGAACTTCTGTCTGGATATGGAACACGGCTCAATATGCATACGCTAATGTGCCTCATGGTGTTTGACTGTAATTGTTAACATATTAGGGATGTGCTGAACATGCGTATGGTGCAAGACTCAGAGCAATAGAAGGGAACAATTTATTTTCTTGAGATTCACTTTTAAAAGCTGGGCTATTAATAGCATCACACTTCAACTTGAAAACACAAAGCTTGTGGCAGGAAGCTTGAAAAAATATGTAGCGTGAGACATGACACAAGGGCCAAAGAAAATGTGTGAGGTGGTTATCAGTGGAGCTTTAAAAGAGATGAACTTCTCTTGAGTGGGTTTTATCAAAGTCCATTTAAGGCAAGTCATCTTTGAAACGCCTCTCGGGCAGTATGCACCAGCTTAGTCCCTTTTTTATCAGGAGTCACCACAGCAGAATGAACCGCCAACTATTCCAACATATGTTTCACACAGCGGATGCCCTTCCAGCAGCAAACCAGTACTGGGAAAAACTCAAACACTCAATCACACACACACACACTCATACACTACAGCCAATTTAGCTTATTCAATATACTTATAGCACATGTCTTTGGACTGTGGGGGAAACCAGAGCACCCGGAGGAAACCGACTCCAACCAGCAACCTCCTTGCTGTGAGGCGACAGTGCTAATCATTGAGCCACCATGCTGCCCTTCAATATAAACATCGCAGCTTTTCCTTATCGGTCCCACTTTATATTGTGTCGCTTATACCTGTGAACTTACATGGTAATTAGATGTGTAAGTAGTATGTAACTACAGTGTATGTACACACGTTAACATAGTATTTACTTTTGTATTACTGGTGTAACTACACTCATGTAACAACCCACTGAATAGTATGTGTAAGTACACATGTGTAACAGGACATTGGTAACAACAGTAGGAAAGTACACATCTGTAACAAGAATTATGTAAGTGCATTGTGTAACAACAATATGTACTTGCAGATGTTTTCCCACGTCCACACCTGTTTGCAGATCATGCACTTGTGAACACTGTATGGCAGAACTAATGCTGCATTAGAAGGTTTCACCTTGTGATACCAGTGTACTTACATGGTAACTCCACAGGAACTGTCCACTTAATATAAAGTGTAAAATGGTCACAAATTACTGTGTAACTTGTAGAAATATCTTCTATGCAACACTTTAATAACAGTGTAGTTACATGGTAACTCCACAGGAACAGTCCACAATATAAAGTTTAAAATAAAATTCATTTTCGTTTCGGCCTAGTCCCTTTATTAATCTGGGGTCGCCACAGCGGAATGAACCGCCAACTTATCCAGCATATGTTTTACACAGTGAATGCCCTTCCAGCTGCAACCCATCTAAGCCGAAAAGAAAATGAATGAATGTATGAACAGTAATTTGTGACCATTTTACACTTTATATTAAGTGGACAGTTCCTGTGGAGTTACCATGTAAGTACACTGGTATCACAAAGTGAAACCTTCTAATGCAGCATTAGTTCTGCCATACAGTGTTCACAAGTGCATGATCTGCAAACAGGTGTGGACGTGGGAAAACATCTGCAAGTACATATTGTTGTTACACAATGCACTTACATAATTCTTGTTACAGATGTGTACTTTCCTAGTGTTGTTACCAATGTCCTGTTACACATTTGTACTTACACATACTATTCAGTGGGTTGTTACATGAGTGTAGTTACACCAGTATACACAAGTAAATACTCTGTACCAGTGTGTACATACACTGTAGTTACATACTACTTACACATCTAATTACCATGTAAGTTCACAGGTATAAGCGACACAATATAAAGTGGGACCTTTTTATCTGATCAGACTTGTTTCTAGACTGTTTCAGACTGCTGCACAATCGACTCCCAGAAATCTTGTATATTTAAACCAATCAGAGGATGACTGAGGATCTGCTGAATTGTTTCTAAAAAAGTGTGATATATACGTTTAGTAGGGGTGTGACGAGACGCCTACTCCACGAGATGAGACGAGATTGGGTTCACGAGAACGAGACGAGACTTTTACACTATTTTAAAGAAATCCTTAATGATGAATATCAATGGAATAATCTTAGGGTGCTTTCACACTTGGTTCAATTGCCTGGACCGTACCCAAGTTCGATTGTCCCCCCTTGCCACCTTCTCGGTTGGTTTGTGTTCACACTGTCTTTTTTCCTTCTGAACCCCGGTACGCTTGCGTCATAGAGCTGCTGTTTTGTTTACGGCTGTTGCTAGGTGACAGTCACGAAAGCAAAGCGCCAAAATGGAGACTTCCGCACATCGCGGTCGATTTGCTTTTACTGAGTCATAAGTTTTGGACATACAGAAAGCGACTCGCGTCTATCTGCTGCAAAAATATTATAAACATTCAGAACATCACACAGTGTCTGCAGAAGCTGTTTCTGGAGGAGACAAGCAGACATCACTGTGTATCACTGTGCTTGGCTCAGTCCCGCTAAAGGTACGATACGTGGCGCACATACACACACACACACACACACACACAAACACACGAATGAACGTTATGAAAACGATAGTTTGTTGTACAGTTGCCGGTTCACTTCCGCTATTTGGTACGATTGCATTCATACCAGAAGGGAACCGTACCAGAGTTCGCATGAACCGTACCCCAGACCACCTCTTTCAGGCGGACTCGGGTACGGTTCACGGGTGCGCACCCGAGTTCAGAAGACACGTTCACACTAGCTAAACGTACCGTACTATGACGTCAAACGAACCCGGGTGCGGACCAAAAGTGCTAGTGTGAAAGCACCCTTAGAATTCAAATATTTTGCTAATATATGAATGGAAAATAGATTTTTATTTAAAACAAAACAATTTAGGTGTTTTTTAATTAACTTGTAATGAATTTACTTCCATTTTTTATGTATACAATTTCCATAATTATTCCCATAATTGTATGTATGCAATAGTTTTATATTAGTTTAAATTGAATTCTATGCAATGAACATGCAAACACTGCAAAATATTTATTAATATTTAAATAGAAGATAGCAAACTCTACTGACAGGCTTTCTCCTATAGCATTTCAGAGTATTTACATTGCAGACCTTGATGGTCAATTCGGATTTTCTGACAGTGTCTGTTTTTTTTTTTTTGATGACCTGCTTACATTTATCATCTTTTAAATGTGACTCGTACACGATTGACTGCAGTTACACAGCACACGGCCAAAGGCGCAATGACCAGAAAAAAAAGTGGGCGCTGACTAACAGCTGATAATAAAGCGCTCTTTTTTTCTCCATTCCTGTATTTATTCAGTTCGCATGGTTTCATTTTTTTATTTTCTTTATGACAAGTTATTTTGCTGTAGTTTATGACAAAAAAACGTTCTCATTTGGCCATTTTCTTTTAATCTAGGCCTTTTTAAACCAGTAGGCATCTTGATGTAATGTCCATGGCGTGATTTCTGCACGTGATGTATGCAACAGTGTTGGTTACGTGGCGGATGGTGCGCTCTCTTTCTCTCTCGTGAACATGCTTAAATACTTGTGCTACATCACACATAGAAAAGCTTTTTTAGTCCCTGTGTGGAATTTGGTCACTTGAACCAGAAAAAGAAAACGTCTGCTTTTCACGTACAGCATAAACGTGTTTGGTTATGATGAAGGCGGGTGTGTTGAGTCTCCAGCAGTTCAGTATGTGTGTGCGCTTAGAGATGTGTGTAGGTGCAGAGAATATTGTGTCAAACAGCTGAGTGAACTGTCCTATCGCAAAATGCTGCTAAAAGTCCTACACGATGGTATCCTAATAGTTTGATTTTTAGTGTTTACATATATGTACTGCACTTCAATAATGCGACTTTCAGCACATCTAAAGTGACATTCCATCGCGTGGTAATATCCATGGTTAATTTGAGTGGCTATAGTTGCAGCCTCTGCTTGGACATGAATAACGCAGCAGCCTTTGAGCTCCGGTGAGAAAAAAAAAAGCGGTTACGTCACACCCGCCAGCCCAACCGAGTGACATGTGCAACACAGAGGCCAGCCTTACCAGGTGTGTGCAAAGCACTTGATTTGTGGTTTAAATTCAATCCTGCTTCCAATCTTCAATGGTAATTTTACCCTCACGCTCCATCATGATAACATCAACTCATGAGACAACTTTTCACCTTGACGAGAAATCTCGTTGTGATTTAAGATCCTACGCGATCTTGTCACACCCCTAACGTTTAGCCACAGGTCTGTGAGCTGAGACTACACTAGGCGAGAGGCTATTGCAAATATATAATGATGACAAAATAATAGAGGTTGTTGGGCAACGAGAATTGGGGTGCTTTCACACCTGTAGATTGAATGTTTTGTTTTCGAAACAGAGATTAAAATTAAGCAACAAAAATCAGTCCAAGGCACTCGACAAATGTGAAAAATTTAAAAAGCCTTTATTCACATGGCCAATTCCTAATAAAAACCAACGCGTTTCGGCAGAGAACTGCCTTCATAAATATGTATATATATATATATATATATATATATATATATATATATATATATATATATATATATATATATATATATATGTATGTATATGTATATGTGTATATATATATATATATATATATATATATATATATATATATATATATATATATATATATATATATATATATATATATATATATATATATATGTGTATGTGTGTATGTATGTGTGTGTATGTGTATGTGCATATGCTTGTGTGTATAAGTGTACAAGCCATGTTTAAGAGTATTGATCTGTACATTTTTACTACTCTGTCTTATATATTTACTTGCATATGCTTGAGTGTATAAGTGTACAAGCCATGTTTAAGAGTATTGATCTGTACATTTTTACTAATCTGTCCTATGTATTTACTTGTTTGTGCTTGTGTCTGCATATATGCGTAGATGCCCTGTTTCATCATTAATGATGGTAGTTGACTTTGTTTGTTATATTTTTTGAGTGTTGTTGAGATATTTAAATGAGTCATGTGACCGTAGCACTTAAAAGAAACTCTAGAAGCACCTGATCACTGTTACCCTGATGAAGGCAGTTCTCTGCCGAAACGCGTTGGTTTTTATTAGGAATTGGCCATGTGAATAAAGGCTTTTTAAATTTTTCACATTTGTCGAGTGCCTTGGACTGATTTTTGTTGCTTGATTTTGATGAATCCCTCACCCAAAGAGCACCGACAAAATACTTGAGCTACCCCAGAGCGCTTTTTGTTTGTTTTTTAGAGATTAAAATTGTTACAATGTTGCTTATTGGTCATGGTGCGGTTCGCTTTCACATGGCAAAGTTTCTAAACAGACCAAAATCATTAAATGTGGTTTATCCATAAACTAATTTTTAGAGGATCACGTGCTTATGAATGACCACGGCTGGTCCTGCATTAGCTAACTCATGATTCACCAATCAGATGATTCCTATAGTGAAGTCACTATAAATAACCAAAGTTTCTTACCTCAGTTATCTTCGTTTTCAAGAATCTCCCCTTCCACCCCTACTTCTCCTCCCTTTTCCTAGATAGGGCGGCACGGTGGCCCAGTGGTTAGCACTGTTGCCTCACAGCAAGAATGTCACTAGTTCAAGTCCTTACCAGGCCAGTCGACATTTCTCTGCGGAGTTTACATGTTCTCCCCGTGGTCGCATGGATTTTCCCTGGGTTCCCCGGTTTCCTCCCACCGTAAGACATGCAACATAAGTGAATTGACTAAACTAAATTTGCATCATAGATGAGCTCTTAGTCAGCGATACATTTCTCCATAGCAATTCCTAATTTTCCATTAGCCATAAACAAGTAGGGGAATTCTCGAGACCTACCTGAGCTCAAACTTCCCTCAGGCCCTTCAAACGGGCTCAAGGATCTTCTGAGCTCAGGGCTCTTTCCCATAACAGCATGCCAAACACGCTATATTACCAATCATCAGCTAAGTATGAACTCTTGAAAACAAGTCAAGTGCGAGTAAACTCTCCTCACACTGGTCAGAGTTTGGTTTATTTTCCTGGATTCTGCTCAGGTGTCATACATCATTATTTAAATTTATGACGATGAGAAATGAGACATTATAAGCGAAAATTTTTAATTTTGAATAGTAACACCCACAGACATAGCCATCACCAAATATAAATCAGAGGTAAGAATTTCTCATACATAGCCTAGAAACGTCCAGGTGTAAAATAGGGCTGGGCGATAAAATCAGTATTGATATTTATTGACCGAACACCATTGTCAATATCCATAAAAAAAGTTTAGGTATGAAGCGCTATCATTTTAATAAAATGTGGGTGCTGATCATGCGCCTTGGAAGCAATGCCAATAAGCTTAGGGTGTAAGTTTGTCATTTTCAATGGAGGCGCGACTGCGCGTGTTGTGCAAGCGGCGTACATGTAACTCGCGCATTTTCCAGGCGTATCTAGTCAAGGTATACCTCGGTTTGGAAAAGTCAAGATTTTAAAACCGCCAAAATTTTCTGTAATACCGTTCCTAAGGTACATGTAAGATTTTTTTATTTACGTTTTTTTACGCAGAAAAGATATCCAAAAATACCATTTTAAATCTGTGAAATCTGTGTTTTTGAAACTAATGAAGACAGCAGAAGTCAATTAAATCTTTTGAATTATTCAGCCTGACATGTTTAATGTTAAAATATTTTAAATGTTTCTCAAAATAAAATGTATTGTGTTCAAAGGGGAAAAAAGTTTTTGTTTTTTTACCCAGACTTTAAAAAATAATATGTTTTACAGCAGTAATCACAATACCGCGAAACCGTGATATTTTTATCCAAGGTTATCATACCATCAGAAGCTTATACCGGCCCATGCCTAGTCATCAAAGTGGCTTTTTGGTTTCTTTTCTTGTGCATCCCAGCCACTAGCTCTCCATCTGAAAGAGTTTTTAGCATAGGGGGTAATGTAGTCATTCAACTTCACAATTTTTAATGTTCAGTGTGTATTTGAATAATGATGGTTGGTTCCTTTACCTGAAAGCTCAGATTTGATTATCATAATTTGTTTTGTTTAAAGAGTTTGAGGTTTACTGTATCATTACTATTGACACCTTACAGATGTTGATCTACTTTTACTATTGCACACACTTTGTAACATTTTATTTATCAAGTTTAAGAGTCTCCTTAACACTTATGTTTATTTTATTTTAAAGAGATGAGATATTTTGTTTAAATAGTTTTGTTTTTGACTATTAAAACTATTTTCCTTAGTAATGTTGGTAAATTTAAAATAAAGTGGTTAAATAAAAAAAAATCCTAATATTCCTGAATGTATTGGTAAAAAATATTGAATAATTTCTGATATCGAATGATATGAAACATCATATCGTAATTTTTTTCTTTTGCAATGTCGCCCAGCCCTATGCGAAAGCACCCTTAAGCATGCTTCTCAAAAGTCAAATGAGCTACAAAGGACAAAGGCAGAAGAGTCCGTCTGGTGTAACCGAAAACGATGCTGTCATCACTCCCAAGAAAAACATCCTGCAAATACAGGTGGCATATGTTCACCGGTCAACAGTTTAGTCTCCATGCGTGTCTCCACAGCCTCCGGAATAAATTATGGCTGTCATTTTTATTGTGGATGAGTCTAATATTTTTTTCGCATAATATGATTAGCACAATTGCATTAGCTCCTGACTCGATAAGGAAGGGTAATGTGTTGGTTGCCATGGCGCCCGCACAACCTGCTGTTCCAGGAGACAGAAAAAGGGGTGTGATTTGTGTCGCTCCCAAACAGATGCTCCTTCATCGGCATTACCCACCATACCCCAGAAACAGCACAGCAAGCCTCACACTGAACAGCGAGCAGGACTGCATAGGCTACATACTGTAATTCTAGATGAGGATGAGGACTAAGCGATGTCCTTTGCTGTCCTTTCACTCTAGAAAAATCACAGTAAGAGCTGAGTGATATGACACAGTGCATTAAACACTTATATTCAGCTGTTTATATGGGTTTTGCTTCACTACAAATATGCGTGGCAAATTTCACAATATATTTATAATAATAATAATATAATAATAATTGCCTTCTCTTCTGACACTGCTGGTTTCGGTGTTGGGGAGGTTGGCCTAAACTTTTATAATGCCTCATCTTCTCACTCTCAGTATATTTTATCGGGTGAAACAGATTTGATGTGTTCCCGCTGCTAGTCGGCACCACTCCCCTGCACATTTTGCAGAGCACCGAAAAACTATACGTTTATCGGAACTTAAAAAGCCGAACCACTTCCACACCACTGCATTAGTCTTTCCTCTCTTATCAACTATTTCATCTGCATTCTTACTTGTGGACGCTTGTTCATTCACATCTGTATTCAGGGCAATCATTTTGTAGCTAAAACTTTCTGCGACGGTCACGGAGCTTAACCAACTGCTGAGCACTGGCAGCGCGTCTGTGATGTACGTCATCACACAAGTGACATCACGCTCTTTCTGACGGCTAAGCACTGAATGTCATTCAGCTACAATATATATATATATATATATATATATATATATATATATATATATATATATATATATATATATATATATATATATATACAGGCAGAGCAGAATTATTAGGCAAATGAGTATTTTGACCACATCATCCTCTTTATGCATGTTGTCTTACTCCAAGCTGTATAGGCTGGAAAGCCTACTACCAATTAAGCATATTAGGTGATGTGCATCTCTGTAATGAGAAGGGATGTGGTCTAATGACATCAACACCCTATATCAGGTGTGCATAATTATTAGGCAACTTCCTTTCCTTTGGCAAAATGGGTCAAAAGAAGGACTTGACAGGCTCCGAAAAGTCAAAAATAGTGAGATATCTTGCAGAGGGATGCAGCACTCTTAAAATTGCCGAGCTTCTGAAGCGTGATCATCCAACAATCAAGCGTTTCGTTCAAAATAGTCAACAGGGTCGCAAGAAGCGTGTGGAAAAACCAAGGCGCAAAATAACTGCCCATGAACTGAGAAAAGTCAAGCGTGCAGCTGCCAAGATGCCACTTGCCACCAGTTTTGCCATATTTCAGAGCTGCAACATCACTGGAGTGCCCAAAAGCACAAGGTGTGCAATACTCAGAGACATGGCCAAGGTAAGAAAAGCTGAAAAACGACCACCACTGAACAAGACACACAAGCTCAAACGTCAAGACTGGGCCAAGAAATATCTCAAGACTGATTTTTCTAAGGTTTTATGGACTGATGAAATGAGAGTGAGTCTTGATGGGCCCGTGGCTGGATCGGTAAAGGGCAGAGAGCTCCAGTCCGACTCAGACGCCAGCAAGGTGGAGGTGAAGTACTGGTTTGGGCTGGTATCATCAAAGATGAGCTTGTGGGGCCTTTTCGGGTTGAGGATGGAGTCAAGCTCAACTCCCAGTCCTACTGCCAGTTTCTGGAAGACACCTTCTTCAAGCAGTGGTACAGGAAGAAGTCTGCATCCTTCAAGAAAAACATGATTTTCATGCAGGACAATGCTCCATCACACGCGTCCAAGTACTCCACAGCGTGGCTGGCAAGAAAGGGTCTAAAAGAAGAAAAACTAATGACATGGCCTCCTTGTTCACCTGAGCTGAACCCCATAGAGAACCTGTGGTCCATCGTCAAATGTGAGATTTACAAGGAGGGAAAACAGTACACCTCTCTGAACAGTGTCTGGGAGGCTGTGGTTGCTGCTGCACGCAATGTTGATGGTGAACAGATCAAAACACTGACAGAATCCATGGATGGCAGGCTTTTGAGTGTCCTTGCAAAGAAAGGTGGCTATATTGGTCACTGATTTGTTTTTGTTTTGTTTTTGAATGTCAGAAATGTATATGTGTGAATGTTGAGATGTTATATTGGTTTCACTGGTGAAAATAAATCATTGAAATGGGTATATATTTGTTTTTTGTTAAGTTGCCTAATAATTCTGCACAATAATAGTCACCTGCACACACAGATATCCTCCTAAAATAGCTAAAACTAAAAACAAACTAAAAACTACTTCCAAAAATATCCAGCTTTAATATTAATGAGTTTTTTGGGTTCATTGAGAACATGGTTGTTGTTCAATAATAAAATTAATCCTCAAAAATACAACTTGCCTAATAATTCTGCACTCCCTGTATATATATATATGCAAATTTATATCGAAATATTGGAAATGGGTTTAAAACTCATATCACCGCTATTGAAAAAAAATCTACAGCGATATATATGGATATCGAGTTATTGTCCAGCCCTACTTCACACAGAAATACAGTAGCAACGCGTGTCGCATGACATCACTTTGTTGCAGAGACGCTATTGGTTAAATGCCTGCAAAGAAGAACACAGAAGTATGTCTGCAGTCTGGAGGTATCATAGAGTTGATGACGACAACATTGCCATAGCAAACTGTGAGATATGAAAACTTGGCATTGCCTGCCAGGTATTTTAAGTTGAGAAGCTATTTGTTTTTATTTTCGATCTTTTTATTTACTGTTGTACTAAAGTCCAAAAGTGAAGAATTTGTCATTTATTACTTGATTGTTGTGAAGCTGCCTCACACAAGTGCTCTGTTTGTTAACAGAGTTGTTGAATGTTAAAATAAGGTAAATTAAAAAAAAAAAAGGAACATCCTCAATCTGTTTCTTTGCTCTTCTTTATTCTTTTTTTATGTATTATAGAAGTATCGGATAGGGTTTTGGAATCAGTAGATACTCAAAATCAAATGACTCAGACTCAAACGCAAAAAACCCTGATAGGTGCATCCCCTCTGTAAAGTACATATTATAATCTGAAATAGATGAGCGTTGCCTCTGACGACAGCTAAGTTACTACTACTAATAAAAGCTTTAGAATGAGTAACAAGCCACAAATAAACAATAACTTTTTATTTGTATAAAGAGCCAATTGTAAAATAAACCAGACATTAATCTTAACTAAATATCTGAATCACACAGATTTCTGTTCATTTCTGCAGATAATAGTTTTGATAACTCATCTCTAATAACTGATTTCTTTTATCTTTGTCATGATGACAGTACATGGTATTTTACTAGATATTTTTCAGCATACTAGTATTCAGCTTAAAGTGCCATTTAAAGGCTTAGCTAGGTTAATTAGGCTAATTAGGTCAGGGGTAATTAGGCAAATCATTGTATAATGATGGTTTGACAATCAGGAAAAAAAATTGCTTAAGGAAGCTAATAATATTGACCTTAAACTTGTTTAAAAAAATTTAAAAACAGCTTTTATTCTAGCCAAAAAAAAAAAAAAAACAAGCAAACAAGACTTTCTCGAGAAGAAAAAATGTTATAGGAAATACTGTGAAACATTCCTTGCTCTGTTTAACATCATTTGGGAAATATTTGAAAAAAAAAGAGATAATTTTTACTTGAAATGTACCGTAAAAATGTAATTAAATAAAACATGCCTTTCCATATACAGAACATATGGTCTGGCATCTGCTACATTATTGAAGATTGTGTTTCTAAGCCATCATCATTAAATGATGAGGACATTACATAAAGGTATGAGGAAATATCATCTGTGTTTGACTTTTTCAACCGTCTCCTTCCTGTGATTCAAAACACTCAGTGAATCATCAGAAACATGATTCAAAGCTGCTGTGTATGTCAGGTGTGAATGAGTGTGCAGACTCTATGACTGATCCGAAATCAGATGCCAAAACAGCTGGTTGTTAGTATTTAAGTCCTGTGTATATAATGACTGAACAAACCCCATCGGAAAACCATACATCTCCATCGGCCACTGGACTTCTGTGATCAATAATAATGATAAATCACGCAGTTATAGCATTATTGATTCTTATAAGAACTTAAACAGGACATTACAAATGGATATATAAGATTACACATGCCTTTGAGCTATAGTCTTACAGCTGAAATGAAAGTTAATGATGGCATTTAAGTCATGAATCTCACTGAATTTAAAGCATAACATTTTCCAATCTCAGTTAATATGCTTTATTACCAAAATTACTGTTAAAAAACTTATCAGTTTAACAAATGAGCAAAAAAAAAAATTATAAAATAAAATTGAAAATGTCAATTAAGACATTAATCAAGTTACAAAAGACTTCTATTATAAATAAACAACATGCATTTGATTTATAAAGGATAATTACAATTATATAGCTTTAAAATATTATATACAAATGCATAAATACAAATAATTGCAAAAAAACATGCCCCAATTTATTATTTGTTATTTTATTGTTAGACATTTTTATTGTATTTTAAATGTTTATATACTATTGAGTAAATTTACTTTTGAAATAGATTATTATTTTGTATTATAATATAAATCTAGAAAAAAATTATGCATATATATTTATACAACAGTTCTGTCTGGTCCTCAAATTTGATTGGCTGATAGCCGTGCGATATTCTGCAATATTAGGATAGTACAGCCTCTTCACCCTTCTGTATTACTCCGCCCACATAGAGTGACAGCAGGCAATAAACTCACTACAGTTTGACAAATATTGCAGCTGTTTGACAACACAATGTACTTTGTACAATTGTACACCTATCCATCGTACGTATCGCTGTCAACATTGCCAATTTTACATTGTCTTGTTTTTTTGTGAATATGTTGTTGTATATTGCACTGTCTGTATTTTGCACTGTCTGTATTCTGCACTGTCTGTATTTTGCACTGTCTGGAGCCAGCACCTAAGCTTTTCACTCATCATAGCACACGTGCTGCTGATGATGTGACATTAAAAGTGATTTGATTTGAGGCTTTTTTTAGGTGAGAATGTAGTTGTTAAGATTGCAACTAAGTAGTTTATTTATAAGGACAGTGCCTATTTTAAATATTTATAATTTCTGAGATACAGAGCGACGGCCGCCATCAGCATGCAGAGCAAAGAAATTGATGGTTGATTGCCACAAGATGGTGACAGAGACCGCACAATAAGTCCTTAGGGAAGAAAAACTCATCGTAAATTTCAAGTTACAGCTCATCAAATCATTATAAAACAGGTAAGTGACATTCTAAGTTGATCTCTCTCCTTTGTATGTTGTAGTGCTGTATTTATACCATAGTAATCTGGTAGTGTTTGCTTTGGCTTTGGGTTAATTATTGTGATTTCCCGATTGCAACAGAGAAATACTGGGAAATCTCTGTAGACTGATGACATTTCATGCCCTTCAGCCTTATAATCTTAAAATGTGACCAAAATCTCAGCCTCTACCTGTTTTGTCATCACTTTAGACATTACGCTAGAGAAGCATTCAAATACTAGATCTAAAGTGATGTTGAATGAATGAATGAAGATGTCAGTGAATAACGAAAAAAAGTAGTTCCTCATACAAAAGGGTTTTTGAGACTCTCCGTGTTTGATTTTCTTTTTTATACACACGATTATGCTGTCGAGCTGTTGTATAAACACAATATCACACTTGTAGCAGTTCGATATGGCTGTATATTGGCACTGGTGGAACACTAAGGCTAAAAGGCAGCCACATCACACTTGTGTGATATTGCTCAAATATATATATATATATATATTTATATACATACAATTTTTGTTTTTAAGATTTTACCAATATTAATACTGTAGCTAGATTGTTAGAACTTTTTTGGATTTTTCTAATAGAGTACAGTATTGTGATGACTAAGTACAACATTAATAATAATAATAACAATAATAATAACAATTTTGCTAATAATAACAAACAAGGGCAGGACGGTGGTAGCATGATCGCCTCACAACTAGAAGGTAGCTTGTACGAGCTCCGGCTGGGTCAGTTGGCATTTCTGGAGTTTGCATGTTCTCCCCCTGTTGGCGTGGGTTTCCTCCGGGTGCTCCTGTTTCCCCCACAAGTCCAAAAACATGCGCTATAGGAGAATTGAATAAGCTAAATTGGTCGTAGTGTTTGTGTATGAATGTAAGAGTGTGTGGGTGTTTTCTGGTGTTGGGTTGCGGCTGGAAGAGCATCCGCTACGTAAAACATATGCTAAATAAGTTGGCAGTTCATTCCACTGTGGCGACCCCTGATTAATAAAGGGACTAAGCCGAAAATAAAATAAATGAATGAATGAATAATAAACAATAAAAATGAATTAAATAATTAAATGTATACAACTAAAACCCCAAATTGCCAAACTGTTTTGCTTACCAATATATCGTTAAACAAGCTCCTCAGACATATATACAGGATATCACACATCAACATCCATCCTGCCGCCACTTTTGTCTGCCATACCATGGTGTTTCATTCCTAGGCAACACAATGAACTTCCACCTAAGAGATTTGAGCAGTTAAAAATAAACCCCAGCGTGATGCCCTGCTGACGGCAGGCAGCTCTGATAAACACTGTACAGTAAGAGACTACAGCTTCTCTGGTATACAGCTAAAGTCAAAATTATTAGCCCTCCTGTGATTTTTTTCATGAATGATGTTTAACAGAGCAAGGAATTTTTCCACACTATTTTCTATTTCTATTTCTATTTTTTTCTTCTGAGGAAAGTCTTATTTGTTTTATTTTGGCTAGAATGAAAGCAGTTTTTATTTTTTTTTAAAACCTTTTTAAGGTCAATATTATTAGCCCTCTTAAGCAGTATTTTCTTGATCGCTACAGATCAAACCACTTTTAAATGATTTGTCTAATTACCCTAACTTGCCTAACTAACATATTTAAGCCTTTAAATGTCACTTTAAGCTGAATACTAATATCTTGAACAATATCTAGTAAAATATAAATAAACTGTTATCATGGCAAAGATAAAAGAAATCAGTTATTAGAAATTAGTTATTAAAACTATTATGTTTATAAATGTGTTGAAAAAAAATCTTCTTTCTGTTAAACAGAAATTGAGGAAAAATATACAGGAAGACTAATAATTCAGGAGGGCTAATAATTCTGACTTCAACTGTACAGTGATCCTCCATGAACCCCGCAGTCATGTTTCTTTATGGGCCTGAGATTAAACATGAGTCTGCATGTCTGTGAGTCGCATGCCAGTGTTTCTCAGTCTCTCTGCCCGCTCTGATGCCGACTGAGAGGGTGTGCTGGACGAACAGAGCGAGGTGTGAAGGAGTTGCTGCGTCCTTGTCAGTTTGCCAATAACACAAATCCCTCTTTGTATGTGTGCGTGTGTGTGTGTTGTGTTAGTGATGCACATGAAAGCAGCAGGGTTGGGCTGAAATGCATTACGCATCAGAATGTGTAATGAAAATATTTGGGTTGCATAAGGGTTTAGGTTAGCAAACATCCACTCACCCGCTAAGAAGGCTACCTTCGGGCTATGCATTTATCAAAAAAATATGTGATGACGGAAGAGATGATTGTTTAATATTTATGTAAAGTGGGGATGAGGCTAGTTGTTACCCAAGAGTGTGAATCAGAAAGTAAAAAAGAGTTTTCAAGTATCAAATTATAAATACTTTTTAATTGTGCTTAATTTCAGGGCTGGATAAAAAAAATAGTATTAGTTTTGTTTAAGTTGCACACTAGTTTGATCATGAATAAATATAATTATAACTATATTATAAATGATATCACAGGCGATTGTCTTCTGACATAGTGCACCTAGAGACTGTACTTCCTTCGTCAGCTGAGGAAGTTCAACCTGCCACAGGAGCTGCTCGTACAGTTCTACTCAGCTGTCATCCAATCCATTCTCTGCACTTCAATCACCGTCTGGTTCAGCTCAGCTGCCAAAACCGACCTCAGTAGACTACAGCGAATAGTCTGGACTGCTGAACGAATCACTGGCACTACCCTTCCTACACTTCAAGAACTGTACTCTTCCAGAGTGAGCAAAAGGGCTTGCAAAATCACTCTGGACGCCTCGCACCCAGCACACTACCTGTTCGAATTGTTACCGTTTGGTCGACGCTACAGAGCACCAAGCACAAAAACAGCCAGACACAGGAAAAGTTTCTTTCCTCAGGCCATCTACCTCATGAACAGTTAAATATTCCCCTACTATGCAATAAACGTGCAATACTTTCTCATACGCACTTGTACACAGCACCTTATAACAATATACAATGCAATACTTTCTCCATTCGCATTGGTACACAGCACCTTATAACCTGTATATTTACAACAAACCTGTACATACAATTTAACATCCAGATCTTTTTGACTAACTGCATCTCTGTTTAATGTTTTAACGCCTTTTTCTTTTCTCATATTTAATTTTATGTTGTCACTTTATGTACACTGGAAGTTTCTGTTGCCAAAACAAATTCCTTGTGTGTGTGAAGCACACTTGGCAATAAAACTGATTCTGATTCTAATTCTAAAAAGACATGAATGACACTCCTCATAGAGCTTGAAAAGCATACAGTTCTCTAGGATCTGTATAATTTGTAAAATAAAGAGTTGCAGGTTAAACAAACAGCATGGGAGGGAGTTGATAAAAAATAAAGAGTGTATTTATATACATAGATAGGTAACTAGATAGAATAGACAGGGATAGATTGATCTGTGCAACAGCCGCCGATGAGCTGCACGCTGCAGACACAGCCAGTGTGAAAGGTTCGTGACTCCTATTTTGACAAATACACGCCAACGTTGCACGCTCACACAGAGCCCAAAATGGGAGGTTGTGATTGGGTCAGCCCAATGGCAATAAAGGAAAGAACCAATGGGCTGCAGATTATGTCACAAGGGCCGGTTTGTCCAAAAAAAAAAAAAAACATTTTACTTTCAGAGCGTCACAGATCACAGCATCGTCAATTAATTAGTCAGAAAAAACAATAGGCTGCTAAGCATTTTATGGGCCGATCAGATTATAAAAAGAGGATCAGCCCATCCCAAAAAGTACGTCGACCCAGCGGGAAACCAGATGGCCAGTCCGCACCTGCTTCATTTTAAATATTACCCTTTAGTTATATATCAATTTATTTGCTGTTTTTGACATTTAAAAAATGTGTCCCGCTAAAAATTATGTTTTTTTTTCTGGGCAAATTCTAAGCAATAAAATAATTCTGAGCAAAACAAATAATGACTACCAAAATAGTTTACCCTGATTTATTGAAAAACCCAATAAAATGTCATTCAGTTTACCAAAAGTTTGTTATATACAGTTGAAGTCAAAATGATTAGCCCCCCTTTATTTTTTTTTTATTTTTTAAATATTTCACAAATTATGTTTAACAGAGCAAGGAAATTTTCACAGTATGTCTGATAAAAAAATTTCTTCTGGAGAAAGTCTTTTATTTCGTCTAGAATAAAAGCAGTTTTAAATTTTTTTAAAAACATTTTAGGGACAAAATTATTAGCCCCTTTAAGCTATTTTTTTCCCCGATAGTCTACAGAACAAACCATCGTTATACAATAACTTGCCTAATTACCCTAACTTGCCTAGTTAACCTAATTAAGCCTTTAAATGTCACTTTAAGCTGTATAGAAGTGTCTTGAAAAATATCTAGTAAAATATTATTTACTGTCATCATGGCAAAGATAAAGTAAATCAGTTATTAGAAATGAGTTATTAAAACTGTTATGTTTAAAAATGTGTTAAAAAAATCTTCTCTCCGTTAAACAGAAACAGGGGGGGCTAATAATTCTGACATCAACCGTATACATATATATATATATATATATATATATATACATATATATATATATATATATATATATATATATATATATATATATATATATATATATATATATATATATATATATATATATATATATATATTAGTGCTGAGCAAAATATTATCACAATTAATCACATCCAAAATAACAGTTTGTTTTTACATAAATTAAGTGTGTGCACTGTGTATTATATGTCTAGAAATGCACACATGCATGCACATATTTGAGAAAATTATTTAAATTTAGATATAAAATATGTATGTATACAATACAATTTAAATATCTATGTGGCATTTATTTTGTATAGTTTTGTTTCTATTTATTTGTGTGTATCACATATACATAATAAACATATATATCACACACATATATTATGTCAAAACAAACTTTTGGGTGTGTACTTTGATATTAAAAGGCTCATTTAAGACTACTGTAAATAGGCTTACATTGGCAATTCCTTACAGTAGAGACAAATTACTAATTACTCTGTACTAATTACTTTTTGCATCTTAAAAATCCTTAAACCTCCAAGGTTTTAATCATTGGTCTGAATGCAAGAAGACTATTCAATCGCAACCTAACATAATTGAGTATGATGCCATATTAATTTATACATTTGAATAATTACAGATCCAGCGTTATTTGTGCATAAATATATTTGTTATGCTGAATCAACAGTAGTTATGAAATAAATTAATGCAGACATTTTTCTTGCAATTAACATGCTTTCTGTGTATATAAAGTTTGTATTGGTATTAAGTACTAGCTAAAAAAAAGTTTTTAAACTATAATGTAACTAAATGTTTTCTGCTTACTAATATTGCCAACAGAATATACTATTGTGTAAGAAGTGAGCACAAGAAACCACGTTGGCATAAATTCAGATTAAAGTCAAATATATAATAATGAGGGCAAATTATAACTAGGCTGTTGTTCAGAGGGTTTATTTTTCCCTCATAAATCTCAGGTCAGAACAGGTTGTCACATTTTTATACCGACAAGCTGTTGCATGTGCTTTGCAAGTTGCAATTTTATGCGAATTAGCAATTACATTTTTAGAAAACAATTGTCTGGTGTATATATTTGGTTGTACCCCTTTAAAGAATGTTTGTGGTTTTATTATAGTCTTATGTTACCACTGTTGTTAAAAATTCAGACTAATGGCAAGTGGGGCATCTTGTCACCAAAGGTCATTGGGTTTAATGAACGGTATTTTTATTTTTGTTATTATTATATATTTTTTTTGCGTGAGTAAAAACGGTGGAATTGTTATAAAGTGTATAAAATGAACCTTCACTAACAAATACTAGAAAAAAAAATTACATTTTGCCCAGGTCACCTCTATAATAGACAGAAAAAACACCGACAAGATGTGTCCAGAAAAGAGCAAAGGGCGAGATGTCCCTGGAAAACTGTATAAAGTTTAAACAAACAGTCCCAAAGTCCCTTTCAATATATTACACAATTTAAGAAAAGCTCAAAGCTAAAATACATTTAACCGTAGCATAACCTCAATAATTAATCACGTCCAACAGATCAAAAAGAATAAAAGTATCACAGAAATATACATAACGTATTGCGCCAGTTTACGGGCTTTTAAAGTGAAACGCCATTCACAAGCAAGAAAATCAAGAGAAGACTTACAGAAGTCCCAGAAGAAAGTCGAAATGCACTTCATATTCATCTTTCCACATCTTTCACTGGAGATCAGGCATCAGTCCCGCGCGGAGCGAGAAATATCCCTTCAACTCCATTCGCCTTCAGGCGCTTTGCGCGTCAAGTAATCAGGATTTTCCAGAATGGAAGAAGTTTTCGACGCTGTTGTGGCTGAAAGGGGCGTTCAGGTGAACTGTCTGACCGAATGCCGTTCGCGTTCCTCGATAAAAACGCTTCTGACGCGAGTAATTCAAAGCAAATCCGCGCGCGCGCTTGACTCCGGTGATTTGGCGCAAACGGCTTCCCAGTGTGAAGTTCCTCAAAGTCGGACACAAGGGAAGGGGGCGGAGAG
Organism: Danio kyathit; assembly: GCA_903798195.1. NCBI lineage: Eukaryota > Metazoa > Chordata > Actinopteri > Cypriniformes > Danionidae > Danio > Danio kyathit. The sequence continues at coordinate 11,248,740 of LR812532.1, read as the reverse complement.
AGTCGCTCTGGATGGATTGAATTACTCAATGAGTTCTGCCCGAGCCATATTTCCATATTTCCGAAGTTGAAGCAGAGATTTGGACCGGCGCCCGGGAGCAGCAGGCCGTTAGTCTAGACTTAGCGACTATTATCAGACTCCAGCCTCTCTACATCTCTCACTGGCACACATTAAGTTCACATTTATTCTTCACAGCATAACTAAAGTATTACTATTATTATTATTGATATTATAATATTTTAATTATTTAATTGCGAGTAAAATAGAAAAATCAATCACTATTTCACCAGTTTCAGTGACATCAAACAAAAAAGCTATTGAAAAAATATACACAGCAAATTATGAGGTGTTGAATTTCTGGTGTAAGACCCTGTAGTGTTATAGTGTTAAAATCCAAGTGTACATATACTGTTTTTAACACTGAAGTTGGTTAAATTAAACGCTTAAACACTCATTTTAGTAAGGCAAAAGAAAAGAGTTTGTTGACATTTTATATTATTATTATTATTATTATTATTCCAGGGTGTTAAAACATTCAAATATACACTTTTCTTTGTGAATTTCATGTGGGGAAAATGTGGGCTAGCGGTTCAAAGTGACAAATCAAAAAGGATAATTTATTGTTGAAAAATACAGTGCTCAGCATAAATGAGTACACCCCATTTTGAAAATGAGTATTTTATCCATTTCTCAGTGCATATGGGTAATATATATTGGTGCATTTGAACAAAACAGATTTATTAAACAGATATATTTATTAAAATAATATTTTAGTTACAGAACATCTTTAGAAGTGGAAAGATTATGCATTTAATTTCATGCAAAATATTGCAAAAAAAAAAAAATTACAAACTACAACATTTCAACAAAATTGTCTATATTTTTTGTTTCTCTTGATTTTTGTTATTTTGGAAAATTTTATTTAATATTTTTCTATAACATATACATTTGGCTGTACAAGTTTTTGGATCATTATTGTAAGTTATTTTGTTAGATTAGCTCCAGATTTGGCTTCAGTACTGACTAAACTAATGTATATGCACAAATATAATATTGTAAAGCTTCCTATAGAAAATATTACTTTAAATGAGAGATTTGTGTGTGTGTGTGTTTGTGTGTGTGTGTGTGGGGGGGGGGGTACATATATACTGAACACTGTATATACATAAATAATTTTCTAATTGGTGAACTTTTACAGCATCATGGCTAATGTAGTTTTTTGTCTTTGTTTTTGCACAGATTCTGTGAGTTAACAAAACTTTAAAAAAAAATGTGTTATAAGTAATGTGCACTGTCAAATGGGATTAGTTTCATTAAAAGTGAGAAAATGTTGTTGCATAAACTGACTGAAAAATAGTAAACCTTTTGTAACTGTTAAGATGACTTAAATATTTATGCTCAGTTCATTTACAGTTGAAGTCAGAATTATTAAACCCTCTTTGATTTTTTTTTCTTTTTAAAATATTTCCCAAATTATGTTTAACAGAGCAAGGAAATTTTCACAGTATGTTTGATAATATTTTTTCTTCTGGAGAATATCTTTTCTTCTTTCTTCGGCTAAAATAAAAGCAGCATTTAATTTTTTTAAAAACTTTTTAAGGTCAAAATTATTAGCCCTTTTAAGCAATATTTTTTTTGATAGTCTACAGAACAAACTGTTCATGACATCATTATACAATAACTTGCCTAATTACCCTAACCTGCCTAGTTAACCTAATTAACCTAGTTGAGCATTTAAATGTCACTTTAAGCTGTATAGAAGTGTCTTGAAAAATATCTAGTAAAATATTATTTACTGTCATCATGGCAAAGATAAAATAAATCAGTTATTAGAAATGAGTTATTAAAACTATTATGTTTAGAAATGTGTTGAAAAAATCTGATCTCCGTTAAACAGAAATTGGGAAAAAAAATAAACAGGGGGGCTAATAATTCAGGGGGGCTAATAATTCTGACTTCAAGTTTACTTAATAATTTGAAGGAAACAGGCTTACTGACTTTCCACTTATCACTTTAAGAGCAACAGATTTACTTTTCAATTCTAATAACTAATTCATTCATGCATTCATTTTCTTTTCGGCTTAGTCTCTTTATTTATCAGAGATCGCCACAGCGGAATGAACTACCAACTTATCCAGCATATGTTTTACGCAGCGGATGCCCTTCCAGCCGCAACCCAACACTGGGAAACACCCATACACTCCTGCATTCACACACATACACTACGGCCAACTTAGTTTATTCAATTCACCTAAAGAACATGTCTTTGGACTGTGGGGGAAACCGGAGCACCAGAAGGAAATCCACGCCAACACGGAGAGAACATGCAAATTCCACACAAAAAGCCAATTAACCCAGCCAGGGCTGGATCCAGTGACCTTCTCGCTGTGAGGATTATGCTACCCACTGTCCCACCGTGTCGCCCTCAAGTAATCACTTTTACAGTGTAAATAGGTTTATCTTTATTTAAAACTATCAGTTATTTGATTATCTGATTCAGTTGCCTACAGGAGAAATCACTAAGAATAATAAACAGAAGAAAACGGTCAAACTATGTGCTCTACAAACAAGTGTTCATGATTATACATAAAAAATGGAATAACATAATAAGAAAATATCCATTTTCAACATCAAGCAGCATGACGAGCTGTTTTTAATGTCTAAAAATCAACTGAAGCAAATGAGACCGGAAGTCTCGAGCCAAAAAGATTCCAATAGCTGCACCCGCTCATACATGAAGAATAAGGTCTAAGAATCACACAAGAAAAACTATTCAAAAAAACAGATTACCTGATAAAACAATATGTCTGTTACTGTATGTAAACCCATCTGTGTGTTTCTTTCTTTCTTTCTTCTTTCTTTCTTTTCTTTCTTTCTTTCTTTCTTCTTTCTTTCTTTCTTTCTTTTAGCTTAGCAACAATTATTTTATTAAATTAGACAGTTATCATCTCGCTCAAAAATTACCAAAGTATGGCTAGTGCTACTTCTGTGTCCATGCTCACCGTCTATACCAACGCAATCTCACGGCAATTCGTAACTTTTTGATTAGTGGCTAATTCGTATGAATTTGTACAATCTAATTCGTACAAATTAGTACGATTTGCTCATCAACCAATGACGGTTGGGGTTAGGGGTGGGGTTAGGTGCCACACCTCCTTTTTAAAATTTCCTCGTGAGATCAGGCTGTCTATACCCATAGTCACAGTTCCCTATATTAGTACATCAATATAGTCCAATTGAAGGACTGAAAGTTCGAGCACTCAGTACACTGGAAAAGATAGCATTTAGTTTGTGCTTTGCTGGTTGATAAATCATTCAGATGGATTAAAATTTCAATCTCTTTAGTCAGACCCTGTGATAGTTATTTTAGCTAGCTATCTATTAGTGAAATGAAATAACTTCGTAAATGAAACAAAGTATTTAGATTTCTGTCATCTATTGTTCATTTTATAATACATTTTCAGTGCCTATTTGTAATTTCATTGCAGTTATTTTATGTCTAATTATATAAATTCATGTTAAACACTATGTTTCAGACCTTGTTTACAGCTTAAGAATGTTAAATAAAAATTTGGTGGTGAAAATGTTTTTTTTTGTGTGCTAATGTAAGAGCAGTTGAAACAGACTGGTCAGTTTTGACCCGGGAACACTAAAGTAAGGGGCAGAATGTGAACACGACAGAAGGGTTAATGTCTAAAAATCAATGGAAGCAAATGAGACCGGAAGTCTTGAGCCAAAAAGTTTCCAATAGCTGCACCCGCTCATACATGAAGAATAAGGTCTAAGAATCACACAAGAAAACTATTAAAAAAAAACAGATTTGAAAAATACATTTGAAAACAGGCAGTTTGGCAGGCTGGGAGCGAGGTTCCTCTTAGTTTATACTTGGAAACTAAATTATGAATGTACTCCAGAGACTAACTTAAGTGCATTAAAAATATAGATTATTCCAAGTTAAAAATATATTGAAGCATGCAGACTTTGAGCTCACAAACAAGCGTGATGCAGCTTCAGAATCTAACTTTCCATTGAGCGATGATGACTCACATTCACATTGGCAGAACAGACACAAATAACATCCAACACGCTAACAAATTCACACACATGCACGCACTTTATGACAAAATGCTCCATGGTCCTGAATTCCTTCATGCTTAACCTTTTATCTTTTCAAATGTGCAGTTATCTCTTCAGGATCAGGATGTGGTGTATGGTACAGTGAAGCGCTTTGTTTGTGTGTTTGTGTGTTTGTGTGTGTGTCGTCTGTTATCCGTGCTATCTGCATGCTTCAGTAACCTGAAGTCACCACATGTTTGTCCCCTCATCAGCAAACATCAGATCATTCAGCTCAATGACCATCCTAAATGGTTACAATGATCATGACAACTCATGCTAGGCCACCATCACCACTAATAATTATATTTCTTTTCTCTCTCAGTTGCTCACGCCATCTATTATTAGTTTGATCATCTCGGTATCACCTAAGACAGTGGTGGGCAAACTTTTTAGACCCGAGGGCCACATCAAGTTTTGCAAACCAAGTGAGGGGCCACATGTCAAATCCTTCAAAAAATAACTTTTATTTGTAGTGGCAGTATGCATGGAACATGTAATATCGGACAGAAACGTGTCACATTAACACACATTTTTTTAGTAGTTATTATTGAGTCATATTTACAAGTCAAATTCATTTGCACTGCTATTTATATTTAATTATCAATCATCGTAAAACAATAAAATACTCCCTTATAAAATATATTAATAATAATGTAATAATATTTACAGTGGAGAATAGAAAAGATATTGTGTGATAGAAAAAATCTCATATTAACACATTAAAAATAATTTGAATTTTTGCGTGAAAAAATGCCGACTTTGGTTGTAGTCTTTAAAAAAAGCAATACTTTCTTGGCATATTAGACATACCGATTTCTGTCCGATATTGGTGAAGAAGTATTTTGTTGTCCATTCTTCCTTAAACACACGACATTCAGAGTCAATTTTTCTTTTTTTTGCCTGATTTTCTGTCATTAACGGTCGAGTGTATTTTAATATCCGAGAGTGTGTTACTGTCATCAAATGGCGTTCACTTGTATTGCGTCATTAATTTACTAATTCTGAAACCAAACCATTACTCAGAAGCAGCATTTTAAAAACTCCCTCGTGGGCTGGATGAAAGAGTTTAGCGGGCCGCATATAGTTTGCCCACCTCTGACCTAAGAGGTCACAAATTAGCTCTACACACACACAAAAAGACTTTTGCTGCTTGTTCAACTTATTTAAAATAAGTTGAAACAACACCATTATTACGTTTTTTTTTTTTTTGGGGACAACTTAATTGTTATATATTTAGGACACTTACATTTGCAGAAAAAAAAAACAATTATATTAATTTAATTGATTTTTGTTGGGACAACATGAAGGATCTGTGTGAAACCCTGCATTTTTAACAGTACAGATCCTTAATCAATCAATCAATCAATCAATCAATCAATCAATCAATCAATCAATCAATCAATCAATCAATCAATCAATCAATCACATATATATTCCCTGGGCAGAGTGAATAGGTAAGCTCTGTCACGTGATGTACATGGCGCACACGCAGCATTCTTTTAGTTATACATTTAGTTATTTAGTTATAGGTCAGGGGTTTTCAAACTGTGGGGCGAGAATTTGAGGCGTGCACTTGAGTAAATTATGATGACGATTTTAATGCGTTCACTAGAGGAAATATGATTACCGTTAGCTCCACAGCTAACTATCAGTCACCTGTAGAGTTAATGCGCTCGAGTTAAATATATACAAATAAAATGGACCAGGGTGACAACGCAGTGGCGCAGTAGATAGTGCTGTCGCCTCACAGCAAGAAGGTCGCTGGTTCGAGCCTCGGCTGGGTCAACTGGCGTTTCTGTGTGGAGTTTGCATGTTTTTCCTGAGTTCGCATGGGTTTCCTCTGGGTGCTCCGGTTTCCCCCACAGTCCAAAGACATGCGGTACAGGTGAATTGGGTAGGCTAAATTGTCTGTAGTGTATGAGTGTGAATGAGTGTGTCTGGATGTTTCCCAGAGAAGGGCATCCGCTGCGTAAAAAACGTGCTGGATAAGTTGGCGGTTCATTCCGCTGTGGCGACCCCAGATTAATAAAGGGACTAAGCCGAAAAGAAAATGAATGAATGAACTTTCATTTTTGCTGAATAGCACAAAAAAGATGTTTTGAAGAATGTTAGAAAACAGGTAACCATTGACATCCATAGGGTTAGGGGAAAAAAAACACATACTATGGGAGTCAATGGTAATCGGTTTCCATCATTTTTCAACAGGTTTGTGACAAAAGAAGGATGAGTAAAAGATTACAGTATTTTTATTTACAACTTCCTTTTGTGTTGAAAAAAGCAAAAGAAGATGTTTTGAAGAATGTTAGAAAACAAGTAACCACTGACATCCATAAGGTTAGGATTAGTGTTATGGTTTAAAAAAAAACACATACCATGGAAGTCAATGGTTACTGGTCTCCATAATTTTTCAACAGGTTTGTGATGAATGAATGATGAGTAAATGATTACCGAATCGTTATTTCTGCCTGAACTGTCCCTTTAATATAGTTTCACTTCGCAATTCCAATTAGGCTTGGACATTTTAGACCATACAGGATTTATTATTTCCTTCTGTCACATGGTATTACAGCTGCCAGCTTAAAATGAACAATAAATATTCATGAGATGTGATTTTTCCTCTCATTTCACGGCCATACAGTATAATGGCATCTAAAACATACGATTATCTTTGATGAGAAGGACATTTAGAGAGTAGAGACCCTTTTAAAACGTAACCGAAATACCTCTGACCTAACTATAATTTATTTGTAGCATTCATAACCTTTTCTAGGCCACTTAAAAAAAAAATATCACACATACAAAAAAAAGTTTTAGAAGTCATTCATGCAGCCATAGAAGATTTTTTTCCAAGAAGCTGCCTAAAATTCATGTTATTCACTGAAAAACTGAATACATTCATCGTCTTTGTGTGCCTTTTTTTGAAGCTTGACAGCTGCAGTCCTCATTTTCTGTCATAACAATGAATGCAAATGAAGATATATATATATTTGAAACATCTTTGTGCTGCACAGAATAAAGTAAGTCATCGTACTGAACAACATGCGAGTAAATAAATAATGCTAAACTGTTTATATTTGTCTGAACTGTTCCTTTAAAGCTGTCTTCTCCATTCTTGTAGTCATTTTAAGCTGCTGAGCAACTCGCAGTAAAGCTGAGGCGTCAGACAGAGACAGGATGGAGCTAATTATAGACTGGGTTTAAACCCGGCAAAGACAGACTTCAGTGTGATACGGAGACCTGTGAGGATTTTACAGCACGGCACAGTGCGAATGACAAAGACCCATCGTGATTCATTCTGACACACACATATAAGTGTGAACACAACGCACACATATACTTCAGTAATAATGTTTTCTCTCTCTGTCTGCACAGTGAAGCGAGATTATTTTCTCTATGGATGAGCTTGATTTTTGAGTCTCACTGTCGGCTCACTTTCAGGGCTAAAAAGAGGCTTTCTGCTAGCCAGCATTTTCCTGGAGCTAGCATGCTAACTGACCCATGGATGTTTTACAGCTTATGCTCCATAAAGAGTGCTGAAAAGTCATAGATTTACATTCTGCTGACGCTTAAATGGTCATTGAATACTTACTTACAAAGCAAAAAAAGGGACATATAAGTCATTAATAATATATTTAATGCGTTATGCAAATTATAATTAAAGTAATTAAATGAATACATTTTCATTTTTGTCTTTATGACTGACTTAAAATCATTCAATAGGGTATAGTCGCCAAAGACTTTTGGCAAGTGTTTAATGCCAAGTTTACATTGGTTTTGCAGATTTTGTGAAATTGCAACTGGACTCTATCCTAGATACTAATGCAGTGTGAAAACAAAGGAAATTCGATGATTATGAAATCACTGGCAAAAATCTTGTCGTCGATCGCAGTTGTAAGAGCAACAAATAATAACTTAACTTCTAGTTGATGATTTGGAAAAGTGACAGAAGGTCGATTTTTCTGATGAATTATCTGTTGAACTGCATCCCAATCATCACAGATAATGTAGTAGACCTATTGGAACCCACATGGACCCAAGAAATCAGTCAAGTTTGGTGAAGGAAAAATCATGGTTTGGGGTTATATTCAGTATTGGGGGCGTGCGAGAGATCTGCAAAGTGGATGGCAACATCAACAGCCTGAGATATCAAGACATTTGTGCTGCCCATTACATTACAAACCCACAGGAGAGGGCAAATTCTTCAGCAGGATAGAGCTCCTTCTCATACGTCAGCCTCAACATCAAAGTTCCTGAAAGCAAAGAAGGTCAAGGTGTTCCTGGATTGGCCAGCCCAGTCACCTGACATGAACATTATTGATATATATATATATATATATATATATATATATATATATATATATATATATATATATATATATATATATATATATATATATATATATATATATATACTGTATATATATATATATATATATATATATATATATATATATATATATATAGTATAATGACAAACAAATAGCCAAAACTGATGCACTGCTACTTGAGTTATTCTGTATATATATATATATATATATATATATATATATATATATATATATATATATATATATATATATATATATATATATATATATATATATATATATTTATTTATTTTGCAGAATATGGATTAAAACCTGGCTTGATTTTTTCCCAAACAGCAGATCTATATATGTTATGCTGCATAGACTGAAGACGTATATTAGAAAATGTATAACGGTAACAGAGCACAAGCGGGACCTGAGGGTCAATACCTGCAAGAGTAATTGCGTAAATCATATTGATTTCACACAAGCGCAATGCCTTTGAAAAAGAAACGAGCTGTGTGTTTTTGAAGGAAAACAAAGGATTACGCCATTAATCCTTTCCCTTTGTTGGGTGGAAGTATGCAAGTGTGTGTGTTTGTGCGCAATGTGTAGATGTCAGAATGACTGTGTGTATGCCTATGTGTGTGTGTATGCAACTCTCCAGCATCCTGTTGGGATAATCATCAGCTAGACAGCCCTCACCCGCTGCTCCTACACACAACCAGGATGAAGCGGAAGCAGACAGGAAGTGTGTGTGCGTGTGTGTGTGATGGGGGTGTACATGAGAGTGGGTTTGTGAGCATGTGTGGCGGGGGTGCATGTGAGTGTGTGTTTGTAGGCATGCCTGCTTGTGTGTGTGTGTGTGTGTGTGACAGAGAGAGATAAAGAAAGAGATTATAAGTGTCTGATAAAGAAGGAATAAATGAGAGTGCTCTTTTGTGTGGAAAGGTGGAGGCTCCGAAAGGCATGGGGGTGGTGGGATTCGAGTCGGGTTTCTGTGTGTGAAAACCCACGAATTAGCAATTGTCGGCAGAGTGATATTTAAACAAACGAATCCCACTTGGTATTGATCTTTTGTATGCCATTCAGAGCTGACAGGCCAATCACTTAATAACTCAAGTCAGAGAGGTAATGGAGCGCGGACCGTCTCCAAATGAACAGACTGCTCTTAAGATTGCAGTAGAGTGAAAGAGAGAAAGTAATATGTTTTAGTAATGTGAATGCTTAATAGGAAATCATTGCAATCCTACATAAAAAGCAGGCATCCACAGGCGAACTCATGCGCTGCAAGGAACACTTTGAACAACTGAGGGATTTGTTGATGAACGGTTTTGAGACTCGCATTTGCTTGTGTTTTCCTCTCCAGTGCACTCAAAAATGCATCCTAGTTTTTTGGGGTAAAAAGGGTTGTCAATAAACAGCTAATCTGATATGCATAGAGTTTAAAGACTCAGATCAAAATCAGAATGTTATGGTGTATAGCCAAGGATAAGATTTATTCATAGAAGTTAAAGGCAAGTTTATTTATATAGCACATTTCATACACAGTGGCAATTCAAAGTGCTTTACATAAACAAGAATAAAAAAGACAAGTATAAGAAAAAATAAAAACAGATAATAAAAAACAGATAAAAATATGTTAAAACAGGTTGTAAAAGAATGAAAAGAAGAGAAAAACATAATAGTGCGATTTGTCGGACGTAGCACAGTGCTCATTCAGTAAAGGCACAGCTAAACATTTGAATGGATTTGAATGTGCCTAATGTTGGAGCACATCTGATCGTTTCTGGGAGTTGATTCCAGCAGCGAGGGGCGTAGTAGCTGAAAGCCGATTCACCCTGCTTTGACTGAACTCTTGGAATTTGTAGTTTATATGATCCTAGAGATCTGAGTGATCTATTAGGCTTGTATTCAGTGAGCATATCTGTATTGTATTGAGGTCCTAGGTCATTTAGTGATTTATAGACAAGTAGTAATACTTTGAAATCTATTCTGAATGTAACTGGGAGCCAGTGTAAAGACCTGAGGACAGGTGTGATGTGCTCAGATTTCCTGGTTCTGGTCAGAATCCTGGCCGCAGCGTTCTGGATGAGCTGCAACTGTCTGATTGTCTTTTTGGGAAGGCCCGTGAGGAGGCCGTTACAGTAATCCACCCTGCTGCTGATAAAAGCATGAACAAGTTTCTCTAAGTCTTCACTGGAAACAAAGCATCTGATTCTTGCAATGTTTTTGAGATGATAGTATGCTGATTTACTAACTGCTTTGACATGACTACCGAAACTCAGATCTGACTCCAGAGTCACACCAAGATTCTTGACCTTATTTTTTGTTGTTTGACCTTTAGAGCCAAGGTACGCATTCACCTTGAGAACCTCATCTCTGTTCCCAAATGCAATGACTTCAGTTTTCTCTTTGTTTAACTGAAGAAAGTTTTGGCACATCCAACTGTTCATTTCATCAATGCATTGGCAGAGGGTGTCAATAGGGCTGTAGTCATTAGGCAGTAAGGCTAAGTAGATCTGAGTGTCATCAGCATAGCTGTGGTAGGAAATTTGGTTCTTTCTCATTATTTGGCTCAGAGGGATCATATAGAGGTTGAACAGGAGGGTGCCAGAATCGAGCCTTGTGGGACTCCACATGTCATGGGTGTCCACCTTGACCTATGGTCACCTATACTGACATAGTAACCTCTCCCTTCAAGATAAGATCTGAACCATTTGAGGACTGTCCCAGACAGCCCAACCCAATTTTCCAGCCTATCCAGAAGTATGCTGTGATCGACAGTATCAAATGCAGCACTAAGATCAAGCAATACCAGCACTGTTAGTTTACCTGAATCTGTATTTAGGCGGATATCGTTGATTATCTTTATAAGAGCGCTCTCTGTACTGTGATGTGGTCTAAAACCAGATTGAAAATTGTCTAAACACCCCTTGGAGTTTAAGAACGTGTTAACCTAGTTGAAAACAACTTTTTCAATGATTTTGCCAATGAAGGGGAGATTTGAGATTGGTCTGTAATTGCTCAATAGTGTATTATCCAGGTTGCTCTTTTTCAAGAGGTGTTTAACAACTGCAGTTTTAAGTGAGTTTGGGAAAGTCCCTGAGAGAAGTGAAGCATTTACCACTTTTAGGAGATCCATTTCTAAACAGTTAAACACCATTTTGAAGAATGATGTGGGGAGCGTGTCAAGACTGCAGGTTGATGTTTTCATAATTTGTACGATCTCTTCTAAGATTTTACCATTAATTGCCATGAAGTCAGACATAATGTCTGATTTCTTAAGTTGTGGTTGAGCTTGTCTGACGTCGACACAATTTGGCTGATTGGATGAGCTGATTGCCTTTCTAATATTATTGATCTTATCAGTAAAGAAATGAGCGAACTCATTACATTTACTTTCCGAGATTAGTTCACTGGGAATCCTACTGGGGGGGTTTGTGAGTCTCTCTACCGTTGCAAAGAGTGTACGCGCATTATTTAAGTTACACAAAGGCACAATGGTGACGCAGTGGCGCAGGAGGTAGTGCTGTCACCTCACAGCAAGAAGGTCGGTGGTTTGAGCCTTGGCTGGGTCAGTTGCAGTTTCTGTGTGGAGTTTGCATGTTCTCCCTGCGTGAGTTTCCGGGTGCTCCGGTTTCCCCCACAGTCCAAAGACATGCGGTACAGGTGAATTGGGTAGGCTAAATTGTCCGTAGTGTATGAGTGTGAATGAGTGTGTATGGATGTTTCCCAGAAATGGGTTGCAGCTGGAAGGGCATCCGCTGCATAAAACATGTGCTGGAAAAGTTGGCGGTTCATTCCGCTGCGGGGACCCCGGATTAATAAAGGGACTAAGCCGAAAAGAAAATGAATGAATAAAGGCACAATTGGGGTGACACAGTGGCTCAGTGTTTAGCACTGTCACCTCACAGCAAGAAGGTTACTGGTTCTAGTACCAGCTGGACCAGTTGGCGTTTCTGTGTGGAGTTTGGATGTTTCTGCCGTGTTGGCGTGGGTTTCCTCCGGGTGCTTCATTTTCCCCCACATTCCAAAGACATGCAGAATAGGTGAATTGAATAAATTAAATTGGCCATAGTGTGTGTAAATGAGTGTGTATGGGTGTTTCCCAGTACTGGGTTGTGGCTGGAAGGGCATCCGCTGTGTAAAACATGCGTTAAGGTCATCAGTTCACCAAACTCACCACTGTTAACTGAGTGTAAACACAGATACAGGGACACTAGAATGTTTTAAAGCCACAATTCATCAGCAGATTGCTCTTATGTCCGCTTATATACAAACCAGCTGATCGATGTGACTTTGAAACGCTCCAGTGTCCCTCACAGTTCTTAAATTTTAGCGGGAAATGAATATTTTTACAATTTCAGCATTGCTTGGTATATATATATATACAGTATATATATTCATTCATTCATTTTCTTTTCGGCTTAGTCCCTTTATTAATCTGGGATCGCCACAGCGGAATGAACCGCCAACTTATCCAGCATATGTTTTATATATATATATGAAAAAATAAACAAGGGGTAATAATCCTGACTTCAACTATATATATATATATATATATATATATATGTACTGTATATATATGAGCGATGCGGTGGCGCAGTAGGTAGTGCTGTCACCTCACAGCAAGAAGGTCACTGGTTCGAGCCTCTGCTGGGTCAGTTGGCATTTCTGTGTGGAGTTTGCATGTTCTCCCAGCGTTCGCATGGGTTTCCTTCGGGTGGTCCGGTTTCCCCCACAAGCCCAAAGACATGCGGTACAGGTGAATTGAGTAAGCTAAATTGTCCGTAGTGTATGTGTGTGAATAAGTGTGTATGAATGTCTCCCAGTGATGGGTTGCAGCTGGAAGGGCATCCGCTGCGTAAAAACATGCTGGATAAGTTGGCGGTTCATTCCGCTGTGGTGACCCCAGATTAATAAAGGGACTAAGCCGAAAAGAAAATGAATTAATTAATAAATTAATAAATTAATTAATAAATAATATATATATACTGTCATTATGACAAAACAAATTAGTTATTAGAAATTAGTTATTAAACTAATTATTAAATTATAATTAATATTTTGGGACTAATATGAATAAATGACGCTGCAAAAAAAATTTAATTGTTTTTTTTTTAAATTTCAATTCAAATGTGAACAGCATTTCTGCATCCTCACTGTTATCCTCTAAGTTGTCCTAATAGCACATAACTCCTCTAAACAGACTAAACTCCCTAGCTAGCATGATGCATTTGGGCTCTGTGGATTTCCTAATTAGCAGCATATGCTCTTTTCCTTCTGTTAGGGGTTGTAGACACTCATTCTGTTCTCTGTGATGAGTTTATCAGCCACATTTAACCACCACACAACTGCTAATGAAGAACACATGTGGCTAGTGTAGCATTACCAGTCTCTGGTATACCACAGACTAGCAAAGTTAGCCGAAAGTGCTAGGAGAGGGGACTTTTAATAAATAGCATTTAATATGAAACTCAGCTATACTTGATCGGATGTTTCTTTGACCCTGTCAGAGAATGCAAGCTGCGTTGATGCTGAAGCATGCTAATGGTGGCAAAAAGAAGCGATACTTGGATAAAGCACAGTGTGACTGAAAACTAGAGCAAAGCTCCCGCCGCGAAAGAGGAAAGCCAAAGGCGATGATGTCACTCCCTAAAAACAATGCCTCATTCAGGCAGACTGGGGGGCAGGAAGCTGCTAGTCATTTAAAACTGGGGAGGAAAAAACGACAACATCTGCTGCTGCGTCCAGTCCAGATGGATGCAGAGAGCGAGAAAAAGAAAGAGGGAGAGAGAGAACAGCTATATTGGATCTATCCTTCACTGGCTCCCAGAGGTGGAAATCTTTCCTCTTGAACATTGGCTCAGATCTCTGCAATATAAAGAAGTTTCCAGTCTGCTAGGCTGCAGTGTGATTCTCACTTCAGAATGGACACAATGGGCTCCTGATCTAATTTCCAATGCACTTATTGAAAAAAATGTAACTGGAGATTTTTTATTATTATTATTATTATTATTTTTTGCAAAGTGATTTTGCTTTTAAAGTGCAATGTACAGTGAGTGGTGCTAAAAGCTAATATGTCTGTCTAAAACTGATGAATCTAGAAGTGCTTTATCGCACTGCTTGTTGAATAAAAAGCTAATATGTCTGTCTAAAACTGATGAATCTAGAAGTGCTTTATTGCACTGCTTGTTGAATGTATCAAAGCAGATTGTAATGAAATGTTTAGTGAGTGACGTTAAGAAAACAATATATAACATATTTTCAAACAAAAAAGCATTTGTTTTTCAGCCATGCCCTTTTAGTTTGCTTTAAATCATTAAACTCATTTAATTTCTGATCATTTATTTTGCAAGACTCATTTCTGGGTGCCAGGTGAGCTACTGAGGAAGTAAAAAACTAACCTATGGAGTTAACGATGTGATACAAATGCTACAACATATTAGTTTGCAAATCATGCATTATGCTAGAAGTGTTTTGATGTTGCTCTAAGATGTTATTGTGCAAGAAACTGCTTGTCTACGATAATTATTGTGAAGAGCTAAACGAATACATTTGAATTGCATTAAATTGAATTTACACATACAGTACTTTCAGAAGTAGTCGAAATGGAATTGACCAGACTCCTTCAATAGTGTAGACACTTGGTCAATGTGTTGAATAGCTACTAAAGACTGCCTCCTTTCTGTCTACTGACACAAGTCTTTAAAAATTACAGAGCATTTTCTTGAACTTTTAAATTAAACTTTGTCAACCAAAATCTTTAAAGGGATAGTTCACCCAAAAATGAAAATTTACTCACTATTTACTCACCCTTTACTTGAACACTAAAGAAGATATTTCGAAGAAAGCTATAAACTTGTAACCACTGATTTCCATACACTCTCAGAAATAAAGGTACAGGAGCTGTCACTGTGGCAGTACCTTTTCAAAAGGTATATATTTGTACCTGAAGGGTCAATAATAGTGCCTTAAAGGTACTTTGTATGTACATTTGGGTACTAATATGCTGCTTTAAGGTACCACTTTAGACTCTTTGGGTACAAATATGTATCGTTTGAAAAGGTACTGCTCTAGTGACAGCTCCTGTACCTTTATTTCTGAGAGTGTAGTAGAAAAACTTTTCAAAAACATTTTTCTAAATATTTTCTTTTGTGTTCAACAGAAGAAAGAAACTCATAGGCTTGAAACAGGTAAATGGTGAATATATGAAGACATAATTTTTCTTTTTGGGTGAACTGGAATGGTTTAAAAGAAGGAAATGTAAAAAAAGCACAATGTTCTCTTACCCTTTTTGTTTCTAGAATCCCACATTGGTTGACATGGCTTTTTTATGATTGGAATAGAAATCTGCTTCTTTTTTTAAACGAATTTTTTTTTTCTAAATTGTGATAGCTTATTTTATTGTATTTAGGGCGGACATAGCAATACATACATTTATATTGCAATATGAAAACATTTTAGCAGATGACTTGAATAGTTTTATTTGGGAAGAACTCGTTGGGTCCTATCATACACCCGGTGCAATAAGACGCAAAACGCGCATGGTGCGATTTGTTGCTATTTTCAGACCAGTACAACCCTATATTCACGTTTTGTGCCACATTGTTTGAATAGCAAATCCATTTGCGCCACTTTGTGGACTCATGGGTGTGCCGGTCTAAAAAGGAGGTGCGCTAAGGCGCATTGTTGGAGGGTTGCTTTTTTGTGGAACCACCGAGTGAAATGACTTGCCTTAAAAGGACTTTGGCTTTATTCTGCGATAACCTTCTGAATGTATATTATCTCTTACTTAATAAACTGTGAGTCAACAAGCTAACAATGAACAACTTTACTGTATTAAATGTATTGTTCATTGTTTGTTAATGTACAGTAAGTATTAGAATAACTGACATTAACCAAATGGACCGGGCGTCACAGTGGCGCAGTGGGTAGCACGATCGCCTCACAGCAAGAAGGTCGCTGGGTTAGTTGGCATTTCTGTGTGGAGTTTGCATGTTGTCCCCATGTTCGCGTGGGTTTCCTCTGGGTGCTCCGGTTTCCCCCACAAGTCTAAGGACATGTGCTATAGGTGAATTGGGGATGAATGTGTATGGGTGTTTCCCAGTGATGGGTTGCGGCTCGAAGGGCATTCACTGCGTAAAACATATGCTGGATAATTTGGCGGTTCATTACACTGTGGCGACCCCAGATTAATAAAGCGACTAAGGGTTCTTTCACATCTGTAGTTCGCTTCATTTGGTCCGGATCAAGGGCAATAAATTACACATTGTAGCATTTTCTGCCGTCTTTGGGTACTTTTCATACCACACTGATTGCTTTGGTCCGAACCAGTTGAAAAGAACCAAAAATGCAGTCATCTGACAAAATCCACATCACTCATTGGCCAGATGTTGTTGAACATATTTCCTAAACTACTTTTCGATTGGTCAGAATTCACGTGCAGGAAAATGCCAATGGAAGTAAACAAACCGGCAGACACAAAATCCCGCTTTTTACTATGGAGGGACGACTACGCTGGCTGATTGTATCCCTGGTCATAGTATACTATATAGTTTGTATACATCACTTTACATGTAGACAAACTATACATTTCGAGAATGAAGCATGTCTGTGGCTGGAAAACAATGTTTTAAGGCATTGCAAACGGCGAAGGTGCATTGTACGTCACTTCAGGAGAAGGCGTGAATTCATTTAGCTAAACTGAAACATGGTCATCTTCTGGAAATATTACCAACGATCCATCAGGTAGTGTCCCCCCCCCCCTCTTCTCTCTCTCTTTTGGTAAAGTGCTGTCAATAAATATTTGTCCTCCACATTCCATAATGCACAGCGCAGCTGGATTAGTCCAAAAAGGCGCAGTACTTTTTGCGGTTGGGTCTGTTTTAGTTCGGATCATATTCTCACCACAAACGAACCGCCTGGAGCGGTTCGTTTGAAAGCGTACTGAGACAACCTCTTCAAGGAGGTCTCGGTACGCTTTTTTGGTCCGCTTTTGGAGCGCTCTCGAGTACGATTGGTACATTCACACCTGCCCAAACGAACCGTACCAAGAGGGAAAACGAACTCTAGTGCGATTCAACCAAACTAAATAAGGCAGGTGTGAAAGAACCCTAAGCCAAAGCGAAAATGAATAACTAAATGGACCATTATTTTATGGTCATTGACTGTGGACTACGATATTGACTCTATTCAAGATGCCCTATGTTCTGTGTTGTGAAAAACAGCATTACACTTGTTGCCCAGACCAGGTTATTAACTAGCACTGCATGCCATCTACTGAGCAGACCAACCAGGATATTTAGTTTCATCCTTACCTGATGGAGTTTGGCATCATTCCTGCACTCTGTCCATTCCCAGGCAGCTCAATGTGGAATCCATTAGGGATGCTCCATTGTGCCGGCTGGCTCAACACATTTTCCGATCTGCTTCCTGGTATAGTTGTCCGCAGTGGACTTGCAGAGCTGGCTTCATCCCTAGCCGTCTCCATCCCAAATTCGCCCTCACCCTCGGCCCCCTCCTGCACGGTCTCCAGCTCCAGTTCTGGAGGCTCGGGGCCCATCAGAGCCCTCTGCTGGATGAGCGGGGTGAGCGGCGCCTCAAAGCTGACACAGCTGTCCGTCTCGTCTGTGAGCGACAGGACGTCCAGGGAATCCAGACTGCTGTAGCAAGTCCCACCTCGCAAAAGCTCGGACTCAACTATACGCTCGAACGTGGAGCTGAATCCATCCTGGCTCTCTTTTGTCCTGTCGAACTCTTCCTCTCCCTCCTCCTCCTCCTCTTCCTCCTCCTCCACAACCGTGGCCTTGGCAACCCGCTCGACAATGCTCTCAAAAGTAGAGCTGAAACTGTCCTGATTTCGAGTCTCTGTCTCCTCCTTTTCTTCGTCCTCTACCTCAGCATCCGCTTCTTCGACGGACAGCTCAAAGGTAGAGCTGAAGGCGTCTAGGTTTCCCTCTTGAGGTATCACCTCCTCATCATCCTGTTCTTCACTGTCATCTTCAGTCCCGTTTTCAAACCTGCAGTAACAGATTTGATTCTGGGGTTAAACACACACCTGGATACATACGGCGGTCTGGCTTTAGAATGCAAAAAGGCTGGCATGCACAGTGCATGTTCCTATCTTTAGTCTGTCACAGTTCTTCATCACGACTGCGTCCCAGCAGAGAAGAGCATCATTCAGGACAGCTCCCCTGCTACTTGCACTGCCCAAAATATCTACCCACCCTCATTGTAACATGCATGTCACATCATTCGTGAGCCCAACACTGAAAATTCACACAGCTAAACTCTGGAATACACGCGTTACATATTTAAAATCATTTGTAATGACATGACAAGCTTAGGATTGGGAAATATTTTGGAAAATGAAGGAAGGCTTGAAGGTTTTTGCTAATCATTCGGGTCTGTTTAGTGAGGGGGTAATAAGTGCACTCGAATAATACTTAGGTAAAGGTACACACTGTAAATAAGGCTGGGTTCCACACAATTCCTTCATATTCTCCTAAAACAAATTGATTAAATGAACCTTATCATTTTTACAAATTTAATTGGATTGAACATAAAACAATTAAGCCCCCACCCAAAAAAAAAGAATTGTATTGGTTCAACTCATATTAAATAAGAAGTTGAACAAACAATAATTTTTGAGTGGAGATACTGAGTGAAAATTTGACTCAAGTACTCACATTTATGTAAAAGCTAAAATAAAAACTTTTAATTGTATTTTAAAAAAATAGGGCTGTATGATATTCAAGAAAAATCTGATATCACATAATTGCGAATACCGTATTATTTAGCTGAGAGAGCTTAACATGTTGCAATTTAAGAAAATACATGCAATTACAAAAAACAACAGCAAATTAAGAAAAGATCTTCATCTGTTTGACAGCACATGTGCTGCAAATCCTCACAGCGCAAACCATTTATGAAAATGTGATGCATTTTCTCACAACACTGGCAAAATGACTGGAATACAAATGTTTCAAGGGGATAAAAAAAGTCACAGACCCGATGTGCTGTTGGTGATTTTTGAAGGGTAAGTTTTTTGTTTGTTTGTTTAACATTCTGATTTCCTTATCTTTTGTATTTTATTAGCCTAAATAACCACAACCTAAATAGCCGGGTCTGTCACATTTTACGGTCCCCTTAAAACATTACTATTTGAAAGTTGTGTGAAAATGCAGATCGTTTTTTAAAAATGTGTTTGCGTTGTGAGGATTTGCAGCATTTCTGCTGTCAAACGGACTGATGTATTCTCTTAAATAGCAGCACATTAAGCTCTCTCTGCCACTATAGAAACATGGCTGTTCAATTGTTGCATTGTTTAGCATGTAAAATGCTAAATAATGTGATATTCTTTGTTATTGGATGCAATAAAATATTTAACAAAATATTATAACCAACATATGTTTCATATATTACTTCAGAGAATATTAAACAGCCATGTTTTACTGCTAATTTGCTAATTGCTAATTGATGATTTTAATATAAAAATATTATAACCAACATATGCTTCTTATTATTTCAGGGAAAAGAAAGCATCACTACAATTTCTAAAATTGAACAGCCGTGTTTTACTGTTGCATAAAACAAATCATAAATTTGAATAAAGTACACAAAAAAGGTAATGATAACATAAATGTCACCACCACTATGCTATGCAAAGTGAATTTAAACTTATCTGCATTATTATTGCTTTCTTAACAGGATAGTTCACCCAAAAATAAACTCAGAATTTTGGGAGGAAAACAGACACTGACTTCCATAGTATTTTTGTTTCTACATTGGATGTCAATGACTGCTGATTTTTCAGAAAAACATTTTGGGTGAACTATCCCTTTAACATGGTATTAAGCCATGAACCATCCCTTTAACATTTGTATTGAATCATTCAAATACCATTGTCATATGTAAATTGTGATACTTTGTGCTTATAGATATTTTGTTCATTTAAATATATTGCACAGACCTATTAAAAATTACATGTAACATACAAAAATACAAACAACAGTGGAGATTTGTGTTTCGTGTTAAATCATCTTCTCAATGCAAATAAATAAATTGCATAAAATGTTTGGTTAAAGGGGGGTAACAACAAAGTGCAGATGTCAAATTATCTAGTGCAGAAAAACACAGCCCTACTATGATGCTTCAAAAATCACACAAAGGGTCCACAGTGTGACCCCATTTGATGAAACAATGTCTTCTGAAGAGAAAGATTGAGATTTAAAGAGCAAAAACAGAAGCCTGAAATTAATTCTAGACAGAATACAAGATTGTGTGTTATAGAACTTGTGTTGTGTTGAGTAAAGCAACATTAAATTGATTGTATCCCTGGTCATAGTATACTATATAGTTTGTATACATCACTTTAGACAAACTATACATTTCAAGAATGAAGCATGGCTGTGGCTGGAAAACAATGTTTTAAGGCATTGCAAATGGCGAATAACTAAATAAATAGTTTTTTCAGGGCATTTTAGTTTTGTCCCATTAATATACTAATATAAATTATTAATTATTAAATTGCATTTATAAAAATTATTAAATTATCTTAGAATTCTACATAAATAACCTAGACTAGTTGAGTTCCTGCATATCTTTGTCTTTTCATGCCATTTTACACAACATTTTCATCGGATAATATTTTTCTCTATCTGCCTGAAATCATACTTTTAAAATGCATATTATCTTATACACTCCCTTGTAATATTATCAATAAAATGATTTAGATTTTTTTAGCATGAATTGTTAAATGATTTAAAACAGTTTTAGGTTGGTATGACGGTTAAAATGTCTGAATGTTCAAAATATTATTACAATTTAATAATATAATATAATATAATATAATATAATATAATATAATATAATATAATATAATATAACATAATATAATATAATATAATATAATATAATATAATAGGTGACGCAGTGGCGCAGTAGGTAGTGCTGTCGCCTCACAGCAAGAAGGTCGCTGGTTCGAGCCTCGGCTGGGTCAGTTGGCGTTTCTGTGTGGAGTTTGCATGTTCTTCCCGCGTTCGTGTGGGTTTTCTCCGGGTGCTCCGGTTTCCCCCACAAGTCCAAAGACATGCGGTACAGGTGAATTGGGTAAGCTAAAATTGCCCGTAGTGTATGTGTGTGTATGAGTTTATGGGTGTTTCCCAGTGATGGGTTGCAGCTGGAAGGGCATCCGCTGCATAAAACATATGCTGGATAAGTTGGAAGTTCATTCTGCTGTGGCGACCCCAGATTAATAAATGGACTAAACCGAAAAGAAAATGAATGAATTAATAATATAATATAGGCAGCATGGTGGGTAGTGGGTAGCACAATCGCCTCACAGCAAGAAGGTCGCTGGTTCGCACCCCGGCTGGGTCAGTTGGCATTTCTGTGTGGAGTTTGCATGTTCTCCCCGTGTTCGCGTGGGTTTCCTCCGGAGGCTCCGGTTTCCCCCACAGTCCAAATATATGTGGTATAGGTGAATCGGGTAAGCTAAATTGTCTGTAGTGTATGTGTGTGAATGAGAGTGTGTGGGTGTTTCCCAGAGATGGGTTGCAGCTGGAAGGGCATCCGCTGCGTAAAACATGTACTGTATAAGTTGGCGGTTCATTCAACTGTGGCGACCCCGGATTATAAAGGGACTAAGCCGAAAAGAAAATGAATAATATAATATAATATAATATAATATAATATAATATAATATAATATAATATAATATAATATAATATAATATTATTTTATTTCATGGCAAAAACAAATCATTAGAATAGTAAAGATCATGCTTTTTATTAGAAATGTGCATTGCTAAGAACTTAATTTAGACAACTTTAAAGGTTTTTCTAAATTTAGATTTTTTTAGAATCTCAGATTACAGATTATCAAAAAGTATCAAAAAATTTACTTATTTATTTTTAAATACAGGTATATCTTAGTCAAGTATTATACTATCTTAAAGAACCAATTGAAAAGTCTATTCAGCTTTAAAATTTCAGATAAATTTCTATTTAAAAAATAGACACTTATGACTGGTTTTGTGGTTCATATTCACATATTCATGAAAAAAAAACAGGCAATAAAAAGTAAAAATTGACTTTAGAATATTAAAGTGTATAGTCTACATCACCTGGCATTTTTAACAGAAAATTAGATCCTCACTGAAATCCAACTTTTAAAATGCATATTTCTTACCTCAGAGAGCACAGAGTCTTGCTTGAGTCCTTTTCTGTGCTCTGTGTGTCTCCATCTTCACAGATGTCGCCGTTTTCTGTTTCAGGATTTAAACAGCTGCTCTCAATCTCGCCTTTTCTCCCATCATCCTGATCTAACGTCACCTTCTCCTCCTCCTCCTCCTCTGTGTTTCTGTTATTCTCAGTGTCTCCAACATCAGGCTCCTCTGTCTCAGTCTCTGTCCCATTACAGTTCTCCAAATGTTCTTCTTGTCCCTCAGGTGTTTCTGCAGCTGTGTGGAGGGGGTCATCCTGCCCCTCCTGACTCATGTTGACCTCCTCGACCACGACGTCCCGTCAGCCTAGTGTCACGGGGTCAGGGTCACAAACACGGTACAGGGGGATGAACTTCAGACCTATAGATGAAGAAGATGAAACAGAGCAATGAGATAAGTAAGAGACGCAAAGTGGAGGGCTGTTGTATAAGACAGAAGACTTAAAAAAACAACCACTTGGATGTACTTTATCCCGCTTTTTGCAGTCTTCAAAGGACCCAAATGAGTCTTTGTTATTAGTTTCAGCGGTTGTTATCTCAGTTATTACATGGCTCTAAATAATTTATTCTAATCGGTCAGTCGCGACATTTCAAGGTACAGTGTTATTCACAGATATTTACACGCTTGTCTCTCGCGCTGTTGTTTTTGACGGTTTGGCGCCATCTTGTGACAGGTTAGTCTCCACCATTTTCGTTTCTGTCAGCTGCATTTAATTAAAATTGATAAAGTATTACGGCTGAGAGAAATTCTTTGTGTCTAATTTTTACGTTTTAAGTAAGTAAGTAGCCATGTAATAAGCGAAATTAACTCTATCTAGACGGCTGTTTTTGCCAATAATATCCAGCTGCAGGCCCGCATAACCACACACGTTTCAGGCACACACAATCCAGCACACACGATCTAGGCAAACCATATATGGTTACGACGGATGTTAATGTTATTAACGTATTTTCGGACATCGTCATCAATATATCTTTATATATATTGTTAATAAATATTGTACACAATAAACAATAGTGTTTACTATTTCACAAATATTGTGATCGTGACGGGCGAATGGGGAATATTTGTTTCCGATCGCCATTCAATATAACAAACTGAAAGGTTTTCTATCAGTCATCATAGATAATCAGTCATTATTATCTGACAGTCAGTATAGCAGATACTCGTTTGCTGGCCTTGCTGAACGATCTAAATTGGGCAGGTGTAATTTATATGGATTCATTTATAATGAAGGAAATAGTAGCAAGTTAATATAGGCAATAATGCATCTTTATATGTAATAAAAATCTTTTTACATGTAATAAATGTATAACACTATATTAATATTTCACTCCAGCGATTTAATAGGATTTATTTGCTTATTTTTTTATAACTTTTTTATTAATGATTTCCCATATTAAATACCTACTATAGGAATTTATAGTAAGTAATATATTGTTTTTAAACCATAAAGTACTGGTAATTTGTTGGAAATAGTTGCAACAAATATAGCAATACAGACAAATTAACTGTTAATAATTAATTAAAAAAAATTATTTATATATATATATATATATATATATATATATATATATATATATATATATATATATATATATATATATATATATATATATAAATTACTAACACTTGCTAGAGTTTAGTAAAAGATGGCAGTTTGTAATCAGATCAGTTTATAACTATATTATATGTTTAAATGATTAACTATAGTAATTCATTTTAATGTGACACATTATTGTTTGCTTTTTATATTTTACAACAAAACGATTTTAACCAAGTATGATAATATTAAGATCCTTAATCCTACAATTAGACGGTCTATTATGTTTTCTTTGTGTATGTGGACACGTGAATAAAGTCATAAGTGTTTAAACAATTATTTGTATTTTTGAGTTCAGAAACTGCAGAGATGTTAAAATGATCGTTACGATATAATAATGAAAATATGATAATGATATATTATGATACTGATATATTGACTGAAATGGGAAACCATATTTGTGAAATTCAGTAGGTGGCGATAATGCTCCTAACCATATATGGTTTGCCTAGATCGTGTGTGCTATTGTGTGTGCGAAACGTGTGTGGTTCTGCGGGTCTGCAGCTGGATATATCTCGTTTTTGCAGAAAAAAGCCCTTCAGTCTTATATAGTTCCTTTAAATCAGGATGTGATAACATCCTCCTGGATGTACTTTAGGTACTTTGTCATGTCATGATTGACCAATCAGAATCAAGTATTCCAGACAGCCAACGTGTAATAATAATGAATAATGAAAGATAATGACCTGCGAGAAAATGCAGGCGTTCTATAATCACTCTCATTAGTATGGAAATAATTGTGTATATTAATACCCACACTGTCAGCAAATGTATAAGGGCTCATTTGTCATGTTTCCAGAGGAAATATTGCTTAAAAAGTTTATACCTTAGAAAGGTTTGCTAGGATTCAAGATTCTTACTGTCATTCAGAACATCATAAAAAGATGCAATTGCAAAACGAAATTACGTTGGATGAAAAACACAATTTCCAACTAAATACACTATAAAACGATAACTAAAAATAATTTAATCAAGGATTTTATCACAACTACTGTATAAGAATATAAAAATATAGAATATATATGCCAAAGCAATATAAACATTTTAAATAAAATGAAAGATGTTGGTCCTATTTGTCAAAAGTTTAGAACATATATATTTATATATATATTCATTCATTCATTTTCTTGTCGGCTTAGTCCCTTTATTAATCTGGGGTCGCCACAGCGGAATGAACCGGCAACTTATCCAGCACGATTTTACGCAGCGGATGCCCTTCCAGCCGCAACCCATCTCTGGGAAACATCCACACACTCATTCACACTCATACACTACGGACAATTTAGCTTACCCAATTCACCTGTACCGCATGTCTTTGGACTGTGGGGGAAACCGGAGCACCCGGAGGAAACCCACGCAAACGCAGGGAGAACATGCAAACTCCACACAGAAACGCCAACAGACCCAGCCCAGCTAATATATATTAGAGGTGTGAACCTACACTGGTCTCACGGTTCGGTTACGATTATCATGCCATCGATTCGGTTCAATACGATATCTCGGTGCATTGACGATGCTTTCCATACACAGTTTTATATTTTCTTTACAGCACAACAATTCTTGTATTAAAATGTATAAATATATTTTTACAAACATATTACATATTATATTTAATACAAACAGTAAGATATATAAACTGTACCTTTAAACAACACAAGCATTTATAGCAAATAAAGAAATATAAATATCCCGCTTGCTCTCTGAGGCTTGTTTACCAAATTCTTTCTTACACCCCTTTGATTGGTCACGCACTCAACAGAAAGGGCTGTGATTGGCTCTTACACGCTGGCGCTCTTCACAGATGCACTCATGGGCCACAGTGAGAGAGAGAGAGAGAGAGCAAGAGAAATGGAGTTTACTTTCATTCTCTTAATCGCCATGAAATAGGGGCTTCTGCTGTAAGTGTCAGTGAAAGACTGTCTAGCAAACACACATGCAGTGAAATTGTGCACAGTTTCTGAGTTTTTAAGTAGTTGGAGCATTGTAAATACTCGCGCTCGCCTCCCTCACTATAGTATGCTACGGCGACATAGCGCATATGAGATAAATGACGTCAGTACATAATAACCAGTTATGATTATTACTGAACCGATACCGAATTGTCCGCATCTGCATCGCGATGCTGCGAAGAAACAATTAATTTTGGCACTCCTAATATATATATATATTTATTTGTTTGTATTTTTTTAAAACAAGTATTTCATTCTCTCATTTATTGAATAAAAAATGCTGGGAAATATGTGAGTATTGAGAAATCATTCTAATATGCTGATTTCGTGCTGAACTAACATTTCCTATTATCAGTGTTAAAAAGAGTTGTGCTGCTTTTTGTGTTGTTGTTGTTTTAAAGCAATATTAACATCTGTTTTTATTTTAAAGCAAGGATGCATTAAACTGACCAAAAGTAACAATAAAGACATCCATAATTTAGAAAAAATCCAGTTAAGTTACATAAAAAAAAAGTGGGACAAATTTTGCGGTACGATGGCTCAGTGGTTAGCCTCAAAGCAAGAGGGTCGCTGGTTCGAGTCCTGGCTGGACCAGTTGGCATTTCTGTGTGGAGTTTACATGTTCTCCCAGTGTGGGTTTCCTCCGGGTGCTCCGGATTCACCCACAGTCTAAAGACATGCTCTATAGGTGAAGTTAATGAACGAAATTAGCTGTAGTCTACTGAGTTGCAGCTAGAAGGGCATCCACTGCGTAAAACATATGCTGGAATAGTTGCCGGTTCATTACGCTGTGGCAACCCCTGATAAATAAAAAGACTTATCCAAAGGAAAATGAATGAATGAATTTTGGGTTTGATTAATCGTGATTGATCTTTTGACAGCACTATAGACAAAACAACTAAAAAAGTGGATAAACCTTTTTGATCTTGAATGCTTGATTCAGATTGGTTGCTCAGAAGCACCAATGTCCTCTATGAAAATCAACAAATAATATGATTTAATTTTGTTTTAATCTCATCAAATAAAAAAAGAGAGCAGTGGACACGTCTGAGTCTGACCAGCTCGCTGCACAATATTGCATCAAGCATTCTGCAGACAGATGCAGTCAGGTGGCAGGATCTTAAAAGTTTAAACAGCCATTCAGACTCCATTAACCGCTGTCATTTTAGTGTTTTATCAAGCCCGCAGAAGCGCAGCCTGGTGAGAATGCATTAGCTTTGACTCAGCAAACCTCAAGCGCCGCTGATGTTTTACATGCTGGAAGCTCTTACAATACAACACACAGAGCAGAGAAATCAAACCCTCGCCGCGGAGGAGGAACTGAAGGGTCAGACTGAGTCTAATTTGAAAAAATCTGCTCTGATGTATAACATCTGCTATGGGGAAACTTCTCCAAAACCTGCTGGACAGGACAGAGGTTCAGTGCTGAATTACAATCATTCACCAACCCATTTTACCTCATTTTGATCTTTTTAATATCATTTAATTTCAGTTTTCTTATTAACTTTTTCCTTAATTTCTCCCTATATATTTTATTTTATTTACAGTTGAAGTCAGAATTATTAGCCCCCTTCAATTATTAGCCCCCTATTTTTTTTCTCCCAGGTTTCTTTAACACGTTTCTAAACATAATAGTTTTAATAACTCATTTCTAATAACTGATTTATTTTATCTTTGCCATGATGACAGTAAATAATATTTTACTAGATATTTTTAAGACACTTCTATACAGCTTAAAGTGACATTTAAAGGCCTAACTGGGTTAATTATAGGTTAACTAGGCAGATTAGGGTAATTAGGCAAGTTATTGTATAATGATGGTTTGTTCTGTAGACTATTGAAAAAACATATAGCTTAAATGGGCTAATAATTTTGACCTTAAAATAGTTTTTAAAAAAATTAAAAACTGCTTTTATTCTAGCCGAAATAAAACATATAAGACTTTCTCCAGAAGAAAAAATATTATCAGACATACTGTGAAAATGTCCTTGCTCTGTCAAACAATTTGGGAAATATTTGAAAAAGAAAGAACATTCATAAGGGGGCTAATAAATCTGACTTCAACTGTAGATATATAGATATATATGAAATAATAAGAAATATTGTACCTACACTGTAAAAAATCCTGGTTGCCTTAATTTTTTAAGCTGAATCAAATTAACCTTATGAGTCCATTGAAATTATATTATGTTAAACTGACTTAAAACAGCTCGCGTAACGTATAAAATTAAGTTAGTACATGATTAACTTAGTTTAATAGGCTTAATAAGTTACA
The DNA here is from genome assembly GCA_903798195.1 of Danio kyathit. NCBI lineage: Eukaryota > Metazoa > Chordata > Actinopteri > Cypriniformes > Danionidae > Danio > Danio kyathit. The sequence goes on along the minus strand of LR812532.1, from coordinate 11,220,260 downwards.
ATGAACTTAAAACATATGTTGTCATGACTAATTGGTCATATAACTTTTCACAGTAGGCATATCAAATATACTGTATAGTGTATATTGTGCACAGCTATAATAGATGCTATACACTCATAAACCATACTAATATCAGTGCAAAGAATTATACAAAGAAAATTAGATAGATAAGCAGGCAAATATATAAACAAGCAAACAAACAAACAAACAAACAAATTAATTAATTAATTAAATAATTAATTAATAAAAAAAAAACGAACATACACAAAAGCAAAGCCAAAGGGTGATGTTATCTTTACATTATATTTTAATATTTTTTTGATGTATTTTCTTTTATAACTTATATATATATATTTTTTTTTTTTAAAAATCTGATATATTATTCTTGGTCTGGTGTGATCCGGTGATGACTAAAATTAAAGGGATAGTTCACCCAAAAATGAAAATTCTGTCATCACCTGTTCAAACCTAATTGAGGTTCTTTCTTCTGTTGAACACACGCACGCACACACACGCACACACACACACACGCGCACACACACACACACACACACACACACACACACACACACACACACACACACACACACACACACACACACACACACACACACACACACACACACACACACACACACACGCGCACACGCACACACACACACACACACAAACACAAACACACACAATGCTGGTTGCTGGGACCTACTGACTTCCATAGTATATGTTTTTTCCTAATGTGAAAGTCGATAGGTCTCAGCATTCTTCAAAATATCGGTAACACTTTATTTTGATGGTCCATTTGAGTATTATGCCAAGTTCAAACTGCATGATTTTAGCCCCAATTTTGACTCGCCGACAGGTTTTGAGAAATCGCCGACAAATGCCTGAAATCAAAGGCAAATCGGTGCTCGTTCACACGAATAACAATCACACCTATGAACTATCAAAGACGCGATCTGAGAGAATCGACGATGAGTCGCCGACACCCGTGAGATATTTGGCGAGCTAAATATCTGGAGCTGTTGCCGATTCAAATCATGCCCTGTGAAATGAGTTTTGACTGAAAATCCGCGATCACCTAAAGCCAATGAAAGAGCAGCATTCGCTAGTGTGGTTACCTGCAGGCCAGCGGGAGCTTGGGGGAAAAGCGCTTCTTTTTAAGCGCTCATTTTATTTGGACCCAAGAAATTGAGGAAAAACTTCTGGAAATTTGGCAGGAGCGCTGTGTCTGTTTGACGTGTCATTTGAGCAAAATGCACAACCGGGTCGAAAAATAACAAAAGTTTAAGAGAAATTGCTCCCTTCAGAGCCAGGTGAGCAAAATAAGTACGTTTTCTACCCCACTAAAGGCGTCTTTCTCATTATGTAGCTAACAACAAGATATTTATTACGTGACCTCGTGTGGTTTTATGTCTTCTCACGTTTGTTTGGTTGTGAAACGTAGTTTGGACAAAGTTGTCGGCGATTCTTCCTATGTTAAAGTCATGCAGTGTGAACCACCCTGTCACCGATACATCTTGCAGTGTAAACAAAGCAGCGACAGAACGCTAGCCCAGATAGTCATGCAGTGTGAAAACATCCATGACACGACTACTTTGAAAATCATGCCGTCTGAACTCGGCATTAGTAGACTGTCTGCTTAATATCTGCTGATTCTGCTCCTTCAACAGACATTTAACTGATTATAAGAAACTTTGCAAGTGCATGTCAACTTACACTAACCCCAAGTCTACTTATAATCTAATGAGAGTTAGTTGCATGTAGATGCAATGTAACTTAAATTCAACAAACAGACCATTAAAATAAAGTTTGACCAAAATATCTTCTTTTGTGTTCAACAGAAGAAAGAAACTCATAAAGGTTTAAAACCACATGAGGGAGAGTAAATAATGAGATAATTTTCATTTTTTTGGGTGAACTATCTCTATAAGATGGCTCTCAAGTCCAACAAATAGCAAAAGTCAAAATGTGAGCAAAACGTTTGCCTTGTTTTTCTCAGTAAATATCACATATCTCTTTTTGATTTTTAAAAGTGTACAGACTTTTTATTCTTTGATAATTGTGGCCAAAATAGCCAAAATTGGATCGGTTACATGATTGATTTTTCCTTTATGCCAAAAATCATTTGAATATTAAGTAAAGATTACATTTCATGAAGATATTTAGTAAATCTCCTACTGTAAATGTACAGTTGAAGTCAGAATTATTAGCCCCCCTTTGACTTTTTTCTCTCTTTTAAATATTTCCCAAATGATATGTATCAGAACAGAAATTTTCTTAGTATGTCTGATGATATTTTTCTTCTGGAGAAAGTCGTATTTGCTTTATTTTGGCTAGGATAAAAGCAGTTTTTAAAAGCTATTTTAAGGTCAATATTATTAGCCCCTTAAGCCATATATATTTTTTTTTGATTGTCTACAGAACAAACCATCCTTATATAATGACTGTCTAATTACCGTAACCTGAATAGTTAACCAAATTAATTCTAGTTAAGCCTTTAAATGTCACTTTAAGCTGAGTAATAGTGTCTTAAAAATATCTGGTCAAATATTATGTACTGTCATCATGGCAAAAATAAAATAAATCAGTTATTTGAGATGAGTTATTAAAACTATTGAGTTTAGAAATGTGTAGAAAAAATCTTCTCTCCATTAAACAGAAATTTGGGTAAAAATAAACAGGCTAATAATTGAGGGGGGGTAATAATTCTGACTTCAACTGTATCTAATCATCAATTTTGATTAGAAATGTGCATGGCTAAGGAATTTGGACAAATTTAAACAAACTTTTCTCAGTATTTGGATTTTTAAATCTCAGATTCAGACATAGAGGCAAAGGCAATGGGGCTTTATTCTAATAAAAGAATATATTTGTGCATATGTTCTGTTTGCCGACAGCTTTCCCTGTCCGGCAAGTACAAGACTAAATATTAGGATGGGTCAGGAAATATTTCTGTCTCTGTGTCTTTGCACAGGCACTCAAACCGGCACATCCACATGCACATTTTGTCTTAAAATGAGTGAAAAATTAAGAAGGACCATTTAACTGTATAAGTGTGGGGGAATAGAAAAAATAGGATGTAAAAACAAAAAAAAAAAATAATAATAATAATAATAATTTATATATATATTAGCCCCCCTTTGATTTTTTTTTCTTTTTTAAATATTCACCAAACAATGTTTAACAGAGCAAGAACATTTTCACAGTCTGAAAGTATGTCTGAAAATATTTTTTACTTCTGGAGAAAGTCTTATTTGTTTTATTTCGGCTAGAATAAAAGCAGTTATTAATTTTTTAAAAAGCATTTTAGGGACAAAATTATTAGCCCCTTTAAGCTATTTTTTTCTGATAGTCTACAGAACAAACCACCATTATACAATAACTTGCCTAATTACTCTAACCTGCCTAGTTAACCTAATTAATCTAGTTAAGCCTTTTAAGCTGTATAGAAGTGTCTTGAAAAAGATCTAGTCAAATATTATTTACTGTCATCATGGCAAAGATAAAATAAATCAGTTATTAGAAATGAGTCAACACTGAATCATTTTATTGACTTGCATCTTTGAATATTGTCCAGCAAAGCAAACTCATTTTAAATTCAAGTCATGTTGTTCATCTGAGGGGAGTTAAATCAAAAAGTTCGATTTTCACTAGTCAAGTTCCCTGAACACTTTTGGAAACTCATTAAAATGCAGACAAGAATAAATTATAAAAACACAAATGATTAGAGTCTCTACTACTCTTTCATCCTGGAATGCTCAATACTCTAAAAATCACTACACTAAATCACCACCAAAGCCCACACAGCCCGAAAAGGGAATTAATTAACAGCCCAAAAATATTTTGACAAGTAAAGAAAGTTTTATTAAAAATTAAGTATTCAGTCACTTCTTTCATGTTTCATATTTCAGAGCGCAACAGGATATTGGGGGAAATCTGAATACACAAGGCTGTATTTTATGCATTACACTGAAAAAAATGATTCAAAGATGATTCCTTGGATTTACAATTTTTTTTTTTAAAGTTAAGTGATTGTAAACTATTTATTTGGGCTGAATTTAAACAAACTAAACAAGTTGAACATTACTAAATTTAATTTGTTTATTTAAATTCAACCCATTTAAATTGTTTGCAACAATTTTGCAGAAACAAAGTTTTTCAATGTACGTAGCTGCATTGTGAAATGTAGGCATTACAGATTACAAACAGAACAGCCTTTGATATTGATCATTTTATTGAGCTGTATCTCAGCAAAGTTAACTAATTTTGAATTTGAGCTATCTGAAAAGAATTAAGTGAAGTTTATTTATAAACTAATTTCGGGAGAAGCACGCGCTTATGATTGATAACAGCTGGTCCTCATTAGCTAACGCAGTATTCACCAATCAGACAATTCCTAGACCACTATAAATAACCAGAGTATCTTCCATTAACCATCTTCGTCTTGAAGAATCCCCCCTTCCACCCCTACTCCTCCCATTTCCTTGACAGGGCAACACGGAGGCCTAATGGTTAGCATCATTGCCTCACAGCAAGAATGTCACTAGCTCAGGTCTCAATTGGCCAAGTCGGCATTTCTGTGTGGAGTTTGCATGTTCTCCCCGTGTTTACGTGGGTTTTCCCCGGGTTCTCCGGTTTCCTCCCACAGACCAAAAACATTCACTATAAGTAAATTGACAAAACTAAATTGACATTGTAACAGCGGTGAATTTAATTGTACACTCCATAGCTGATTCATATACCTCTTCTACCATTATCAACAAGGGGAGTTATCGAGACCTACCTGAACTCTGACTCCAACGGGAGGGAGCCCCGGGCTCGAGGATCTCTTGAGCTCAGGGCTCTCTCCCGGGACAGCATGCCAAACACGCTTTATATTCAATCATCGGCAAGGGCGAACTCGTGAAAAAGCAAAATCTTTAATGTTTAGTATATTCAGTTGTGCCTGAACACTTTTATAAACATAAAATGTAGCCAAGGATAAATAATGAAAAATAGAAACACGCATGAGAAGTGACATGAAAATATTGCGATGTTACACAGTATATCTTTTATCAACTACATAATGAGAAAGAAGCCTTTAGTGTGGTAGAAACTGTACTCATTTTGGTCACCTGGGTTTTAAAGGGAATTAGCAATCTCTTCTCAACTGATGACACGTCAAACAGACACGGGTGCTCCTGCCAAATTTCCACTAGTTTTTCCTCCATTTCTTTCCTCCATTTCTTTCCAAATAAACCAAAAATAAGTGCTTTTAACTTCTCCCCCAACCCCCCGCTGGCCTGCAGACACCCACACTAGTGGATGCTGCTCTCTCATTGGCTGTAGGTAAACATCAATGTGTATTTTTTTTTAAAATCAGAACACATTTTACACATTTGATTTTGAATCGCCAACAGTTCCAGATATTTAGCATGCCAAATATCTGACGGGTGGCGGTGACTCATCGGCAATTCTCTCCGATTGCGTCTTTGTTTACACTGTGGGATTGTTACTCACGTGAACGAGCACCGATTTGCCTGTGATTTCAGACATTTGTTTGCGATTTCTTAAAACCTGTCGTCGAGTCAAAATCGGGGCTAACATCGTGCAGTCTGAACTCGGCATGAGTTGCGTTAAGTTACACTGTAAAAAATGTAATGACAAAAAGTCAAGACAACTAATTATTTTATGTTGCTTTAACTTATTTTAATCAGGTTTCAACTGCATTTTTTAAGTCAAACTTTGTTTAACTTAATATTTTAAGTCAGTTTGATTGATGTAAATTGAGATGACTTGAAAATTTTATTTGATTCAACAAAAAAATTTAAGGAAGCAAGAATTTCTTTACAGTTTAAGTTAAGTTAGTGACGTTGCGATGCATTAAGTTACATTAAGTCATTAAGTGGTTTGTTTGTTTGTGCCTTTTGCTTACCATGATAAGATATTTTCTACAGCTATTTCATTCCTGTGGTATAAAATACAGTTTAATATGGTGATTTGGTGCAAAAGAAACATTTATTATTATTTTAAATGTTAAGACAAGTAAACAACAGAGGCTAAATATTTTAGGGGAAAGCGAAATCCATATTTTCAAGATTATTTGTTGAATGACGTCCAATTGAATAGCAATTTTTAAATAACATTTTAAATATTCAGTCTTTATTTCAGAGGTCGCCACAGCGGAATGAACTGCCAACTATTCCGGCATATGTTTTACACAGCGGATGACCTTCCAGCCGCAACCCATTACTGGGAAACACCCACACATTCTCATTCACACACTCACACTACGGACAATTTAGTTTATTCAATTCACTCATAGCGCATGTCTTTGGACTGTGGGGGAAACCGGAACACCCAGAGGAAATCCATGCCAACACGGGGAGAACATCCAAACACCACACAGAAATGCCAACTGATCCAGCTGGGAGTCGAACCAGCGACCTTCTTGCTGTGAGGTGACAGTGCTAACCACTGAGCCACCATACCGCCTATTTTAAATATTATAAAATTGAGTTGAATATGAACTTACACTAAAAATCTTTCTTACCCTTAAATTGTGAACAATGGAGTGTAGTTGTTTCTGTATATTAAATAGGTCATAAATTGAGAAATTAAAGTTCTTTTATCTTTTGACATATAAGAACTGACATAATTTCAAACATGGCCCTCGTTCTTTCAGCAAAAACAGCCAGAAACCAAGCTGCCTAAAGAAACTGTCCTAATGTGATGTCAGAATCAGATGAAAGATTGCAGAACTGCTCACTAAAGGAAACCAGAATGTTTCTTCTATGGCATCACTGCAAAAAAAATCTAATTTATAACATTTGTTTAAATGTATGACATATATTCTGTGTCATATAACAGATGTTTAAAATCTTTAAATCGAATACAATACTGTGTGCTGACTGCTGGCTTGTGTTGTTGCGCATTCATGATGTTACTTTTTCATTTCAGTTCTTTTGAAGAACTTAATAGTAAACAGCGTTACAGGAATTCCTCCATCGTACGCAAGTGAAGATCGGCTGGATAGAGGACCATTTTAATGCCTGCACTTGTAATGGGGAACATAATAATTATGACGAGTAAAAAAAAAACATATGCTTGAGCAAGTTCTCCTTTTTAGGGTTGGACATTGTGACCTTGAGTTCTGCTTTTACATCATTTAGATGCCTTCGGTTTATGTTGTGTTCTTATGTCAGTTGAAGTTAGTTTGGTGTGCACCAGTGTTCGGATGGCAGCATTCACACTTACCAATAACAAAGCAGTAACACCAAAGTTTTTTTGTTTTGTGCCAGTGTTCGCATTGCAACGTTTACACTCCCTGTTAACGAAGCAGTTACAAGAGAGTATGTTTGGTGCACACCAATGTTCGCATGGCAATGTTCAATAACAAAGCAGTTACACTAGAATTTGTTTGATGCGTACTTGGGTTCAGATGGCAGTGTTCACACTACAAATAACAATGCAATTGCACCAGAGTTTATTTGTTGCGCACCAGGGTTCGGATTGCAATGTTTACACTTCCCAATAACAAAGCAATTACACCAGCAGGGGCGGACTGGCCATAGGGAGCACCTCACGGTCAATCTGGCCCTCCACCGTGATTCTGCCCCCCCATCCCCCCCTGTTCTTCACTTTCTATATCGCATCGAATGTGGGCTGCCACCGGCAATCTGGCCTGCTGCGCATTCCACCCCCCCCTTCAATTTCTATTCCGTATTGCATCAGATGTGGCCTGCCCCATCGTGCACCACCACTGCCAGACACTACCAGAGTTCAAATGGCAGCATTTGCGAACCACAATAGCAAAGCAGTTATACTAGTGTTTGTTTTGGTGCACACCAGGGTTAAAATGGCAGTATTTACACTGCACAATGACAAAGCAATTACACCTAAGTATGTTTGGTGTGCACCAGGGTTCAGGTGGCAGTGTTCACACTTACCGAAAACAAAGCAGTGACACCAGAGTTTGTTTGGTGCACACCAGGGTTCAGATGGCAGCATTTGCAACCCATAATAACTATACTAAAGTTATACTAGAGCAGTGTTTCTCAACCACGTTCCTGGAGGACCAAAAAAAAATCTGTTATACTAGAGTTTGTTTGGTGCACACCAGGGTTCAAATGGCAGCATTTACAATGACAAAGCAATTACACCAGAGTTTGTTTGGTGTGCACCAGGGTTTGGATGGCAGTGATCAGACTTTACAATAACAAAGAAATTACACCTGAGTTTGTTTGGTGCATACCAGGGTTCAGATGGCACCATTTACACTGCACAATGACAAAGAAATTACACCAGAGTTTGTTTGGTGCATACCAGGGTTCAGATGGCACCATTTACACTGCACAATGACAAAGAAATTACACCAGAGTTTGTTTGGTGCATACCAGGGTTCAGATGGCACCATTTACACTGCACAATGACAAAGAAATTACACCAGAGTTTGTTATGTGTGCACCAGGGTTCAGATGGCAGTGCTCACACCATACAATAACAATGCAACTGCACCTAAGTTTGTTTGGTGTGCACCAGGTTTTGGATGGCAGCGTTCACACTTCCCGATAACAAAGCAGTGACACCAAAGTTTGTTTGGTGCACACCAGGGTTCAGATGGCAGCATTTGCAGCCCACAATAACAAAGCAGTTATACTAAAGCTTGTTTGGCGTGCACCAGGTTTCAAATGGCAGCATTCACACTCCACAATGACAAAGCAATTATAGCAGAGTTTGTTCACACTATACAGTAACAAAGCAATTGCACCCAAGTTTGTTTGGTGCACACCAAGGTTAAAACGGCAGCATTTGCAACCCACAATAGCAAAGCAAATACACCAGAGTTTGTTTGGTGTGAATCAGGTTTCGGATGGCAGCGTTCACACTTCCCAATAACAAAGCAGTGACACCAGAGTTCAGATGGCAGCATTATACTAAAACAGTGTTTCTCAACCATGTTCCTGGAAGACCACTATCTCTGCACATTTTCCATGTCTCCCTAACCAAACGCACCTGATTCAAATCATCAGCTCATTGACAAAGACTGAAAGACCTGTAATGGGTGTGAAAGACAAAAAGAGACATCAAAAACATGCAGTGTTGGTGGGCCTCCAGGAACGTGGTTGAGAAACACTGTACTAGAGTTTGCTTGGTGTGCACCAGAGTTCGAATGGCAGAATTTACACACCATGATAACAAAGCAATTACGCTAGTGTCATGCACGAGCTTCAAACCGGGTTCTCTGGTGTGGAGACTGGTGAGATGTATCACAGAGCCACAGGGCCAGATGGGTAGGCCCAAACAAAACACTCAGAGAGGGGATCCAGAAAAACAATTTATTAAGGGAACAAAGAAACATCCATTTAGATTCTTCTCCGCAACTAAGGTTCTTCTCTGATGAGATATACAGGGGGGCTCTTTAAAATAATAACAAATAAACAAAGAAAACTCCACGAGGGGAGAAACAACAAAATAATTAGGTAACAAGCAACAAGGAAAATCAAAAGAATCTTACTAGACGATGATCAGGGGGAACGCAAGGCAACCCCACAGTGTTCTGACTTAAAACCTGACTGAGGAACAAAGAAAAAGTGACCACTTAAATACCCTTGCTAAAGTTAGACACAGGTGATTAATTAATTAATTAAGTAAACAAGGACATACAAAGAAAAACTAAAGCAAGAGGGCAACACAGGGACCTCTAGGAGAATGGAGACAAAGTACAGGACGGTGACAGCCAGAGCTAGTTTAGTGCAAAACAGGGATTGAATGGCAGCTTTCACAGTCAATGATCACAATGCAATTACACCAGAGTTTGTTTGTTGGGCACCAGGGTTCAGATGGCAGCGTTTACTCTCCACAATGACAAAACAATTACGACAGAGTTTGTTTGGTGTGGACCAGGGTTTGAATGGCAGCGTTCACACTTCCTAATAATGAATCACTTACACCAGAGTTTGTTTGGTGCACACCAGAGTCCAAATGGCAGCATTTGCAACTCACAATAACCAAGCAATTACACCAGAGTTTATTTGGTGTGCACCAGGGAATGGATGGCAAAACTTATACACCATGATAACAAAGTAATTGCGCCAGAGCTTGTTTGGCGCACACTAGGGATTGGATTGCAGCGTTCACAACTAATGATAACAATGCAATTACACCAGAGTTTGTTTGGTGCGCACTAGTGTTCGAATGGCAGTATTCACACTCCACAATAACAAAGCAGTTACACCAAAGTTTGTTTGGTGGCACCACGGTTCAGAGGGCAGCATTTACAATCCACTATAATAGTAAAGAAGAAAAAAAGTAAAGAACAACACAGTTTGTTTGGTGTCCACCAAGGTTCGGGGATGTCAGATTTTACACACCATGACAACAAAGCAGTTTTGAAAGCATATTTTGTTTGGTGCACACCAGAGTTTAGATGGCAGCGTTCACATTCCACAATAATAAAGCAATTACACCAGAATTTGCACATCAGGGTCCAAATGGCAGCGTTTACACTCCACAATTACAAAGCAATTACACCAGAGTTTGTTTGGTGTGCACCAGGGTTTGGATGGCAGTGCTCATACTATACAATTAAAATGCAATTGCACCTAAGTTTGATTGGTGTGCATCAGGTTTCGGATGGAAGAGTTTACATTCCATGATAACAAAGCAATTACACCAGAGTTTGTTTGGTGGGCACCGGGGTTCAGAGGGCAGCGTTTACACTCCACAATGACAAAGCAATTACACCAGAGTTTGTTTGGTGCACACCAGGGTCCAAACAGCAGCATTTGCAACCCACAATATCCAAGCAATTACACCAGAGTGTTTTTGGTGTGCACCAGGGTATGGATGGCAGAATTTACACACCATGATAACAAAGCGCCAGAGCTTGTTTGGCGCGCACCAGGGATTGGATTGCAGTGTTCACAATTAATGATAACAATGCAATTACACCAGAGTTTGTTTGGTGCGCACCAGTGTTCGAATGGCAGTATTCACACTCGACAATAACAATGCAATTGCACCCAAGTTTGTTTGGTGTGCACCAGGGTACAAGTGGCAGTGTTAACACTGCAAAATGACAAAGCAATTACACCAGTTTATTTGGTGTGAACCAGGGTTTGAATGGCAGCATTTGCAATCCCCAATAACAAAGCAGTTACACCAAAGTTTATTTGGTGCGAAGCAGGATTTAAATAGTAGCGTTCTCACTTCACGATAACAAAACAATTGTACCAATAGCACTCTTTAAATCAAACCAAACCTGCTAAATGCAAACACACCCTTAAACTCCTATTGAGAGCTTTTGCATCATTAAACCCAGTGAACAGAACAAATGCTTAGTGGCACATCATGACACTCAATGTAATACTCATCTGCCAGATCAAGCCAACTGGACAGACATACAAATATGGGCTGGAACATAAACAGCACGCATGTACAGAAAATCCCTCTCCCTGGCAGAGGAACAATCCAGCATTCTCTGAGTTAAACGGGAAGCTCAAGCTCTCACTTTTGCAGCTCTGACTCAGACAGAGACGGTTAAAGCTTTCTAATGCTGAACATCTGATCGAATCAAACCGCAGTAAAATAAACCAAGTTTCCATTACATTAAAGCTCTAAAGCCCAAACTGGCATTACATTAGGCAACAAATCAAATCTCTTCACCTCTACATTCAGCGCTGTTTGACAGAAAGCACATCAATTCATCTTCATCGTACCAGTTACACATTATTGCGATTGAATTAGGTCAACAGTGCGTGAATTTGTGTGTGGTTTTCTATATTATTACAAACTTTCTCTTATGTTATCCTTCTGGAAAGGTCTATACCCCCCCCCCCCCCCCCCCCTAAACGCTTGCGACATGGGAATTTTAAAACATTTCGATGTGACATTTAGCAAAAGAGGCTCTCAGAAAGTTACCTTTGACCTCAGCTCCTCATTCAAACACACGTGGTTAATGTTTGACATTCTGCAAGGGTGCTCGAACCCAAAGTCCATCTCGCCCCTCAGATGATCTTTTCATATGAAGACTCACATGCATGACTCTATAACACACAAACACACTGGCTGGCTCAGCTAGAGTCAAATACTGTTCACACAAACTATTCCTGAGAGCCTGTGTGATCTGTGACTGCCAGATACCCATAATTCCTCCCGCAGCTCAGCACACGCCTACTGAACATGACAGATCTCTCACTCATGGGTGACGTATGAGTGTGTGCGTGCATGTGTGTCAATATTGGGATTAGTAATGATACTGTATATCTACAGTTGAAGTCAAAATGATCAGCCCTCCTCTGAATTTCTTTTCTTTTGTTGAATATTTCCCAAATGATGTTCAACAGAGCAAATAATTTTTCACAGTATTTCCTATAATATTTTTTCTTCTGGAGAAAGTCTTATTTGTTTTGTTTTGACTAGAATAAAAGCAGTTTTTAATTTTTTAAAACAATTTTAAGGTCAATATTATTAGCCCCCTTGAGCTATTTATTTTGATTGTCTATAGAACAAACCACTGTTATACAACGACTTCCCTAATTAACATTACTTGCCTAATTAACCTAGCTTAGCCTTTAAATGTCACTTTAAGCTGAATACTAGTATCTTGAAAAATATCTATAGTCAAATATTCTACTGTATTTTGGGGTCAAAAATGAGATTTTGCTGTATGCATTAAATTAAATGTAATTTCAAAAGGCAATTTTATATGAAGGGGGGGAACAGTAAATGCTGGTGTTTATTGTATTGTTTCTAATAATGTTTGTAAAAATAAATTACACCAGTAAACCACTGAACATATATAAAATGTCAATAATGACTTAAATAGTACAAATATTAAAGAATAAATATATCTTCTCCAAATTGCATTATTTGATAATTTCTGTACATAAACAATGTTTTAAACAAGTTACAGTACAAACCACTGAACATACAACTCATGAATTATATATGGTCAGGGGCGGACTTAACCAATAAGCAAGGTAATGAGTCGCTTAGGGTCCCGGGGAATTAGGAGGCCAAACCAATGCCAAGAAGTCTATATTAATCATACAGCTCTTTTATAAACTTTCTATCATATGTTGTAAAATCTGTCTATCACTAATAAGATTTGAACGTTATTATTTCTTTTCAAACCCCGGGGCCCCCATGAATATAGTGGAACATTCCTTCTGTGCTGCACAAGAAAATATTAACTATACATATAAATAAATATATACTGTATATATATATATATATATATATATATATATATATATATATGAGTATAACTGTGTGTGTGTGTATATATATATATATATATATATATATATATATATATATATATATATATATATATATATATATATATATATATATATATATATATATATATATATATATATATATACAGTTGAAGTCAGAATTATTAGCCCTGCTTTGATTTTTTTCACTTTTTTAAATATTTCCCAAATGATGTTTAACAGGGCAAGGAAATGTTCAGAGTATGTCTGATAATATTTTTTTCTTCTGGAGAAAGTCTTATTTATTTTATTTCGGCTAGAAAATAAGTTTTTAATTTTTTAAAAAACATTTTAAGGTCAAAATTATTAGCCCCTTTAAGCTATATTTGTTTCTATTGTGTCACGATCACCAGCGATCTACAGCCAGAGATCGCTGGTAAACACATACACATTCACTGTGGACTACAAATCCGCCACCTAATGGACTACAACTCCATACATGCACTCCGCTCACACACATGTTCCTTATCCTGACTGATTCCACACACACCACCGGAGGATTGTCAAAGACTGATTACACACAGTATATAAACAGCACACACACTCACTCCAGTTGCCGAGACTTGTTATCTGTTACAGTGACATTTCAAAGCATTTCCTTTGTTTTGTTTTTGCCGTGTTTTTGACCCTCGCCTTGATTGTCTGTTTCTCCCTGTCTGCTGCCAGCCTTGTGACTATCTGCCTGTTATATTGGCTATACTCTGGATTGCCCTCATACATCTGTTTGCTCCTGTGTTGGTCATTGCTTGCCTGACCATCCCTATATTAAACCTGCATGTGGATCCGCACCTTTGTTGTCATTTCCTTGGTTACAGATTGTCTACAGAACAAACCATCGTTATACAATAACTTGCCTAATTACCCTAACCTGCCTAGTTAACCTAGTTAAGCCTTTAAATGTCACTTTAAGCTGTATAGAAGTGTCTTGAAAAATATCTAGTAAAATATTATTTACTGTCATCATGGCAAAGATCAAATAAATCAGTTATTAGAGATGAGTTATTAAAACTATTATGTTTAGAAATGTGTTGAAAAAATATTTTCTCCATTAAACAGAAATTGGGAAAAAAATAAACAATATATAAACTTTATATATATATATATATATATATATATATATATATATATATATATATATATATATATATATATATATATATATATATATATATATATATATATATATATATATATATATATATAAAGCAAGTAAAGCTGTAATATAATACATAAATAAAAAATCTAATGATTAAAAAAATCCATTTCTTTTCATTTTGACCCCCAATAAATCCTGTAAATATATGACACTTTTCATTAAATGAAGCAAAACAGCTATTTTCAATAAAAATAATGATAAAAATCAGAAACAGAACTTCTTAAAAATACATAAATACAAATAAAAGAGTTTTTTTTGTGTAAAATGCATAAATCACTTTAAATGACATATTTTAGTCAGACACTTTATTCTTAATCTAAATATGTAAACAGTATTATTTTCTATTTATGCTAAATAAATGAACAGTATATGTATCACAATAATAAAACAATAAAAAATAATGCTTTTTTTCACTTTTAAATGTATCACATTTTATGTTAAACAAAAAATATTCATAAGCCAACTTTTACTGGAAAGCAATATATACAGTTGAATTCAGAATTATTAGCCCCCGTTTATTTTTTCTCCAATTTCTGTTTAACAGAGATCAGATTTTTACACATTTCTAAACATAATAGTTTTAATAACTCATTTCTAATAACTGATTTATTTTATCTTTGTCATGATGACAGTAAATAATATTTGACTAGATATTTTTCAAGACACTTCTATACAGCTTAAAGTGACATTTAAAGGCTTAACTAGGTTAATTAGGTTAACTAGGCAGGTTAGGGTAATTAGGCAAGTTATTGTATAATGATGGTTTATTCTGTATATTGAAAAAATATATAGCTTAAAGGGGCTAATAATTTTGACCTTAAAATGGGTTTTAAAAAATTAAAAACTGCTTTTATTCTAGCCGAATAAAAACAAATAAGACTTTCTCTAGAAGAAAAAATATTATCAGACATACTGTGAAAATTTCCTTGCTCTGTTAAACATCATTTGGGAAATATTTAAAAAATGAAAAAAAAAATCAAAGGGGGTTCAATAATTCTGATTGCAACTGTATATGCATATATGGGGGGCAAAATTCCCCAAAATAACTTTTTTTTAAAGACAAACTTCATGGTGGCTTGAGAAAGCCAATTTATTTAGTTTTGAAAAAAGTTTGAAAAGTATGAATTCATAGAAGATTGATTTAATGTTAAGTCAATGATAGTCTTTTACAATGGAGATCTATGGGACAGTTGCTAGGGTGTTGAAATTGGTGTGGCTAGGATGTTAAAAATTCATCACTGGTTGGCTACGCAATAGAATGAGTTAAATGAGCCCAGCCTAAAGTCTGTATGACAGCCTAATGCAGAGTTATGAGGTCACAAAATTTGGTCCATAGTTAAGTAAATGGGACTTTTCCGAATTTCCAGCGTCAGATTTCAGAAAAGCGAAAGTCGAACCAGTTGGAAAAGACATAGCAGCCCGAGTCACACCAGTTTGAAGGTCTGACGTGAGTTTGAAGGGTGTAGCTTGAAAGATTTAGAAGGAGATACACTTTAAAATTAGTCTCAGAAGAATAAGAATAAGAAGTTTATCTATTGTATTACAGTATGTTGGCTTTCTTAAGCCGCCATTATAAAATATTTTACTCCACTACATTTTATAAAACCTTATTGTTTCTTATCATATTGCTAAAAGAACTGTCACCTGTGTTGATATTAGTGTTAAAAAAAACTCAATCTTTTCAGTTAACCTGTTAAACTGTTTCTTTAATCGCAGTAAACAATCCATCTATGAATTAAAGCAATCAATTCAGATTCATCTGTACATTAATATCTAACAACCATCTGTGATCTCAATTTGAAAGGGTTTAAAAGTACATTTATTAACAGCTTATTTGAAAGACCTCATTTAGGAGGTATACAGCATTATGGATTTGGTTATCATGACTAGCTTTAGTCAATATACAAAAAAAAAGTGTCTCATTATTAGACAGCAAGTGTGTTTGTGCGCACTTGACTGACTGAGAGACTTCCAGTATTGTCAGCAGAACAGTGGCGATCAATTGTGTTTAATTACTTTCCCTGGGACCTGTCCGTCGCCTTCAGTCCACACACCACACTCAGTCTGACACTCATACACTACAGACCTCTTCACAAACACACACACACCATCCATACATCCCTGATCAACTCAAAGAGAGTCTTATCTTTAGATCAACACATAATCCTCTATTCAATCACTGCCACCCCCACAAAAAAAATCCTCCAGAGCTCATTCAGAGAGATCTGCCTCCACCACTTGGCTGTCCTGTGATAATTTGATGGTGAAATCTGTTCGCTTTACTGTATGTGTGTTCATAATTTGTGACAGCTTTGGCTCATAGGGATAGTTTACCCAAAAATGGGAATGTACTCAATATTTAGTCGCCCATTGAGTGGTTCCAAACACTGTAAAAAATGCTGGGTTCCACACAATCGGACAATTAAAACTCAAGAATTGCATTGCTTCAGCTCACTCTAAATAAGTAGTTTGAACAAACAGCAAATGTCACTTTTTTGAGTGTATGGAAGTCAGTTTCCAGCTTTCTTCAAAATATCTTCTTTTGTGTTCAACAGAAGAAGGAAACTCAAACAGGATTGGAACAGGTAAAGGGTGAGTAAAACAGAATTTTCAATTTTGTGTGAACTATCCCTCTAATCTCACATCATTTATTGATTGAATAAAAAATAAAGCTGTATTTCCACAGGGATGGAGGTTGAACACACAACAGGGTCTGCATCATGATGAACAAAGAGGAACGCAAGCTGACCACCTCAAAAAGAGAAAATCCGCAGTTATAACAGTAGACTGTCATCTTGACCAGTTCTGACCATTTTAAAAGGGGCCTTTACTGGTGTGACTTCATGTAATTGGATACATGATATTCTGACTTATTTAAACCAGTTAATAACCCTCTTATTAGGGATGTAATGATGCACTCATGTCAGAAATCGATCGCTTTTGAATGTGTGTTTACAGTTTAAAGTATGTGCGCTGCAATTCTGTCATTATATAAAGCAATTGTGTCTCATCAGAAGACGTCGATTTGGAATAGACTAGTACAAGCAATCATTGTACAGATTTTTCTCTTTTGAATGGACTTTAAATTTAGTGGAACGGACTTTAAATGGACGCACAGAAATCTCTCAGGTTAAAAAAAAAAAGTCATTTGTGGTTTGAAGATGACTACATACTGTATACACTCACCGGCCACTTTATTAGGTACACCTGTCCAACATCTCGTTAACGCAAATTTCTAATCAGCCAATCACATGGCAGCAACTCAATGCATTTAGGCAGGTAGACGTGGTCAAGACGATCTGCTGCAGTTCAAACCGAGCAACAGAATTGGGAAGAAAGATGATTTAAGTGACTTTGAACCTGACATGGTTGTTGGTGCCTGATTATTTCAGAAACTGCTGATCTACTGGGATTTTCACGCACAACCATCTCTAGGGTTTACAGAGAATGGTCCGAAAAAGAGAAAATATCCAGTGAGCGGCAGTTCTGTGGGCGCAAATGCCTTGTTGATGCCAGAGGTCAGAGGAGAATGGCCAGACTGGTTCCAGCTGATAGAAAGGCAACAGTAACTCCAATAACCACTCGTTACAACCGTGTTATGCAGAAGAGCATCTCTGAAAGCACAACACGTCCAACCTTGAGGCAGATGGGCTACAACAGCAAAAGACCGGGTGCCACTCCTGTCAGCTAAGAACAGGAAACTGAGGCTACAATTTGCACAGGCTCACCAAAATTGGACAATAGAATATTGGAAAAATGTTGCCTGGTCTGATGAGTCTCAATTTCTGCTGCGACATTCAGATGGTAGGGTCAGAATTTGGCATAAACAACATAAAGCATGGATCCATCCTGCCTTGTATCAACAGTTCAGGCTGGTGCTGGTGGTGTAATGGTGTGGGGGATATTTTCTTGGCAAACTTTGGGCCCATTAATACCAACTGAGCATCGTGTCAACGCCACAGCCTACCTGAGTATTGTTGCTGACCATCTCCATCCCTTTATGGCCACAGCGTACCCATCTTCTTATGGCTACTTCCAACAGGATAACGCGCCATGTCATAAAGCGTGAATCATCTCAGACTGGTTTCTTGAACATGATAATGAGTTCACTGTACTCAAATGGCCTCCACTGTCGCCAGTTCTCAATCCAATAGAGCACCTTTTGGAAGTGGTGGAACGGGGGATTCGCATCATGGATGTGCAGCCGAAAAATCCGCAGCAACTGCGTGATACTATCATGTCAATATGGACCAAAATCTCTGAGAAATATTTGTTGAATTTATGCCACGAAGGATTAAGGCAGTTCTAAAGGCAAAAGGGGGTCCAACCCAGTACTAGCAAGGTGTACCTCATAAAGTGGCCAGTGAGTGTAGGTCTTTTGTGTTTATGAAACAACATGAAGGTGAGTTTATAATGATGAGTTTTGGCTATAGTATTTTGTGTATTATACTGTTCACATCACCACTACATTTAGGTAAATTACTATATAACAGTATTTCATTATGTTTTGTTACACCGCTGCTTCGTATATCTATCCATCTACAGTTAAGTCAAAATCCTCTAGTGAGATATATATACAGGTAAAGTCAGAATTATTAGCCCCCCTTAGATTTTATTTTTTCTTTTTTAAATATTTCCCAAATGATGTTTAACAGAGCAAGTAGATTTTCACAGTATGTCTGATAATATTTTTTCTTCTGGAGAAAGTCTTATTTGTTTTATTTCAGGTAGAAATAAAGCAGTTTTTAATTTTTTTAGGTCAAAATTATTAGCCCCTTTAAGTTATATATTTTTTCAATAGTCTACAGAACCATCGTTATACAATAACTTGCCTAATTACCCTAACCTGCCTAGGTAATCTAATTAACCTAGTTGGGCCTTTAAATGTCACTTTAAGCTGTATAGAAGTGTCTTGAAAAATATCTAGTAAAATATTATTCACTGTCATCATGGCAAAAA
This sequence comes from Danio kyathit, assembly GCA_903798195.1. Taxonomy (NCBI): domain Eukaryota; kingdom Metazoa; phylum Chordata; class Actinopteri; order Cypriniformes; family Danionidae; genus Danio; species Danio kyathit. The sequence goes on along the minus strand of LR812532.1, from coordinate 11,200,883 downwards.
TAAAATAAATCAGTTATTAGAGATGAGTTATTAAAACTATTATGATTAGAAATGTGTTAAAAAAATCTTCTCTCCGTTAAACAGAAATTGGGAAAAAAATAAACAGGGGGGCTAATAATTCAGGGGGTTTAATATTTCTGACTCCAACTGTATATATATATCCCACCCAAGTGCTGTTTAACAAAGCAATATATATATTTTTTTAAACATAATAGTCTTTGCCATGATAACAGAACAAACTATTTGACTAGTTATTTTGCTAGATACTAGTATTTAGTTTAAAGTGCTTTTTCAAGGAGGTTAATTAGGTTAAGATTGGTCAATTAGGCAGGTCAATGAAAATAAGTCTTAAAAGAGGGGCTAATAATATTGACCCTAAAATGTTTTAAAAATGTAAAAAAAAATTATTCAGTCAAACAAAAAGAAATAAGGCGTAAATATATTGAAATGCTGAAAAAATGGCCTTGCTATGTCAAACAACAAACTAAATTGTTTATATCAATAGTTTATAAGGGATTCTTATATTATTATTTTTATACAATTATGAGGGATAAATTCATCCAGACAACGCAGGTCAGACTACCCGATCTACCTGTCTGGTGCTATTAACACAAAAGAGAGTCGCTGTATCACAAACACACTTCATCTCCATCTCTATGTAGTCTGGTTACTGGACGTCTGCGTGACCCACTAACCCTCTTCAGACGCGGGCGCGCGCACACACATACACAAAGACTGACCATTACAAATGATCAGCACGCGGATTTAACTCTCTCGGGAGCTGCAGCGCGCTAAATATATCGATGTTGTCTACCTTACCCCACATACAGCCGGCTGCGTAATATACTGTTTTTCCATGCGTAACGGGTTACATCTCAAATACAGGCTTCGAGATGACAGAGCAAGTGCAGACTGAATGACACGTCGGGGGTCCTGTGAAGGAGACCGCCGCCACCAACTAAACGAGTATGAACAACTGAGCCGTGCGTAAATCTGATTTAAATCACCTCGTTCTGTCACTTCCACTGCTGTCAAGGTCAGACGTCCTATTGTATCATGTCAGAGGATCACTTACAATGTCTTCACTCAAATCTTCCCAGGGATGGAAATCTCATTAAACGCATCCGCTCAGCAGCATCAGGCTGACGCGCGCGCGCGCACACACACCTTTATAACAGGTAGACGGAGAACAAGTCATCATTCAGGGCGTCTTGTGTCTCGTCTGGCACTGGGATGTCTGTTTGTCTGACGCCTGTATTTGATAATTGGGATAACAATAGATCACGGAGCATTGCAATTGCACTGAATTGCATGGTCTGACTTTCACCGCATGCATTATTTTAACGTGTATATTGTGAAATTATGTTTATAATAAGCCAATATGCATCTTCATTAGCATTTATACAGTAGCCTATGCTATTAAAATAGAAACACTTAATCAAACACAGCAGTTTAAAGCACCACAGCTTAATTATTGCATTAAACACAGGCTCTGTCTAAAACATACAGTGGGGTCCTTGTGTTTTTAAGACATCGTGGAGTAAAACACACACGCACACACATATATACACAGAAAGCCTGAATCGCAGCCATATTATCCCCAGCCTCCCAGTGCAGTAACCATGACAACAGGATGGCTGGGAGACACTGCGCTCTCTCAAAAGGCTTCGGCTGGTGCTTTCTTCCTTCCAAAATAGAGCCCAGAAGCTTTTCAAGAGCACCTCGTCCTCCATATAAAGCAGAAGGAGTCTCTCTCTTACGCACACTAGCATTTAAAACACCCAGGCCACACATACAACCCAAGAACACGTTGCTTTTTTAATGCACACCGTGGAGAGAATAACTGCCGGCACAGCAGATGCATGCAACTTAACATGGAAGCTTTAGATGTGCATCAAAGAGCAGAGGCATCAACATGAGCATGCAGTGCGAAAGCGCCTGTGATGCATGCGACAGACTAATTATAAGCGTCCTGGATGAGGAGATGTAAGATACTCACCATATAATTGCAATACAAATCCGTCAGCGATTGTTGGGCAGAGAGCGCGCGCGTCTTCTCTGCCTGTATCATCCGAATGGATCGATTTGCTGTTTTTAAGGAGGAAGCTGTGCGAAGGGCTTATCAGAAGCGAGTGTGACACCTGCCGTCTCCTCTCGCCGCCGCGTGGACAGCGCTTCGCGACCGACAGACCGAGCGGCTGCGCGAGAGCTCGGCTGTGTGTGTATGTGTGTGTGTGTGAGCGCGAGCTGCGGCGGAGTCTCGTGCCCCCGCGACGCGCTGGACGAGCAGCAGTTCAGACTGTTGCTCTCACAGTCTCTCCACATCAATAATACATTATAAAGCACAATTCACGCGCACTGGGGGGTTTAAGAGAATATTCAGCCTCATTCATCTTATATAAGCCATCACGCCAATTCAAAATCGATATGACAGGGAGAGGGAAGAAAGGAGACATAAGCATAAAATGTTGGCTCTCAGTTTAATAAAATTTAGATAGATAGATAGATAGATAGATAGATAGATAGATAGATAGATAGATAGATAGATAGATAGATAGATAGATAGATAGATAGATAGATAGATAGATAGATAGATAGGGTGCAGTTAAGTTTTCATTGTCATTTATGTTTTTATAAAATATATTATTAATTGTAAATATCTAAATCTGGAATTTCATTATAAACAATCATTTTTATTTTATAGTAATTCATCTCAATTTTTTCATTCTGCAATTCTGTGAAAAAGAATACATGTCTATATATAAAAATAGCTGGCATTACTTTGCATCTAAGCATTTGTTTGTTGTCCTGATAAATGTCTCAAATTGATTAACGATAAAATAGTTTAATTTATTTATTTTTCAGACAGGCAATATTTCATGCATATACCAACTGAGTTTAAACTGCAGAAGCTAGGCCAGGAGGTCTCCAGCACTTGAGAAGACAGGTAAGAAAAATGAAAACCTGCAGAAAAACATATTCGTAGTTAAACTTGACTTTCCTTTGACTCTAAAAGACAACATTCATTCATTTTTTTTCAGCGTAGTCCCTTTATTAATCTGAGGTCGCCACAGTGGAATGAACCACCAACTTATCCAGCAAGTGTTTTACACAGCGGATGCCCTTCAAGTCGCAACCCAACACTGGGAAACATCCATACACTCTCACATTCACACACATAAACTACGGGCAATTTAGTTTATTCAATTCACCTATACAGAGCAAGAAAACTGGAGCACCCGGAGGAAACCCAGAAAGTACTAAGAAAGTAGTTCCTCTTACAAAGGGTTTTTGAGACTCTCAGTGCTTGATTTGTTTTATATACACGATTATACCGTCAAACTGTTGTATAAACCCACTATCACACTCGTAGCAGTGCAATTTGGCTGTATAATGGCTCTGGTGGGACACTAAAGCCTCAAGCCAACGCACACCTCCCACCAGTGCCGATTTACAGCCATATTGGGCTGCTACTAGTGTAATATTGCTCATATATTATATTATATTATATTATATTATATTATATTATATTATATTATATTATTTTATATTATATCATATTATTTTATTTTATGTTATATTATTTTATATTATATTATATCATATTATATTATTTTATATTACATCATATTATATTATATTATTTTATGTTGTTATATTATTTTATATTATATTATATTATATCATATATTATATTATGTTATATCATATTATATTATATCATATCATATCATATTATATTATATTATTTTATATTATATTATTTTATATTATATTATATCATATTATATTATATTATTTTATATTATATTATTTTATATTATATTATATCATATTATGTATTATTTTATATTATATTATATCATATTATATATTATTTTATATCATATTATATTATTTTATATTATATTATATCATATTATATATTATATCATATTATATTATATTATATTATATTATTTTATATTATATTATATTATTTTATATTATATTATTTTATATCATATCATATTATATATTATATCATATTATATATTATTTTATATTATATTATATTATTTTATATTATATTATTTTATATTATATTATTTTATATCATATTATATATCGTATCATATTATATTATATTATATTATTTTATATTATATTATTTTATATCATATTATATATCGTATCATATTATATTATATTATATTATTTTATATTATATTATTTTATATTATATTATATCATATTATATTATTTTATATTATTTTATGTTATGTTATATTATTTTATATTATATCATATTATATCATATCATATTATTTTATATTGTATTATTTTATATTATATTATATTATTTTATATTATATTATTTATTCATTCATTTTCTTGTCGGCTTAGTCCCTTTATTAATCTGGGGTTGCCACAGCGGAATGAACCGCCAACTTATCCAGCACGATTTTACGCAGCGGATGCCCTTCCAACCGCAACCCATCTCTGGGAAACATCCACACACTCCACACAGAAACGCCAACTGACCCAGCCCAGCCGAGGTTCAAACCTGCGACCCAGCGACATTCTTGCTGTGAGGCGACAGCACTAGCTACTGCGCCACTGCGTCACCATTATTTTATATTATATTATGGTATACCAGTGTCCATTTTTAAGCCAGATAAAGAGCAATGGAGATTGAAACGCCACTAACTCAATATAATGTGGCGACTGGGAGCTGTCAGTTTTTGATAAACTCATATACAAGATTTATTTATTTATTTATTTTGAATGAGCAGGTCTCTCCTGTTTGTGTTTAATTTGCATTTTTGCACCCAAGCGTAAAAAAGAGCTGGTGAACACCCACCCTGTCATCCTGATGTTCATGCGAGGGGAAACTGGAAGAGAAACCCACATTACAGCAATTGAGAGAGGGGTAGAAAAAGAGAAAAGCAGCATTCACCTGTGCTAATGATACTTGAGGGACCGGAGGGTGGGTTTATGGGCTCTGCTTGTGTAGTTGAGCGAGAGAAAATGAAAACTGTGGTCTGGGGATCAGGAAGACCACAACTGCAGACCTCCAGACACTGTCAATCTTAATCACTTATTCATTAGACCTCCACCCCTCGTCCATCTCTTCGTCCCATGGGATCCAGTGGAGGCAGGTTGGGGGGGACATCCCGGCTCGACAGCAGGAGGAATCCTGATGGAGTGTCTGTGTTGGGACTGTAGAGGAAGGTGGAGTGTCCTGTACAGAGATGGGGGATGAGAGGAGACACAAACGGAGGTGTTTTTTAAGGGGGGAAGGGTGAGAATGGAGGTAAGGTGCTATAGAGCTTAAACAGATGGAAATCATTGTACCATGGATGGATGGTTAGATGCATAGACAGACTCAATGATAGATATGTTTATGTGTATGCCAAGATTTAAATCATTTCATTTGAATCTTATAAACATATATTCCAAATACTTTAAGGTCTTATCTATTAACATTAAATAAACCGAACCGTACACTAGCTATACACTTTTTGCAGAACTTATTCTTGTTAAAATTATATTTTAGTTAGAATGTATTAGTAAAAAAAAATAGTCTTTCCCAGAGATGGGTTGCGGCTGGAAGGGCATCCGCTGCGTAAAAAAACGTGCTGGATAAGTTGGCGGTTCATTCCGCTGTGGCGACCCCGGATTAATAAAGGGACTAAGCCGAAAAGAAAATGAATGAATGAATGAATGAAAATAGTCAATTTATAAATGAACATTAACTGCACGTTTACAAGAGATTCCTTTCAGTTTTTGAAAGGTTTCGCACACACATAATCAATAATGTCAAAACGAACTCACACCATTTACATGGACACGTGAATTTGACTAAAGACCAGTAGATGACGATGTAATTTTGTATAGAAACTCAACATACCTGTGCACATACCATCCTCCTACTGCGCACTCTTGTTGTTATAGCTGTCAAGGAATTGCTCATGCTTTAAGAACATGTTATGTGCATACACATAGCATCATCATGTTCAACAAATAGTGTTTTCTTTAAAACTTTAAAACTTGTTTTCAAAAGTTAGCGCTTTAAAATTGCCATAGTATGCAAATTTGGATATGGCTATATAGATGAATAATAAGAGTTTAGTACATGGAAATGACATACTGTGAGCCTTAAACACCACTGTTACCTCGTTCACATGTAAATCCCATTGAGTGTAAAAACAATACTGATCCGTTTTATCTGTACTACACAAGGTGCGTAGGGTCCTGCAAATTTCAGAAGGCTCTGCTTCAACATAGGCTCACTCCGAAAAGGTAGCTCTATATAAATTTTTAGGACATTGCAAATTATGTAGCCAGAGGAAGGTATGGCTACCTTTCGTCTTTCACACGAACGCCAAGAGACGTTATGACGCCGTTCCATTTCACACTTACTAGCTGACTGCTTACCTCCATATGAACGGCTTTTCTGCTGTTACCAGTTTGTCCAGTGGCTCATCGTGCATGTCAGAGGATTTGAGACGTAGAGCAGAGTTGACCGTGATGATGGGGTTTGAGTCCGTCTTTCCAGAAAGCAGGTAAGACAAAAACAAAAAATAAAACAAACAAGTAAATAACAGCGTGAGAATGTGGTAAAATCTGAAAACGTGGTAAAAATCAGGCTGCCACGAGGACTTTTCTTTTTTTTGGATTACTTTTGAAAACACTGTCGGTTGGGTTTAGGGAAGTGGGTGGGCGCTGGTCAATCAGTGCTTTTGAAAACACTATCAGTTGTGGTTTAGGGAAGGAGGTTGGGTTAGTCGATCAGTCAGTAAGTCAGTCAGTCAACAGCAGCCTCTGGTGGATTTACGTGAGAACAGCAGGCGCGAATGGCACTCGCAAGAGAAATTTGAGATCTCAAAAAGCGAACATAGCAGCTTTCTGGTGGATTTGTGAAAACAAAAGCTGCAAAAAACGTACCTCCTGGGACGTATTTGGCGCTCTTCAGAAATGTATAAAGGGGTACGTAATCAGAGTGAGTCTGGGTTGCCCCACTTCATCCCCCTCCGGTCTTCAATACCTCCGGTAATTTTTGCCTAGGGCATCTACATCTACATTACACGACTCTGTGTAAAACCCAGATGAAAAACAGGCAAATCAGAACAAAACACCAACCCCACATTAATATGCATGCCCCAAGCAGCTTTTGATTGCCCACAAGTTTTACTAGTGAGATTACAACAATGATCATTTGTTTCACTTGTTTTTAAGTTCATCTAAGTATGTATTACACTTACAATGTATGTGAAACTATTATTTTGAAAACGGACAGGCTTTAAAAAAAGAGTAAAGATGTGGTCACACTAGAGTTTGAGCTTGTGAAATTCTGTCAAGAAAAGGGGCGATCGATCCATATTTTACATTTCTGTACAGAGAGGTCATGTTTTGATCTTCTATTGGTCTCAAGCAATCACGTGACGTGATTTCACAGTTCAGAGTTCACCAAGCTTGACGTGAACATGTGAAACTTTTTGCAAAAGTTTGCGTTTCCGGTCTGCCACATTCGCATGCGTATGAATGGAAGTCTATGGGGTGAAAAGTGCAGTTTTGTGAAGCAGACAGCCATGTGTAATCTCATCTGTTTACAGCATGTCAGAGTGCAAAATACAGGATATACAGATTATAAATTTCTTTTGTTAGTTTAACATGTATATTGTAAACAAAATGTGCTGTGTATGTTTGTAATGAGGCAACAAACACATGTAAACTGCTTAATATAAGTATTTAATGCATGTTTAAGCATTGTTTATGCTTCTCTCAGGCTCTTTATTTGGAGTGAAAGAAGGCTGATCAACTTCATCTGTTTATGTACACCGTACACTCTTAATTGACAGTTTTTTGAATGAAAACTTTGTGTTTTCATTTATTTACATTTGTGAATTGCATTATGGGACCTCGATCTCTTCCGAGAGGTAACCTCCCGCTCTCCCTTGTGAAGCTAATATGGAAGTAACTGAAACTGCAATTTATCAAAATTTTGCTAGTCCTGGCTCCATATTAGAGCAAATTTCTATTGACACAACTTTTAAAATGGCCAACTTTACAGCATAAAAAAAAGGTGTTTACAGCCTGGTACAAAAAAATGATTTTGGTTCATACAGCTAACATTACCCTGCATGACAACTGTGAGGGGGGTGAATTTTTTTATAACTCATCCGTTTCCTTTATATTAGGTTAAATTAAGTCTGCATAATTAAAGGCATGGCCACTTGAGTGACAGCTAAGTCTCGCTGGTCGCCATCACCTTACCTCAGCTGATTCCGGCTGATTAGCTGCTGAACTCGGCATATTCATCGTATTTTTGTATTGTTTTGTGTGGCTTTACACAGTCAGTTGGTTTTTGGAAATATTTCTTACAATTATTAGATAATATGGCATGCTGTGTGCACTTTATTGTGCTCACAAACCATTCACGTGGCCTCCATTTCCCAGGTGAGTGAAATTATATACTTATATACAGGGCTTGACATTAACTTTTTTGATCACCAGCCACTGTGGCTAGTAGTTTTCCAACGTTACTAGCCACTCTGCATTTTCACTAGCCAGAATTTTGTTGTTGGGAAAATATGTTTATATGCATCAATATGACTTTGACATGCTAAAATGACTTGAATTAGATTTTTGTTTTGTTTTGTCTACATGCCTCCTCATTTATTTAACGTTTTGTGTGTTGTGTATGTGTCGTCAAATGGGTAATGGTTTCATGGTGTTATACTGCAAACCAAATTTATCTCTGACCACACCAGACAATAATTATTTTTAGCCACATATTTTAAATGTCAAAACAAGCTGAATATCTGTGTACTATACTTTTTATTTAACAAAACATTTCTTTAAAAAAAAACAAAAAAAAAAAAAACAAAGAAAAACAATTGACTTTTAAAAATAATTATTGTCATGTATCAAACATATGCACAGTAATCTGTCCTCGCTAAAGGTCTCTCAGATCACCAGTTAACTACACATACAAGGAGAGTTAATCTCATATTAATGCAATGTTGTTGTAAAAAAGTGCAATTAAACCATATTAACAAAAATAACCATAGGCAAAAGAAAGCAGGTGAAAAACATACTGTGAGTAATAATGAAAGGACGATCACACGGTTAAGGCCAATTAATAATCTGTTCAAAGCGAAAGCAACTGGTGCTGCTTACAAAAAGACATATTTGGAGCTCTAGAAAGCAGCAAGACTGTGGGTGCATTAGCATAGCTTTTTGTCTGGTCTATATGAAAGAGAACCGATCACAGTTGCGTTTCAGGCACGGTTGCTTCAAGCAAGAAAACAGGAGCGCACACGCGTTTTAGTCGCGCACATCACATCAGCTGTTAGCGCGACTGATCATCCTCTCATTCGTTATTCACCTGCTTTCTGCTCCCGCGAACGCAATTATTTTTGTGAGTCGTGCTGCTTCTCGATTCTAAGATCACATTTGCACGCATATTGGGTCATCCTTATAGTCAAACCCTGCTTTTAAGAAAACCACAATTTAAAATTATTTTCAACTAGCCAAAGTGGCTAGTAAGAGTGTCTGTCTTACCCGCCAAAGCTGAAATCTACCCGCATTTGGCGGGTTGGCGGGTGTTCATGTTAAGCCCTGCTTATATACCATCTCTATAAATGTATTTGTTTTATTCAAGATAATTTATTATTTATATTTTTCTTTAAAACTTGAATGCACTGCAGAATCTGACAGATTGATTAGCTGTAAGCTGTAGAACAGTCATCTGAAACGTTGTCATACAGTGTTATGTCTGGATTTCATCAATAGCCTTGCATTTACTAACACAGACTATTGAAGTATTTGGAAGTAATTAGCATTTTCCTCCTGTAAAAAACATCATAAGAACAATGCTTAGTGGCTCAACGTATTACAGCAGTGTTTTTAAAAGACTAAACACTTTATTGATATAGTACACAGCCAAGCACATGAGGTCAGAACACAAACGAGTCGCAGGTAATGAAGTATTAAGCGTTCTCCCAAAGAAAAGCCTGTCTAAGCAGAATGCTAGCAGGCGTCTGTAGCTCGGCTCACGCATCCGCCTCTTTGCCCTGTTTTGGTTACCCCTTTTTGAAGCGATGACATGCGAACTAAATGGCGCTGGTTGGCCACGCCCACTTGTAGCTTCATTTGCGCTTTTCAGAAACCTATGAGGTATGTCACGGATGCTATGTCTGTATCTTTTACAGTCTATGGTCTCTTCCCTGTCAACTTTTGATGATGAAAAATCAACTCTATAGTTTAACAAAGTGACTTTTATTGACATTTTAGTTGTTTGAAATAATATAATGTATAAAAAATAGTATATAGAGAAATAAGTCTGTAAAATAACAGAAAATGTAGTTTATTACAGGGGTTTTGTACCGTAATATACAACAACCAGACAATATATCACTTTAAACTATTAAAAATGTTAAAAAAATGCACTTTTTTTTACTTTTCGAGGTTAAAAAGTTGTTGGAAGAAAGACACACACTAATACACTATGGCCAACCAGGACTCAAACCAGCGACCTTCCTGCTGTGAGTCGACAGGGCTAACCACTGAGCTAACGTGTCACCAAAACATGAATGAAAAACTGCTAATTTACGGACATTTTTTCAGTGTATAGGCTGAAAATAATTCCTGCCCATTGATCATATATGTTAAATCCACAAACTACAACTCTAAATTAATTTTTGACGAGTTAGTGTCACCTATAAACAATAAATATATATATTTTGTTCTTCTTTTTTTTCCGATGAACTATTCCTTTAAAGAAAATGAAGTTATCTTGGCTGGGAGGGACGGTTGGGTGGGTGGGTGTCTTCACTGATGGATGTATGATGGATGGAGAGTGTGATGGATCAAAATGAATGATGGATGGAAGGAGGGAGGGAGGGAACCGAGTGTGACAGAGACGTGGGAAGAGGAGGCAGAGTCTGGCCTCGGGGATACTTAGCAAGCGAAGACAGTTAGAGCTAGGGGACACGGCGGATGCAATCTGATTGGTCATTTGTGGGTCTTCAGTCCAGGGAGGAAAATGAAAGGGACGCAGCCGCTTTCCCAGAGGCCTCTGCTGAACCCTGCTCCTCTGCTCCCAATGGGTTTTCACACCGCACAATACACACTGGCTGCAGGCCAGCAGGACTGTCCAAACACAAACACACATGGACAGAAGGAGCTGAAGATGTAGTGGGGTGAACGTAAAGATTTCCCGGAGAACTGGTTAGTTTAGCATGGGAAAGGGGAGGAGTTGCAATGCAGATGCTAGGGGTAAAATCAAAATCCTTGGGGACGGCCAGGTGAGAGAGGTGGTTAAACAAAGCTGAGTCAGCGAGACTTAAGGAAAGAAGGAGAAACAGAATAGAGCAAATGATAAATGTCATTACTTTTCCAGTGCTGGGTTGTGGCTGGAAGGGCATCCGCTGCGTAAAACATATGCCAGAGTAGTTGGTGGTTCATTCCGCTGTGGTGACCGCTGATAAATCAGACACTAAAGCGAAACAATCCTTCAGAAAATTCTGATTGATGAAACAAAAATTGAAATAAATAATAATTTTACATGACAATCTTTTGAAAGAGACTGTTTGGTCACACTTTATGTTAGGTGGCCTTAACATAAGGTGCTTACATTAAGTGCTTACACTGAAATTAATCATTTGTTACAACTGTAATTATTGTGTAAATACATGTTTTTCCTTTGCACTTATGATTGATTAAATGCCTGCATGTAATTACATTTGTAATTACACGGTTAACCATCCCTTACGCCTTAACCTTACACCACCCTTAGTCCTACTCATACCACCAAACTGGTCCCTTAAGCTGGATTTATACTTTCGCCTGGCGCCGCATCCCGCACCTTCGCTGACTGCGTGCGCACCTCGCGAAATGTACGAGACGTTTATACTTGCTGGATTCGCTGTTGTAATATTCTTTATAACGACAGGGGAAACTGACCGTAAAGCCAGACGGATGAACAGAGAAGTAGGAAGTTTCCGGAACTACGTCATATCATTAATATCATTCAAGATTTTTAAACTAATAATTTATTTATTTTTATTAATTATTTTAATGATTATAAGGTTTTTATAACCATTCATGATTTTTTTTAAATCAAACTTTGATGCATCACTTGCTTTTGTTCATATCTCGGACAGTTTTACCTAATAAAGTTTATTAAAATATTCATGACAACAAAGCATGGGTTGCTCTACAAATATATATTTTTATTATGGCAAAAATAAAAGCAAAAAAAAAAGTACACTTACTAAAAAACACATTTTTTTCTTTTAGATTTAGCCCGCTCCACAATTCACACATTGCTGTCTGGCTAGTTTCTGTCCTATACTTATGCTAAAAAGGCAATAATGGTCCAACATTTCTGACTATTACCACCAATAAAGCCTAGAAAAACAGGGCATCAGTTTAGAGTAAACCGATTTAAATATTCCTTTCCAGTTCTCAAAGAAATAATTTGTTCCTTAATTATACTTTTGTTTCCCAGTGATGGGTTGCAGCTGGAAGGGCATCCACTGTGTAAAACAGATGCTGGATAAGTTGGCGGTTCATTCCGCTGTGGTAACCCCTGATTAGTAAAGTGACTAAGCTGAAAAGAAAATTAATCTATTATAGGAGTATAGAGTCTAGTATAAACCAGGCTTAACCTGACTTGTATCCCACCTCAAGAGCAGCAGAAGTGTTGTGCAATAAATTATGAACACAGTAAGTACATTGTATTTACTTTCTGATGTAAGTACATAGTTAAAGCCACATAATATAAAGCGGGACCAAAGATTTTATTGTCAAATAAATAATATACATTTATTGTATCTTTGAATATTGAATTATTTTAATCGATCAAAAAAAAAAGAGTAAAAAACAAAAACAAAATGCTTATTTAAATGTTTCTGTCAATTGTCAGAAAAAAAGGAATTACTAAGGAATTTTTTTTTACATATTTTTCTCTCTTTTTCTTTACATTAAACAATTGTATTTGTATTGCTTAAAGGTGATATGCTTTGCATACTAATGAAGCATATTTGCAGAATACAGTAGATAGAGATGCAAAGGCCTGATTGTCTAAAATTAACTTGAGCTTTGCAGCTAAACTTCCTGTCAGCAGAAATGTGTTAAAACTGAACAGAATATGTGCAGTTGAGAAAGGCTTAGGCTTTTAATGTTGTGCAGAGAATTCATAGAAAAAGAGGAGGTATGTATGGGTGCGGCCAATGGAGAACTGAAGAATGATTGACAAGTGATGAATTTCACTAAACTCCACCTGTTAATATCAGCTGCCTATATAAGTTGAAGTCAGGAAGTGAAAATGGTGCGCACCTCCTGAATGTAACTTTTGCATTGCATTGAGGATACCAGAATTCTGTGAGTCGAATTATTCATTTGTATCCAATAAATGACTAAGATTTTTGACATTGAAGAAAAACCTCTCCTGACCTTTTTTATTCAACATGCATGGAATTGATTAAATATTCCAACACAATCAATACAAAGCTGTTTTTTAATCTTCATGATCATAATCGTAATTAAAGTAAATATAAATCAACCACTATATTCCAAATCTTCTACAATCATAATAGCTTTTGTACGAGGAACAAACAAAATATAAGTAGTTTTTTTTTTTACAGAAAATCCATTCAACAGCCCACCTAAATAAATAAAAACAATCTATATTTATATAAATATTTTTAATATAAATATATTTATTTTAAAAATGAAATATATAATATATGCCCATATAAAAAAACAAAAATATATATAGAGTTCTTTTTAAATTTATTTGGATGGGCATATATTATGCATTTCATTTTCCTTTAGCTTAGTCTCTATTTCAGAGGTCGCCACAGCGGAATGAACCGCTAGCTATCCCGGCATATGTTTTACGCAGCAAATGCCCTTCCATTTGCAACCCAGTACTGGGAAACCCCCATATACTCTCTTTCACCCAAACACACACACTCATAGCCTCTCAGTAAATAGGTGCAGTTTTTTGGCAGAACTTCATGAGAACTAGTTAATTAGTAATTGACACTAGGGCTGCATGATATTGTGAAGAAAAAACACCCCGATACAATAAATACAATAGATATTGCAATATGAAAGCAATTTCACCAGAAGATGTGTACAGCTCTATTTGGAAACAGCTCGTTATTTTTTAAATGATTGGGTGGTTTTGTAAAAGAGTGCATCTGGATTAAATATAATTTACACAAATTTGCCAAGCATAGATAATACAAGAGAACAAAGATACAAATAAAATAAACAGTGCTTTACATTTGTCTGGGAAGTAAAACATCATTCAATTACAGATATTGGATAATCAAATGTAAAACAACACTGCTTGGTGTTTACCAATTACCATATTCTTGTTAAAGCTACACATTTTAAGGTGTCCAGTGCCTTAATTTTATAAACTTGCTTGCAATGTTTGCACAGTAACAAGCCTTAAAAATATTTTTATGGTTAAAAGGTTTTATAAATAATCCACAAATCACATTTGTTTTGAATTGAGGTCAACAATGATCCCTCCCTGACATTTTCACAACACAGACTCAAGCTGAAAATGTACCTCTATATACATTTCTGGAGAGCGCCAAATACATCCCAGCAGCTACGTTTTTTGCAGTTTCTGTTTTCGGGAATCCACCAGAGCCCGCTGTGTACTCTTTTTTTTCTCAAATTTCTCTCGCGAGTGCCATTCGTGCCTGCTCTTCTTGCATAAATCAAGGCCACTATCAGCTGGATGACTGACTGATCGATCGACTGACCCACCCTCTTCCTCCCCTACACCCAACTGATAGTGTTTTCAAAAGGACCGATTGACCAGCACAACACATTTTGACTGTTTATTCCATGCCATGATGAAAAAGTAGCAAATTATATAGGGAAAAAGGCCTAAAAGAAACATTTTTAGTTTTCACTCTTTGGCCAAGCGCTTCATTGGTCCAAAAATGGGTGCATGTTATTTTTGTTTTTTTATTGTGTGGACATAAGTTTCTGATGCTCTTGTTATGCTGTTTCAAAATGCAACATTATATTAATTTGAGGTCAATTTAGAACAGATAAAATGTGTGATTAAGTTGTGATGAATCAAGAGTTAACTCACGGCAATCGTTTAATTAATTGTGATTAAATGTACAGCATTGATATATATATATATATATATATATATATATATATATATATATATATATATATATATATATATATATATATATATATATATATATATATAAAACATTTCGTTCAAGGAGAAGAGGATATGAGAGATGTTAAATGCTGAAATTGAACAGTTGCTGGGGTGTGTTGGCATTTTGGCTGGTTTATGGAGGGAAGGTTTTGGTTCAGCTGTGTGGTATCAGATCAGTAAACAGGAACCAGTCCATCCCATGACATTTGAAAAGCTTGACAAATCCATAATATCTGCAGTGCTGCTAAGAAAGTATGTGTGTGGTTTTGATAATCACAATGTACAAGATGTCCCCACAATGTAGAACTGTAATTCCTAAAGGTTTTGAATTTGTGGGGTCATATTTTTTTTGCACACATGAGGACTTTGTTACTTATTATTGGATAGCTTGTGAAAACACTAAAACAAACACGCACAAATTCGGCTGAGCAATTTTAGTTAATTTGGTAGTCACTCATTTAAATGATTCTGATTGGTCTTTGAGGTTAACAGACATGCTTGTGATTGGCTTCAAAGCTTTGGAACTATATTTGTTTTTAATAAAAGGGATTGTTCACCCAAAAATGAAAATTGCATCATCAATTACTTCCCCTTCACTTTTTCCAATCCTCTTTGACTTACTTTCTTCTGTTTCTTTGTTTTTTCTACTATGGAAGTCAATGGTTTCAGCTTTTCAGCTTTCTTCAAAATATCTTATTTTCTGTTCAGCAGAGAAAAGAAACTCATAAAGGTTTGAAACCACTTGAGTAAATAATCAGTAAATGTAAATTTTTGGGTGAACTATCCCTTTGTGAAGCCTTGTGAGAAAGACAAGATTACAAAACTATTCAGGCTTTGCTAAAATAATTAGCCGTCTAGACTAAACTAAATGATTAGTTCACCCAAAAATGATAAAATTATGTTCCTAATGACTCACTTTGTGTCTATCCCATTCGCTCATCTTCAGAACACAAATTAATATATTTTAGATGAAGCTCTCTGATAGAGTTGAAGATCTTTACCCGATCCCGAAGGAAACCGACGGGACCCAATGGGTTCGGGCTTAATTTCTATTATTTTAGACAGGGTCCGGCACGCTAAATGAATAGTCATGTGATGCATTTCGATTAGCACGAGAAAGTAATCAAATCATTTGTTACAACATTAAAACCCATCCCTGCAAAGGTGAAACAAATGATGACGGAGAAGTCAAGCTGACAGGGAAAATGATGAGGTTGCTCGCTACATTGAAATCACTGTCATAGAAAATGAAATGGATGTTCTTGGCTGGTGGAAGATGAACAAACAATCCTACCCAAAACTTGCAAAATCAGCCAGATCAATATGCATCCCGGCCAGTAGCAGCAGCAGTGAAAGGGTGTTCAGTGTTGCTGGACGCACCATCAGTGAGCACAGGAAAGCGCTAAAGCCATGTAAAGTTACTGTGGATTTAATAATGTTCCTCCATAAAAACACGTATAGCCTAATATTAGTGAGTAAAGGATTTCAAATTATAACTAAATTTTAATTAAATAAAAAATGCATGATGTAGTCAGAGTATACAGGCTAATGTTGGCATTATTCTTTCAATATTCAGCTTCACCATCGCCTTAAGGCCAGATTGTTAAGAGAAGTGGCAAAACAAATCCCACAGAGCCTTTATCTTAATTTCGCTATTGCCAAATATCCGTCATAATTTAGAATTCATTTTAATTTAATTTGCTAGAAAAGACTTATTTTTATTGGCGTGTTGGCCAATTTAAAGGCTAAGTGTATGTACCTAGGCCTATTTACAATGCTGAGATGTTACGATGTTACAGAGGACTTATTTTATTTCTTTGTTCCAACTTCTAAGTGGCCTGTAACCTACGTTTGTTATGAATAAATTATGTTAAAACACATATAAACGACTCATTCTAGAAAAAAGGCAACAAAGCTGTGTGCATGTGCACATTTGAATAATGTAGGGCTGTAAACGGGTTCGGGCTTTAAAAAAGCTGTCAATCAAAATGTACTTGTCGGGCTCGGGTCGAATTCTGTTGGGCTCGGGCCCTATCGGGCCTAACTTTTAAGGTCTGATTACAGCTCAACTCTCTGATCCTCCATGGAAAGCAATGGTCCAGATATGTTCAAAGTAGAGAAAAGGAGTAAAAGACCTTTCAAAACATTCAATGTAACCTCTTTTCTGAGACAAAAAAAAATGTAAATACAACTTTATTCGCCTAGATTTTCTCTCCAGTGTCTAGTTGTCAGGGTGAGCATTTACCACAACCAATATAATATTGTCATTAGAGTGAACAGCATAACACACAAGTGTATAATGTGGAAGACATGGACATTTTTACAGCTATACAGTATTATTTCAATCACATAAGTCTTCTATTTTGACAATGTTTTTGGTTCCTTTTTGGGACTTTGAATGTCCCATGACTATTGCTGTCTATGGAGGATGAGGGAGCTCTCAAATTTCATCTAAAATATCTTAAAGGTATCTTAAATATGCTAAGTGAACATTCTTGTTTATCTGAAAAACAATGCTAAAGTCAGATATTCTGCTTTGAACATGTGTGTTACGTGCCGGAACATCTGTTTTTGTTTTGGTCATTTAACCCGCCCAATGCCAGTTTAGCCAATTATATTTTAGCACCACAGGTTGCCTTTGTGGAAAACAGCATATTTCATTCATTCAGTCAGGAAGGCTCTCAAAGTGTGTGTCCGTGACCGAAATGCGACCTCTGGTTGACAGTAGCAGACTCCAAAATGAGACACAGATTCAGAGTTCTACATGGAGGTGATTATTAATTAACAAATAATATAAATATTATGAATGTAATCATTTGATGAGCAGGTTACATTGTAACCCTTTGTCATAACACGCTATGTGACGAGATTTGCAGTGATAAGCAATTTTGCACCAGACAAAACACGGCAGAAATGTAAATACAGCCATTCAGAAGCACAGAATAGTGCACTCACTGCACACTAATGAAACGGTAAGGTTCATAATCTAATTAATACATATTAAACCACTTTTTACAAGATCTAAAATAAGTCTCTGATGTCCCTAGAGTGTGTATGTAATGTTTAAGCTCAAAATAGCTCATAAATAATGTTTATATTTGATCTTAATTTTGCAGTTTTGGTGACTGAAGCTTTAGATTCAAATGAGATTGTGCTCTCAGCTTTCTTTTTAAAAGATGGCAGAGCTACGAAAGCCTATGTGTCAGCATAACAGCAGATTCAAATACAAGACTAACGACCTATGCTAATGAGGGAGAGATCGTCACTAAATGGCAGGGCTTTCCCCCTCTGATGACACAGGCAAAGGGACAATGTCAATCAAAGGTTATACAAAATGTAATTACTGCAATTTTACTTTTAGTAGCTGGCTATCCTCACCCACTGTTGCCACATAACTGTGTTTAAACCCCTTATAAAAGTGATTTTTCACTTTAAAGTTTTTTAAATCTCTATTCTTCCTATTCTCATTCTGTTACTCAATTTGACTGATCACCATGACCATGTCTACAGTACATGACTAAACGCATTGAACAGCTGTCATGTGTTTGACTAATGAATAATTAAATAATTGCAATACATGCAAAATCTCCCACTATACATTTGTTTAAGACTACACACTCATCGGCCACTTTATTAGGTACAGCTTGCTAGTACCTGGTTGGACCCCCTTTTGCCTTCAGAACTGCCTTAATCCTTTGTGGCATAGATTCAACAAGGAACTGTAAATATTCCTCAGAGATTTTGGTCCATATTGACATGATAGCATCGCACAGTTGCTTTAAATTCATGCTTTAAGACATGGTGCGTTATCCTGCTGGAAGTAGCCATCAGAAAATGGGTACACTCGTGGTCATAAAGAGATGGGCATGGTCAGCAACAATACTCAGGTAGGCTGTGGCGTTGACACAATGCTCAATTGGTACTAAAATATCCCCCACACCATTACACCACCACCACCAGCCTGAACCATTGATACAAGACAAGATGGATCCATCCGAATGTCACAGCAGAAATCAAGACTCATCAGACCAGGCAATGTTTTTCCAATTTTCTATTGTCCAATTTTAGTGAGCCTGTGCAAATTGTAGCCTCAGTTTCCTGTTCTTAGCTGACAGGAGTGGCACCCGATGTGGTCTCCTGCTGCTGTAGCCCATCTGCCTCAAGGTTTGACGTGTTGTGCGTTCAGAGATGCTCTTCTGCATACCTCTATTGTAACAAGTGGTTATTTGAGTTACTGTTGCCTTTCTATTAGCTGGAACCAGTCTGGCCATTCTCCTCTGACCTCTGGCATCAACAATGCATTTGTGCCCACAGAACAGCCGCTCACTGAATATTTTCTCTTTTTCAGACCATTCTCTGTAAACCCTAGAGATGGTTGTGCGTGTAAATCCCAGTAGATCAGCAGTTTCTGAAAAACTCAGACCAGCCTGTCTGCCACATTCAAAGTCACTTAAATCACCTTTCTTCCCCATTCTGATGCTCAGTTTAAACTGCAGCAGATCGTCTTCACCATGTCCACATGCCTAAATGCATGGAGTTGCTGCCATGTGATTGGCTGATTAGAAATTTGCGTTAACACAGTTGGACAGATGTACCTAATAAAGTGGCCGTTGAGTGTAGTTTACAATATACCTGAAGAAAAGGTGAGTGGCTTGCTTTGCAAAGTAACAGAACCCCAACATGCTTTTAAGGATCATTTATCTGAAAAACCTCTAACCTCTATGTATTAGCAATAGCTAACAGTGCCATAGCAAGCACCATTAAGTATGACAAATCTGCTCAGAGTCCTGTTTCGTCTTGAGAGGTATTTAAGACACTTTATTTCATTAACCACTTTTAACGAGTTTTGAGATGAGAAATGTAGCATTTGATGGGTTTAAACACCTCCTTGATCTGCTGCAAATTACTGCCAGGACGCCTAATGACAGAAATGTCATACTTAAATGTCAGAGTGTCTAGCTGTAATAGAGCGAACAGACCAAACAAAGGGCCTGAACGTTTATCTCTCCGCCGCTGCTGCAATCTCTGCACTGTCATTAGGCAAATACAATACCATCTGATCACTCACTGTTCGGCTTTGTTCCCTGTGATTTCCTTGTGTGTGTTTGAAACTGTGCAAACGTCTGCATCCCCCTTACTGCTGACGCTGCTGAAATGGAAGAAAGATACAGCAGAAATTGGATTGAGCTGGCGTACCTTCATGGTGTTGTGTCTGTGCAGATGCTTCCATGATGCATGAACTGAGTCTGCTGCTGCCCCGTCACAATTTGCACATGCGGTCCTATGGCTCATTATCTGAACAAATGCTGCCATTATTAACAGAAAATTGAAAGTTATTAATACTTTCATTCAGTAAGCATGCAGAGAATTGATCAAAACTAACAATAAAAACAGATGTCTACTCCAAATAAATGCAGTATATTTAAATTTTCAGAAAATTCCTTAAAAAAAACATTAGCACAAAATAATAAGAAGCAAAACTGTTTTCAGCAACTGTTTTCAGTTTTCAGCAAGTGATAAACCAGCACTTTAGAATGATGACTTAAAAAATAAAACAAAACTTTGGATGACAGAAATAAATAACATATTTTTATAACATGTTCATTTTACTGTGTTTGAGTATTGGTGAGTAAAGTAGACTAACAAAAACATTTTAAAGGTGCAGCATGTAAATTGGACACCCAGTGGTTGAATCAGCCTTTAGGCTCGACAGTCAGGCACAGTATTCAGAGTTTAAGTTAAGTTTAGTTCAGTTCAGTGCAGTTGAATATTCACTGCTGAAAGTCCAAACCTTGAAGAGCAAATCCATCAATGCAAAGTCCCAAACCAAGCAAGCCTGTGGTGACAGTGGCGAGGAAAAAACTTCACCAACTGACAAAGTGAAGGAAAAAAAAACTTGAGAGGAACCAGGCTCAGTTGGGCACGGCCATTTTTCATCTGGCCAAACTTCTTTTTGAAGAGCTGCAATCTAGACGCCGGAGTCTGGAGAACTGCAGGTGTGAGTAGGTCACCAGGGGGTGATCAGGCTGGCCCACAGGATCAGTGCGGGGACACATCTGTCACTGTGGTCTTTCAGAAATAAGTCTGAAGTTGTAATTGAGACTGAACACATAAATGAATGCTTAAGTCTATTCAACTGACTATATATTTATTATATTAAATTATCGATGCTGTAAAAGGAACCTTATGAACCTATGAATTATGGCATTAATGGACAAACCAGTGTGGACCAACGCATTGTAAAACATCTGAAATGTTGTTTTGGTCATTGCAAAATCCCTCAGCCAAAGTCTGTCATCAAAGTGGTTCAGTGTTATTACTTCAAAGGACATTCTTGAGCATCTGCAATCTCAAAGATTTTCTCATGCCTCTAAAAGCCACTGTGAGTTTGTCCAGCCTGATCTCACGAGGAAACGTAACTATTTTACATTTTGTCAGTTTAGTGGCTAATTTGAAAGCTATTTGAGTTCAGTCATATGAAAATGTACAATTTTATAAAGGCAGCGTGGCACTCAACCCCACCAGTAACCCAACCGTCATTGGGGGATAAGCAAATCATACTAAATTATGCAAATGAGATCATATGAATTCATACGAATTAGTCACTAAACCAAAAAGTTACAAACTGCCGCCAGATAGCATTGGTTTGTCACGTTTCATCTTCATCTGCTAAGGCACAAGTAATTTATGACATAAGAAATATTTGGTGTAAGTTTATCAGGAATAGGGTTCGGCCGATAGACGATGCAATCATCCACCGCTGATGGCCGATAGACATCACGATGCTGAGCCGGCATCGCCGATCCTCCGCCCCGCCACCGTCGCAAACTCGCTCGTGAAAAATACACACTCAGGCCTTGTTTACACTAATACAGCTTAGTATTAAAATGGCATTTTAGAACGAAAATGACCCACGTCCACACTGGTGTTTCATCTAGCATTTCTGAACAGCCCTCCATTCACTGAAAACGCACATCACGTGACCACACAGCCACACACACACACACACTGTCATGCGCTCGTCTGAGCTCCAGAGAACAGTGCACGTCGGACAGTTGATCAAGGATGTATCGCTGGATTGTGTCTCACTGCAGTATAATTTATTTGATCTTGTCTCTATCCAGGGCTTAATTTGTGCCGGCACCTCATTTTACCGATCTCCCTCCTCAACCGCCCTCCTCCCCTGTCCGCTGTTCATTTTCACTTTCTTCCGTGACTCTCCAACCCTCTTCACTTTCGTCCGCGACACCCCAGAGCCACTCACTTTCGTCCGCGAGACCCCTGTGCCGCTCACTTTCATCCGCGACACCAAACAAATGACGATCACTCTGCCTACTCATGCCAGAGTCCCCCGGAAAAAGTGATTGACAGGTGGTAATTTGTGTGTAACTTATCTTTATTTATTTATGATTTGGTTATGGGTAAAACAAAGACCAGGTAGTTGAAACCGTATGCTACAAATAATTAATTAGTTATGAATTAATTAATTATTCATAAATAATTTATTCACCTCCGCCTATGAAGACGATACCATCATCCATCGCGAGGTTTCACATTAGACATCGTACGATGCTAAATTGGTCAACATTGCCCAACCCTAATCAGGAAGTGACAATTTTGTTCTCTTTGACCCTTTGAATGGTATCCTTGCGTTTTTGCAAATGTTTTATGCGATAATTAAGTTTAATTCGCATCTTTGGATGGAAAAATAACTAAAGATAATGCATGGACTGTTTTGATGATGTTCTTGGTACCTTTCTGACCCTTTTGATGTCTTCGGACCCTCCCGGCTCTTCTTGATGCAGCAGAACAGGGAGCATACCCTACATGCATGCAAAAAGAAAACCAAATGAATAATAATAACTGAAAAATAATAATAATTGGTTTAAATTCTTTATTTTATCCTACTTTATATTAGGCCTTAACTACTATGTACTATAAACTGCATCAGCTTATTCATCAGGGGTCATCACAGTGGAATGAACCACCAACTATTCCAGCTTATATTTTACACAGCAGATGCCCTTCCAGCTGCAACCTAGTACTGGGAAACACACATACACTCTCGTTCATATACACACACACATAAACTACAGCCAATTTAGTTTATTCAATTCACCTATACCGCATGTCTTTGGGCTGTAGGGGAACCAGAAGCACCTGGCAGAAACCCATGCAAACATGAGGAGAACATACAAACTCCACACAGAAATGCCAACTGGCCCCAGTCGGAACTTGAACCGGCGACCTTCTTGCTGTAAGGAGACAGTCCTAAGCACTGAGCCACCATTATTTAAACCACTATTCTACATATGAAAAAAAAACCCACCAAAATGAGATGTCTCAGTCGGTGACCCATACACAAACATAACTTTTAATTTAAATTCAGCCATTTGCTTCTCACAGGCAGTAATGGTAATTGCAGCAAGCGTGCACTGACTTTTATAAATAAGCCACTTTCCATAATGAGCCTAATTTACATACAAAGGTGGGGTGGTTGGCTTAAAAGAACAATGGTTTAATTCAAACCCAAAGCACATGTGTTTTAGTGTTTGACTTGCGCTTGCTTTAAATATCACGCATAAGATCTAAAACTGTTCAGATCTGACATGCTAACACACACAGAATACCCATGTGCGCAAACATAAGAGAAAACAAAAGACAGAAAGACATAAAGTGAATATGCGTAGGTGACGTGGTTTACACACTATTGCGCCATGCTGCCATCATGAAGACACAGCGAGAATAAAGATGTCAGATTCCACCTGTCATGCGAAAAACTGACAGGAACAACAAAAACCCCCGATGGGGAGCGGAAATAAAAATAGATTTTCATACGACTCTCATTGCCGGCCAGACGGCGGGACGCGATTATGGCTGTCCAATAATGAGCTAGTCAGCACGAGTTAGCATCAAGCGCGACAAGAAGCAAATCTGACATGCAGACTCATCTATTTAATTATCGCACACTCCTGATGAGAGCGAGAGAGTGAAATGAAAGACGGTTGAGGGTTTATTTGGCTATTAACACATCCATTATCACTTACACAAACACACAGAATAAACACACACACTCATTACTGACTGGACTGAATTGATAATGCAGATCTTAGCCCGGGTTATGAGATAATGCAATTAGCAGCTCTTGCTTAAATCAGGCGTCAACATTACTCAAGTCAAACGAAGAAAGCTGCTCGTGTTACTTGAGCTAGTAAAGAGGATTGGTGCAAAGAATTGTTAAATTGGCTGCGTCTGAAATCGCCTACTATGCTTTACTACTCAACTGTTGGAAAAGTACGTTCTATACAGTATGAATGTGAGACATACTACATCCGCCATTTTGTCATGATCACATGACCCACATGTAAGTTGTCACTTCACTTCCATTCGTAAATTCTCTCACAGTGCATCATGGGATAGCATAGCGTCCATCAGATGCGCACTTCAGAATCTCGCCAGAAGTAGTAGGTTATCGGGGTACATCAGGGTACTTCTCACATACGTTTTTTTGAATTCGCAAAAAGCATACTGTTTTTAGCGTACTATACAGTATGGAAGTATGCCATTTCGAAAGCAGCCATTGTGTCCATTTTGAGTAGGATTTGAATTTAACTGACCACACCCGACAGGAAATTAATTTGGAGTTTAATTTGACAGCAATTTTGCCAAACAACAATAGAAACCAAATCCGTTGTGAGCAAAATATATGCTGCGTCCAAAATCGCATACTTTCATACTATATAGTAGCCTATGTTAAAAACAGTATGTGGGCCTTGTAGTATGTCCGAATTCATAGTATTCATAAAAAAACAGTATGTGAGAAGTACCCGCTACTCCTAGCAAGATTTTAAAGTGCCCATCATTGAACTACGATATCCCATGATGCCACGCGAGCAAATTCCTGAATGGGAGTGAAGCGACGTAGTATGTGGATGTAGTATGTCCGAATTCCATTCATACTATATAGTACGTACTTTTCTAATGGTTGTGTAGTAAATTAAAATTCCAATGTAGTACCTGCTTAAGTAGTAGTCGATTTCGAATGCAGCCATAGTCTTTGAAAACATTGAAAAGCTTGAAATTTGATTGAGTTTTATGTTATAAAATGCAATGCTAAAAGTCCTTTACATCTACCTAGGCAGGGCTCGACAGTGCGACCATTTCGCTCGCATTTGCGACTAAAAATAGACGTGTGCGAACTGGAAAATTTATTTAGTCACACATGTGCGATTTTCTTTTTTAATATGCTCGATTGATGACTTAATTCACTCGGCCACGGTAAAACAACATGCTCTTCACACTAACGTATGGTGCATTACGTTGGAAATCTATTGTGACTGTAGCGCATGCTGACGATATCAACAACAGCACATCTCCACAGGTTTATTTACTTCACGTCAAGCGGTCTTTACATTGTTTTGTATACGTTGCTAAGCAACGCATGGCACCGAATAGCGGCGTGTCGCACAATGTGCGAGCCTCCTAGAAAACGTCTATAATTCGGCCAAGCATGGCATATCGTGGCACATCTAGTGTGAGACCCAATTCAACATCAGCGCTTCCCACACAGACTTTACCTGGGCGGCCCGGTTCTGTGTTCGCGAGAAACAGAACACTTTGCCACAGACTCGCATGCTCTGCATGCAGACCCACAGAGACGCGCTGGATCGCGCTGGATACAGAAGTGCTGTTCTGCCTTTAGTAGCAGCTTTGAGATCTAGCTCATTATTTGTGGTGACAATACATTCTCTTTTCCCCGGACATGTCCGAAATTCTGCTTTTGCTTTCGATATTAATTGTATTCGTTTTTACTAGTGCTGGGCCGTTAACGGCGTTAACGTGCTGCGTTAACGCGAGACTCTTATCGCGCGATAAAAAAAATATCGCCGTTAATCTATTCTCAAAGTTGGGTTGGGAGCTGGGTCTATTCTACGCAAGCTATGATGACTTTCACCTTGATATATTACCGCGGATGTATACCTGACCGGTGAGCCGTCTGCTCTATTGAATCAAATCAGCAGGATGCCTGACTCTAACTGCAGTTTCACTTTTCATTTATTCCTTCGTGACAAACTGGGGTAATATAGACGCAAATTTGGAGTAAGGACAGGTGAGAGAGTTATGGAGTTTAATAACGCATGCCAAATGGTAAGAAAAAAAAAAACTTCCGCATTTCGCGATGTGTGTGTGTGTGTGTGTTTGTGTATGTGTGTGTGCAGTCCTTTCTGACAGCCGCGTGTGGACCTTGTCGGAAAATATGGCGAAAGGTCCTAAAGACCGCGGTGTTTACTTCAATAATGCCACTAAAATCTGCATACTCCACGTCTTAATTCCATTTCTGTTTAGTTCAGTGCTGACTTTAGTCTGATAAAGCTCATCAGAATTCAATGTTTGGAGCTTATGTAGGCCTACAGTTCAACATTCATGTTTAACTGAATAAACAGTTAGTAAACACAAGTAAGTAAACACATCTTATTGAACATCATTTATTTTCATCACCAATTATCATAGTAGAACAGTTTCTCAAGCAGTTTGTGATGCATTTTGGAAACATTTTGGAGATGAGACAGTGGTCTAATGCGACACCCGGCTTGAGAAACCCATTCTCAAAGACTTATTATTTGGGTAGCACACATATTCTGAATACCTTCGGCAGAATTCAAATGAGCCATTTTAATCTAGATTAATCTAGATTAATTTTGAAATTAATCTAGATTAATCTAGATTAAAAAAATTAATCTATGCCCACCTCTAGTTTTTACATTACTTTATGCGCAAACTTTGGCCGGTGCGTCTCAATCTCTCAAGAGCACCAACACTACAGCAGAGAGAGAGAGAGAGAGGGGGAGAGAGAGGGAGACAGAGAGAGAGAGAGCAGATTTGACCTGTCTGTCAGTGGTGCACACTAAAAAGAAACACAAACTTATTTTTTAAGTTTGTTTGTTAAATAAGAATAAGAAATCAATAAGGAATTATTCTGTTGCAGAGGGTCATTAAAGTTATATAGAGAATAGAAAAGATGGTGTTACTTTGGGGCAGAAGGAAACTTTAATTCATAAAGGGATTCCCATATTCATATCTTCTTTAAGAAGCCCTGAATGATAAAGTGCTCTGATAAACAGTGTCAGCTTTGCACATGAGTTTGCAGTTGTGTCTTTCTTTACATTGTCTTACTGTTCCCATGTGGGAAGTATGGTGGAATCATTTGAATATATGCAAATAAATTAATTTTGATAAAATTATTCTTAAAAGTCACATTTTTTTATGTGCTGTGGAGAAAAGATGTGTTTAAATCTAGCTACTGCAAGTACATTTGTATTAAAGATAATGTGTGCAATATATATTATTATAAAATTAATAATGTTTTGTTTGGGACCATTGATACAACCATAATCTTCTTATGATACAAACACAGATTAAACTGCTCTGGTCATGTGAATGTTTGCACTAACTATACTGCACATTTTTATTAACTTAACAATAACTTAATAATAATGCCCTATTTCTGCTGCCCAGTGTGAAAGATATTTTTCAGCTCAAAACTGGATCAAAAATTGAACAAGAAGCTGTCTAGGCATGTCCACAACTGCAGACTTGATTCAGTTCAGTTTAGAGAGGCCTTCGTTAGAGCAATTTGATCCCAGTCCTGCTGTGGACCACTAGCTAAACTCCATACAGCTTAAATTCATTCATTCATTAATTCATTCCTTTTATTATTTGCTTAGTCCCTTTATTAATCTGGGGTCGCCACAGCGGAATGAACCGCCAATTTATCCTGCACATGTTTTACGCAGCAGATGCCCTTCCAGCCACAACCGATCACTGGGAAACATTCATACACACTCTCACACACACACTACGGACAATTTAGCTTACCTAATTCACCTATATATCTTTGGACTGTAGGGGAAACCGGAGCACCCGGAGGAAACCCATGCGAACGCAGGGAGAACATGCAAACTCCACACAGAAAGCCCAGCTGATCCAGCCGAGGCTCGAACCAGCGACCTTCTTGCTGTGAGGCGAACATGCTACCCACTGCGCCACCACGTTGCCACAGCTTAAATGATAAATAATTATTAAACACTATTTAAGCTGTTATACAGTAAAATAAATATATTGTACTTATTGTATTCAAATGAATGAAACTGCTTTGCTTCTAAAGACCTCCTCGTGTACATTTATCAGGCAGAAACACTATTTATTTTATACATTTTTACTGCGCTCCTAAAATTCTTTAATGTGCTCCTAAATTTTTCAACTTAGGAGCGCATGTGCTACTCCTGAAAAAAGTAAGCGTCAAGCCCTGCTAGGGCATTTCTAGCATGATTTAGCACAAACTAAAACGTTTTCGGACATTGCTAGCATGTTTCTAACATGTTTTAACATATTTACATTAATTAACATTGTAATGTTACATATATAGACAACACAATCTCGCGGCAATTCGTAACTTTTTACTAATTCACATGAATTTGTACGATCTAGTTCGTACAATTTAGTAGCCACGCCTCCTTTTTAAAATCGTACATTTTCGTACGACTCAACACGTACGAATTTGTACGAATTAGCCACTTAACTGACAAAACGTAAAATACTTACGTTTCCTCATGAGATCAGGCTGATACAGACCATTAGTTACGATGATTCTAGCATGCACAGAGCTAAAATGTTTTAACATCATTTACATGTTATGCTAGCATATTTTTGTTTGTTGCTAGCATGACCAACATGTTTTAGCATGTTTCAAGCATAGATTATTATTATTTTTATTACACATTTTATTTATAGGCACCTTTTCCTCGAAGATACCTCACAAAGTCCATAAAACAATGAGATTACAATAAAACTAGAACAACAACAAAGATTAAAATGACTAAAAAGCCTGTCTAAATAAGAAGAGATCTAAGTAGACTTCAACTAATGTGAACTTCCAAAGGAAATGAATTTTGTTAATAGGTTTCTAATAGCTTGTTTTAGCACATGACTAACATGTCAACATGTTGTTATCCTTTATTATTATGTTAGAAATTTTTACTAGCTTGAATTAACATGTTGCTAGCATGATTCCAGCATGTTTTAACATGGCTAGTATGTATTTTAAATGTTGCAAACATGAATTGGCATGTTTTAACAATAAACAAACTGTTTGCATGTTGTTAGCATGTTTTTTATTTTTTTTAAATGAATGTAAGTCTACCATAAATTGTTTTTAAGATCTGTAAAGTTTAGGTAAAGGTATTAATGTGAATGAGGTATTTCTAACAGCATGTTTAACATTTTCTATGTTGATAACTCAAATTAACATGTTGCTAGCATGTTTTAACACTTAACATTTTACACTAGCAATTTCTACACTAGCATGTCTATGCATGTTGTTAGCATTATTTTAACATATTTTAGCATATTTCTACCATAAATTATTGTTAACTTCTCTAATGTGTTTTATCAGAGGGCTAACATGTTTTAGCAAAATAACAACGTGAATTAGGTTTCTAACAATGCATTTTAACATTATATGTTGATAACACAAATTAGCATGTTGCTAGCATGTTTTTAACATTTTGCTAGCACAAACTAACGTGTTGTTAGCATGAACAACCAGGTTGCTATAATTAGCATGTTGCTAGCATATTTTAAAATGTTATATGCTATCATGCTTCAGCAAAAAGTTAGCATGTTTTGCCATATTGCTACCATTTTATCATGCTGTTAGCATGTCCTAGGCTAAATGTTGGTTTGCTAGTTAGAGATGTCTATATAGCTAGATAGATGAAGATTTTGAACTGGGTGGATGTAGATTAAATACTCTTTCAGATTTAATGTCTCACATTAGCAGACATGTTTAACATGTTTGCATAAATGAAATGTTTTAAGACTGTCAATGCTAAGACCACAAAATTAATTACCACATTTTAACACAGCTAATACATTAGCTAATATTGCTAATATGAATTAGCTTGTATTACACCATAGATTTATACAATAGATAGATATCGCATACGGACCCTAAACATGCATCAATACCGCCGCCACATTTGTGCAGTGCTCCCAGGACAAATGTCATTCAACCGCACTAGTCAAGACTAAAGCCAATCTGAAGATGGACTTTTGCGTTGCGTACAGGTGTAGTAACGAGCAAACAAAGCATAAAGGCAGAACATTTCATAGGTAAGATTTCAAGTTTTTGTATGTTACAAACGTTTGTGCTCAACAAGTCACATTATTGATGATGATACAGTCACTTACTGCATTAACCATAAGGCAAAGTAGCACCAACTTACACTAAATTCTAAGCTTATGCTGGTTTTGTTAAATAAATTCTGCAAACAATGTAAATGAAGTATGACAACAGGACGCTGCGGTGTCAGAAATTTGTGTTATTGTCGGCTAAGTAAAGTGACGGCTAGTGTTTGAAGTAACTTATAAGGGTGCCTGATAACATAACAGTGCCTGCGCCTCAATGTGCATACTGTCCACCCTAAATTATTGAATATTTCAAATGATATATACCATGTAGATCAGAGAGGTGGATATGCACATTGAGACGCAGGGATATCGATGGTTTAATCATTCATAACGGAGATTCATTCACAAACGAATCACTACCTCTGTTAGAATTAAAAGTGAAAGCAGGAGAGGCAGTGGCGGTTCTAGACCAAAGTACTTGGGGGGGAGGGGGGGCACTTGTACTTTTAGGGGGCACACTTTAACATACATCACAAACTACTTCATTTTACTTCAAACTAAGTCATTTTTTATGCATTACTCTGCAGTCTTTATAAACAATCATTCATTCATTTTATTTTTGGCTTAGTCCTTTATTAATCTGGGGATGCCCTTCCAGCTGCAACCCATCACTGGGAAACACCCATACACTCATACACCACAGACAATTTAGCTTACCCAATTCACCTGTACCACATGTTTTTGGACTTGTGGGGGAAACCGGAGCACCCGGAGGAAACCCCCACCAACATGGGGAGGACATGTTGGAACCAGCGACCTTCTTGCTGTGAGGCGATTGTGCTACCCACTGCGCCACCATGCTGCCCTGTCTTCATAAATAAGCTAATTAAATAAGTTAAACTCAAAATAATCTTCCATGTTCATTTATTTGACAAGAAACTTTGTATTGTAGGATAACACACTTCGAACATTCAAGTAGATTTTTCAACAAGGCACATTTTTACACCTGTAAACTTTAACAGATGCAGTTGAAGTCCATTTTGCCCTCCCATTAATTTAAAATAATGTTTCCCAAGTGATCTAAATTAAACCAAGGAGATTTTCACAGTGTTTCCTATAAAACACAAATAATTCTTCTGGAGTCATAATAAGTCTTATTTCTTACAATTTATTTCTTGAACAAAAGTAGTTTTAAATTTAAAAGAAAACAATTTTAAGGTCAGTGTGTTTAGCCTCCTTTAAGAAATATTTACTGTGTATTTTGATTATCTACACAACAAATCAGTTATA
Organism: Danio kyathit; assembly: GCA_903798195.1. Taxonomy (NCBI): domain Eukaryota; kingdom Metazoa; phylum Chordata; class Actinopteri; order Cypriniformes; family Danionidae; genus Danio; species Danio kyathit. The sequence continues at coordinate 11,169,205 of LR812532.1, read as the reverse complement.
CAATAACTTGACTAATTATTCCAACTTTCATAGTTAACATAACCTAGTTAAGTCTTTAAATTACACTTTAATCTGAATCAAGGTCTATAGAATACTTATACAGTCTCTATACAACTATCTTGCTAAATAACTAATAAAATCTTATGCACTGACTGTCACCATGGGAAAGATAAAAAAGTAGTTAATAGAAATTAGTTAAACTATTACGTTTAAAAACGTGTTGTAAATAAATCATGTGTTTGAAGACTCGTGCTTTATGTCGTGACTGAAATCAAAAAGGAATGAAGGCAAAACTAAACGAGTTGAATATCACTTTGACATGACTGTGACTGAAAACTAAACTGGATCAATGTGTTACATCTGTTCTCCGGTACTTGCCGACTGTTTGTAAATTCAAGACTTCATTTCCTAACGTAAAACTATGTACACTCAATTTCTTATCTCTGCGTAGCCGAGGACTTCCTCTATTAAAGGTTTTGAAATCGCTATTGAAAACAGAAGTCTATTATAATCAACAGTGAACGTTTTAATAGTGCTTCACAACATGAACATGACTGAAGTTGAATCTTTTTATTACCTGTGTCAGTTTGGGGTAACTTCTGACGAATGCGGGGAACTGAAGTGCGCACGCAGCACCATCACTTACAGAGAGAGCGAGTGCACGCGAGAGCGCGCGCCACCGATGGCTGATCTCGCTTCCATACCTCAACCCTCCTGTTTTTCCCGGGATTCTCCCGTATTTTACAGTTCTATCCCGCTGTCATCCCGTAAAGGTATTTTCCCCTATCTCTCCCGTAACTTTTATCTTTCTGAGAAGAGCCGATCCTCCCTATACACAACCCGTACCGCCGAACCACCAGGGGCCGTCCTTGCTCTTAAATGTGATTCGGTTCTGTGCTTTCATTTTATTTAGGCATGGAAACACTTTGGAATAAACATAAAAACGGCGCGATTCATTTCCTTTTCATTACAGGCGACATTGTCACAAAAATACGCGTCCAAATTTAGGGGGGCCAAGCTTGTTGACCCGGGGGCACCCCCCCGCCAAAAAGGTTCCCAAATTCATTTGCTACCCTGTACTAAAGTGGCAGCTCTATTGATGCATTTTTCCAATAGACAACAACAGCGTAGGCGACATATAATGTAAATATCTATGGTTTTACACTATGCTAGCATGTAAAATGAGAACAGTCTGAAGGTTTTAAGACTACTGACCTGCTGGAAGCATGTTTTAACATGCTTTATGTAAAACCTTGACATGGTTGTGCATAAAATCTCCAGTAGATCTCCAGCAGTTCCTTAAAAACAACAACCATGCCACGTTCAAAGTCACTTTAATCAACATTACTTGCTCATTATTATGCTCATTTTGAAATTCAGAAGATCATCTTGACCACAGGCGTTGGCTGAGGGATTTTAGTATGACCACAACAGTCTGCCGGTTTAACCCTTAGTGAGTTTGCATTCATTTTTGTCATCACATGATCTGTTAAACAAAATCACATGACTTTTTTTGGACGAACATGCTAGAATTTATTCGACAAATGTATTTCAATCGTAGTTTTTGTGCATTATTTTCTTGTCAGATTAAAGTTTATCCTACTAAAGTTTTTTATGCACATTTTCCACATTTTTTCTGTTTCCATTAAGCAGTTTTTAATGCAATATTTCAAAATGCGCATAATAATAGCTGGATGTAAACATACCCATACTGAAAGCTCCACATGTAATTCACATACACTAGAGGCCCTGGTGTGTTCACTAAATAAATAATTTAGCTTGCTGATTAAACAGCTAATGTGTGCAAAATTCAACAGAAGACCCCCTGAAATGAGTGAAAAAAAATGCAAATGAGAAAAATGTCTGGACTTGTTTATCGCTGTTAGAGGACACAGACTGGAACAAAGGAGACATGAACTCTGGTTCCAGTAAAGCTACAGACTCACACAAACACACAGAGAAAGAAACGGACAGAAGGAGCGCGAGCAAACAGACAGAAAGACAGAGGGAGAGATTAACTGCTGAATGTTGACCTTGCCAGCTGGTGGTTGAAGGAGCTTCTTCCATGCTCACACACACACACACACACACACACATGTCCGGATTTCTCTCTCTGGAGGGCACGGGCTGTCAGGCTGGCACTGCCATCAGGTGGAGGAGGGGCGTGAGAGGGTCTAGAGGTTTTACCAGTCCCTAAACAGTCTTTTCAACACAGTCTACAACTGGCCTGACATTGAGCATCATCACAGGCCTGAATCTGAACTCTGACCTCCATACGGCCAGCGCAGACTTAACAGCAGATCTCACACTCCATCAACAAATCTGCTGCTAACATTTGCTTGGTTTTCATCCAGACAGGCATGAAAAATGTTTTCATAATTATTGCAACAACAGCTGTCTTTTATCTATTACATTTGTCAGACTAATTTGGTATTTGTGTTTAACTTGTATTTGTATTTATACAAGTGGACAGACTGACAGAAGTATTATTGGTGTAATTAAAAATAAACGGTGTTAAAAAAAAAAAAAAAATATTTGATTTTTTATTTATTTATTCTCAAAATGTTTGTTATTCATATTTTTTTATTATTTTGTGCTTTTTATTACAATGTAAAATATTGTTTAATTTGAATGTTTTTATTATCCCTGTTTAATTTAACTTAATTATATAGACAGTTTTGTCTACTTGTTTTTTTTTTATTGCTATTTATTCTTCATTCATTTTATTTTTGGCTTAGTCCCTTTATTATTCAGGGATTGCCACAGCGGAATGAACCGTCAACTTATCCAGCTTATGTTTTACCCAGCAGATGCCCTTCCAGCCGCAACCTAACACTGGGAAACACCCATACACTCTTGCATTCACATACTCATACACTATGGCCAATTTAGCTTATTCAATTCCCCTGTACCGCACATGTTTTAAATATATATTCATTATTTCAGTTCAATTAATCTTGATTATATGGAAGGTAAAATGTTTGTCTATTTTTCATTAATATTTACTCTTACTATATTTTTTATTTAAATAAATGTATATATATATATATATATATATATATATATATATATATATATATATATATATATATATATATATATATATATATATATTTAAATAAAAAGATGTTTAACAGAGCAAGGAAATTTTCACAGTATGTCTGATAATATTATTTCTTATAAGAAAGTCTTATTTGTTTTATTTTGGCTAGAATAAAAGCAGTTTTAATTTTTTTAAAAACCATAAGGTCAATATTATTAGCCCCTTTAAGCTATATATTTTTAAGATAGTCTACAGAACAAACCATCGTTATATAATGATTGTCTAATTACCCTAACTTGCCTAGTTAACCTAATTAACCTAGTTAAGCCTTTAAATGTAATTTTAAGCTGTATAGAAGTGTCTTGAAAATATCTAGTTAAATATTATTGACTGTCATCATGGCAAAGATAAGATAAATTAGTTATTAGAAATGAGTTATTGTATTGTATTATGTTTAGAAATGTGTTAAAAAAAAATTCTCCGTTACACAGAAATTGGGGAAATAAATAAACGGGGCTAATAATTCTGACTTTAACCGTGTATACATACATATTTTATTGAAATATTATTATTTAATTTTATTATTATTTTATTATTTTGTTACGTCTATCTACAATTTTAGCATTTTTACATTATTTCTTTTTACAGAAATATTTATATTTACCAATTATTTGTGTAAACATTTAACAATCACACTCAAGTCAGAAAGCATAATTTATGATAAAAACTAAATTTCACTATAGTTAAATTCACCTATTGGAAAAAAAATACTTAAGTAATTTGTAGTAAATACTGCGTTGTTTTTTAACCATAATAAAGTACTTAAATCATTCTGTTGTGGTAATTCTATATTTACTGTGGTAATACAAGAATTATAGTAATATAAAGAAATTACCCAGTATTGTAAATACATTTCTACAACTATATATATATATATATATATATATATATATATATATATATATATATATATATATATATATATATATATGATACTAATACTAAGAGCTGAAACAACACAATTCTTGAACTTAATTGTTTTATGTTCAATCTACTTAATTTTATAAAACCAAAATTTAATTCCTTCGTGTTGTCTAAACACAATTGTGTTGCACCTAGTGTACCACCATTTTGATAAATATATATTGCTGTCGAACAAATAATGTCCAATTAAAAGGATAGTGGTTTTACTCGCTATTTATTTACCGTGTAGTTGTTCCAAACCTTTATGATTTTCTTTCTTTTGTTGAAAACAAAAGTAGATAATTTGAAGAAAGCTAAAAACCTGTAATCATTGATCTCCAGGCAAAACAAAAAGCCTCCTATGGAAATCAATTGTTATAGGTTTCCAATATTCTTTAATATACATTCTTTTGTGACTGATAAAGGTTTGAAACAAGTAAAAAGCGAGTTAATGATAAAATGTTCGTTTTTGGGTGAACTATTCCTTTAAATAAATAGCCTACATCAAAATAAACTCTTATGCGCCACAAGGAGGCGCTGTTTATTAGTGAATTACACTAACAGTACCGCAGAAACTGTAACTAAAGATTTCTCCAATGATGAATAATTGATCAGGTGGGAATAATATAGCAACCAGTCATAAGCTGCCCTACATTTCACATTTGGATTTATAATCAGGCTACTAATTAGCCATTTAGCTAACACTTTTACCAGTTATTAATTATTAATGAAACTCAAGCCCCCAAAACTGATCGTATAATGTGCGTTTAGACAATAATATATAGTGGGGTCTTAGTTTCAGGTCATATAATAGCTATTTTAGTTTTCACCTCAGGTGTTTAGTTTAACCCCTAAACCAATTCAAATATGAATTTTAACACAGCATGACGTTTTATTCATTTCCAATTATTAGGATTTGACATAGAAGCTGTCCAATGGCCCGTTCTGGTATGTTTGTGATTTTCAAAGCAGGTCAGTTCTCAATTTGACCGAGAGACCTACAGTATGATGATGATGGAAGGAATGAAATGAACTTTCCCTGACGCTGGAAACATTTTCAAACAACTGCCATGCACTGCAACTGCACTGAGCTCGGAGTTTCACAGCAGAGTCAAGACACCTGCTCTCTGCTGTTGACACAGTATATGGTGAACTGCTGAACCACCAACAGTCTGACTCCACATCAATTTATAGCAGTGTTGGGTGTAATTAGTTAAAAAGTAACTCATTCATTAATTTTTCTTTTCAGCTGTCCCTTTATTAATCAGGGGTCACCACAGTGGAATGAACTGCCAACTTATCCAGCATATGTTTTACGCAGCGGATGCCCTTCCAGCTGCAACCCATCACTGGGAAACACCCATACACTCTCATTCACACTCATACACTACGGACAATTTAGCTTACCCAATTCAAGTATAACGCATGTCCTTGGACTTGTGAGGGAAACCGGAGCTCCCGGAGGAAACCCAAGCCAACATGGGGAGAACATGCAAACTCCACACAGAAATGCCAACTGACCCAGCCAGGGCTCGAACCAGCGACCTTCTTGCTGTAAGGCGATCGTGCTACCCACTGTGCCACCATGATGCCTCTAAAAAGTAACTAGTTAATGTAATTAGATTACTTTTCTGATTTAAAAAAGGTAAGGGATTACTTTTCATTTTTGGTAGTTTAATTACAGTTACTTATAATGTACTTGCCTTAAATACTGTATATAAATTCAACAGTTACAAAAATATTTAGCAAACTGATTATTTTTAGGAACCGAGCACCTACAATGCGTAGGCCCTATTGGAATTACTCTGTTTTTTATTATTATATTATAATTATAGTTATTATTATATTAATATTCTCTAGAATTAATCGCATTTGTGAGGGTCTAAACATGCTCGAAAACTCACAAAAGTTTGCACACAAGCCAAAAGTGGTGAAAATGAACGTTTGTTATAAGTTTGGAAGTGGGTGTGGCAAAATGGATCGGTAGTGCTACCTATGCACATTTGACAGAGTGGCCCCCGAGCTATGATTCACACACACGTACGAAAACAGGCACACACATCAAACATGCCAATACCTCCAAAAATCTCTTGGAGCGAAATCTCAAACTCAACAGGAAATCAGATATTTTTAACTTCCTCTGCCGAAAAAGTGCAGTTTTTGCCATTTCCAGGCGTTGTATTTTAACAAACTGATTTCATCAGATCAACATCAAAATTGGGTTTTGTCATCTAAAGACCTTGGCGATGTTAAATTGCGAAGATCTAGAGTTTTCGTTGAAGGGCGTGTCCGTGGCGGCCTCAGAAACTTTGATGTTTCACCACGAAACAGGAAGTTGTTATAACTCAGGCATGCATTGTCTGATCTGCCTCATGCTGCGTTCACACCAGACGCGGAACGCATGGATAAATCGCGCTATTCGCGCATAAATACACGCATGAACATTTGAGTTTACTGGCTTCATTCGCGCGTCAAACTCTGCTTCATTCGCACGTCAAATCCGCTTCATTCGCGCGTCAAATTCACTTCAGAACAGACGCGGATTTGCATGATGGGCAGGGCTTCTGTCTGCCTGGTGACTGTAGGTTTGTTGCTAAATGGCTAACATGGATTTTATTGATAAAATAACTGTGTTTATGTGCTTTTATGAAGGCTGAAAAACAGCGTTGATACGTTTGGAGCAGTGTCTGAGTCCACTAGATACTTTCAGAGGTGCACCCAGCTCTGTGAGCTCATAAACTCATCCAGAAACTTAACCTGGATGACGGAGGCTTTCAGCGGTGCTTCTGACTGAGCCGAGCCCAGTTTGATGAACTGTTGTCGGTCTCGGCTGGGGGATTTCCCTTAGAGGTTTTTGCATCTAAACTCTTCATATATTAGCTTAAATCATTATTGTCCACTGCTCTCTGTCATTCTAAGTTGGGTTGGGCCGATAGACGATGCAGTCACTTTGTAAAACTGCAGAGTAATATTTGTTACATCAAAGTTGCCAGAGCAGAGATGGAAGTCTCATAATGTAATTCGAGTATGAAATATAGTAAATATAGTATGATATATATATAAGATATAGTTTACAGTGTGTTTTACCTCAAAACAAAAAGTCTCAAGGCCACTTTTCCAAACTTGGAAATATATGTAAACAGACAAGCATAGTGACAATACATGTAGCATTACTTCAGTTGAACTCAAATGACTGTTGCAGGATCTTATGTTTGTATTTTGAGAAGAAAAAAAAGAAAAGGTAAAGAAAAAAAACTGAATAGAGCATGTATGTTCATATTTCGAGATTCAAGATTCCCCAAACTTATTTTTTAAGCTGATCACAACCACAGATCTAAACCCCTGCAGCAGAAACAAACCCCATGGAAATCTCTGTTGTTCAAACATTCCCATTCTGTGGGACTGCTTTGAAAGTCAAATGTGTGTGTACAGGTTTAGATGTACTTGTGAGGGCCTAATTGTCCTCACTTATATAGCGAGATATCAAAACATAGGATCTACACTGTCAAAAATATCCATAAATTAGCAATTTTCTGTATTATATGATTCATGTTTTTATTTTTTTTTTCCTTTTTTTATGCTTTTGAATTGCATTATCTCCTTTCTTCCAACAACTTTTAACCTTGAAAAATTTGAAAAAGTGATTTTTTCTGAACATATGTTTGGGTTGGGGTTGTATATTACGCTACAAAACCTTGTAATAAACTGCCAGTACATTTTCGGTTATTTTACAGACTTATTTCTCTACATATTATTTCTTATATTCGATATTATTTCAAACTACTGAAAACTTTCACTTTGTTGAACTGTAGAGTTGAATTTTCAACTCAAAAGTCGACAAAGCAGAGATCATGATCCTATAATGCAAATCACAACCATAAATGAATGAAAAACATTTGTAAATCACAAAAAAACAGAAACTTTTGATCAACAGAAATGTTTTACAGTGTCGTGAAGACTGGCACTGTTGAGCCATGAATGTAAAAAAGCACATGAGTCAGTAAAGTGTAAACCGGTCAGTACGAACCAGACACACACTTCCTGTTTTTCTGCTAAACACACCCTTGTTTCATGACTCCCGTCTATTCAAGGGAATGTTTAGGGAAGTTTGTAAGCATGCTTGTTGGAATACAAACATCACATGACTTTAGATTCAACAGCAAATGAAGAAAAAGAAAGTCCAAAAATAAATAATCTGCATTTTAAAAAAATGACGTTCAAACTACTTATTTAAAATAAGCTGAAACAACACAATTCTATCTACTGTATCTATCTATCTATCTATCTATCTATCTATCTATCTATCTATCTATCTATCTATCTATCTATCTATCTATTATTATTATTATTATTATGGATTTTATTATTATTATTAATTTTATTATTATTATTATTATTGGTTTTATTAATATTATTATTATTATTATTATTATTATTATTATTATTGATTTTATTATTAAGATTATTGATTTTATTATTATTATTATTGGTTTTATTATTAGTATTATTATTATTATTGATTTTATTATTATTTGTTTTATTATTATTATGGTTATTATTATTATTATTGATTTTATTGTTATTATTATTATTATATATTTTATTATTGTTATTATTATACATTTTATTATTATTATTATAATTATTACAGATTTTATTATTATTATTATTATTATTATTATTATTGATTTTATTATTATTATTGTTATTGATTTTATTATTATTATTGATTTTATTATTATTATTATTGGTTTTATTATTATTATTATTATTATTATTATTGATTTTATTATTAAGATTATTGATTTTATTATTATTATTATTGGTTTTATTATTATTATTATTATTATTGATTTTATTATTATTAATATTATTGATTTTATTATTATTTGTTTTATTATTATTATTATTATTATTGATTTTATTATTATTATTATTATTATTATTATTATAGATTTTATTATTATTATTATTATTATTGATTTTATTATTATTATTATAATTATTACAGATTTTATTATTATTATTATTGATTTTATTATTATTGATTTTATTATTATTATTATTGTTATTGATTTTATTATTATTATTATTATTATTGATTTTATTATTATTATTGATTTTATTATTATTATTATTATTGATTTTATTATTATTATTGTTATTATTATTGATTTTATTATTATTATTATTATTATTATTGATTTTATTATTATTATTATTATTGATTTTATTATTATTATTATTGATTTTATTATTATTATTATTATTGATTTTATTATTATTATTATTATTATTATTGATTTTATTATTATTATTAATATTGTTATTAACATTTTTTTTACCATGATTACACACTTTCAGTGTAACAGTAGATTATATAAAAAATGGCAGGCATTTTTAGATTTATTTATTTATTTACTTACACTTAATTATTTAAATTCTTATTTTAATTAAATTGCTTTAATTTAGGGCTGCACGATAACAGAAAAATCTAACGTTGCATTATTTAGTTTTACTGCAATATACTGTGATATTGTGATTGGAATACAATTTCACCAGATGACTTAAATGAATAGCTCTATTTTGGGGGTAAAAATCGTGAATTTAGATTCACTGGGTGGATTTTTTTAAGGGTGTAAATAATATATAAAAAATAATAAACAAATCGCAAGCAAGAATAATTACAATAGAGCAAAGAAAAAAGTCAAATAAAGAGTGCTTTATAGTTTTCGGAGATAATATTTAGGTACAGAAATTGAATCATGAAGTGTAAAATGTAAAATAACACTGTATAGTTTTCACTGTATTAATAATTCAGTAAAATTATTCTTCATTAAAGTTAAAAATGTAAATTTTTGTGACCGAATGCTTGAAATTCTCTTGAAATGCCTTTAAAACACACACACATGATAAAGATTCACTCTGTTATAGTTATATTTTTGCAATGACTTCACAAATCTCATGTTTTCTCAACTGTTATGCTGATCAACTATAATCTCTCAACATTGCAGATCCTGCGATGTGACTATTGCGCACACACACACATTGTAATATCGATGCTGAAACAGTATATTGTGCAGCCATAATTTAATTAACTACTTACCAGCTTACTTTCTTTTTGTGATTAAAAACCCAGGGCTATTCCACCACAAAAAAAAATGTAACACCTTTTTTTGCTGTTATTTTGACCGACTGTCATTTTATGATCTAAATGATTCCTAATATTATTTTTAATTTGTAGAACAAAACCATATCTATGGTTTACTCAATCGCTTCAATATACAGTGAATTGTAAATCTAAAAAATCTTTTCCAAGTAATATTTTTTCCACAGCTGTATATAAAAAATCCCTAGTAATTTAATTAGCATTTGATCAACTGGCTTTGATCCATGAACAAAACAACCTCTGAGACGTTTCTTAAAATATAATAAGACAGAAAAGAAGTCATGTCAGTGACAGCTGAGTAAATGATGATGTTTTTTTCTTTTCAGCTGAACAAACCCTTTACCAGATAACTGGGGTGTGTGACATGTTTAACTCATGACTGTGTTAAAAAACAAAAGTCAGATGATTGTAGAAAAGGAGGAGACTTTACGAAATAAACGAGAGTCTTTTCAATTAAATCTGACACTTGTTGTAAAACAGGTTTGAATTCACCTTGCCCGACGAGGCATTGTGGGAAATCACCTGGGCAGTTTCAGCACCAATAATTCCATGACTCAATTTCTCATGATGTTGGACGCAAGCCAAAGAAATGTAGAATCTTCAAACATTTGCTTTCCCGTCAGTTTCCTTATTCACGCACAACAAACAAGCCATCAGTAGATTTCCTGTTGTACAGTTTCACATCTTTACTCCTCCATTTTAAACACAAACTCACTTGTGCAGCACTAGATGTTTGTCGTTGGGCTTTGTGATGACAATGTTATTGTTTTCTGACTTATTTACTGCATCGCTATTGTCTTTTAGCACAGACACACCATTCACTTCATTGACGTGTGTATGTGTTGCGCAGCTGTAATGCAAATATGGAAAAGGTTTCTCTGGAGTGTATTTCTTTGATTTCTACACTATAAAACGTGATTCGTTTCTTTAATTAAATATTGAGTATATCTGTTGTTTTATTTATTTATTTGTTCATCTCTGGGAAACATCCTTACACACTCATTCACTCTCATACACTACGGACAATTTAGCCTACCCAATTCACCTGTACCGCATGTCTTTGGACTGTGGGGGAAACCGGAGCACCCGGAGGAAACCCACGCGATCGCAGGGAGAACATGCAAACTCCACACAGAAACGCCAACTGACCCAGCCGAGGCTCGAACCAGCGATCTTCTTATCTTCTTCTGTTTATTAAAAATAAATAAATAAATAAATAAAAATCATGAGGAACACAATAAATAATGTTTGTTGTATTGTCTGCAATAAAGTCAAAGTAAATTTAGAAATCAGTACTTTCTTTTTTTTTTTTCCATACTTTTTCTGATTTGGGATTGTATAAAAAACCAAATAAATATTAGTTCCTCATATTTTTTTTTTTTAAGTTTTCCTCATATTTTCCCATATTTGTATAAAAAACAGATAAATATCAGTTCCTCATTTTTTAATCATATTTTTTTTATATTTTAAACAATCCTATATTTATTATTATTTATTATTAAACTACTCATTCATTCATTCATTTTCTTGTCGGCTTTGTCCCTTGCGGGGTCGCCACAGCGGAATGAACCGCCAACTTATCCAGCATGATTTTACGCAGCGGATGCTCTTCCAGCCGCAACCCATCTCTGAGAACATCCACACACTCATTCACACTCATACACTACGGACAATTTAGCTTACCCAATTCACCTGTACCGCATGTCTTTGGACTGTGGGGGAAACCGGAGCACCCGGAGGAAACCCACGCGAACGCAGGGAGAACATGCAAACTCCACACAGAAACGCCAACTGACCCAGCCGAGGCTTGAACCAGCGATCTTCTTATCTTCTTCTGTTTATTAAAAATAAATAAATAAAAATCATGAGGAACACAATAAATAATGTTTGTTGTATTGTCTGCAATAAAGTCAAAGTAAATTTGTAAATCATTACTTTCTTTTTTTTTTCCATACTTTTTCTGATTTGGGATTGTATAAAAAACCAAATAAATATTAGTTCCTCATATTTTTTTTTTAAGTTTTCCTCATATTTTCCCATATTTGTATAAAAAACAGATAAATATCAGTTCCTCATTTTTTAATCATATTTTAAACAATCCTATATTTATTATTATTTCTTATTAAACTACTAAAAATGTTAAATCAAAATAATTTATTAAACTTTGAATCCCCTGTAAATGCCAAAATACCACTATATATTATTAATTAACAGATCCACCAACAGATACATTTTACAGTGTGAAAACATTCACTATTTAATCATTAACATCAATATTTTTTTGGGTTGTTGGCGGAAATGAGTTTGTCCCAAAACCCCCACAGAAAAGAAAACGCATACTATGAATCAGTGTAATACATGAATCATCTCTCAGACAGGAAAGTGATGAAACGGAGTGTCGTAAACTCAAGTGTGTCTCCTACAGCTCTAGATAACAGATAAGAAGTCAACAGTGTCTCTCTCTGCACTAATGGCTATAATTACTGTTCAAAAGTCTATCTATAGGCTTCACTCAATCACTGGAAAGCGTCATCTGGAGAGAGAAAAAATGAGTTTTTCGCGTCATACGCTCAATATATACCTGAATGCATCTGCGTGTGTAAAGTTCAGTTATGATGTCACAGACTGAAGAATGTGGAATTTAACAAAGCACACACACAAAGAGCTTTCAGACAGACACAAACACATACTTTACTGCTCTGTAAATACTCTTTAGCTTCACATAATGACAGATTTACATGAAAAAAAGTTTTCAAATGCTCTAAAACAAGATGAACTTTGAGCTTTACAAGAAAACAGATTCATTTTATGAGTGATATTTATTCATTCATTTTCAGCGTAGTCCCTTTATTAATCAGGGGTCGTCACAGCGGAATGAACCGCCAACTTTTCCAGCATATGTTTTACACAGCGGATGCCCTTCCAGCCACAACTCAACGCTGGGAAACACCCATACACTCTTGCATTCACACACATACACTACGGCCAATTTAGCTTATTTAATTCACCTATATCGCATGTCTTTGGACTGTGGGGGAAACCGGAGCACCCGGAGGAAACCCACGCCAACACAGGGAGAACATGCAAATTCCACACAGAAATGCCAACTGACCCAGAAGGGGCTCGAATCAGCAACCGTCTTGCTGTGAGGCGATCGTGCTACCCACTGTGCCACCGTGCCACCTATGATATTTATTTGTGAAATAAATTTTGAGTTTTGTACTGTATCATTATTTAACAGGATCATACGTAACACTTTACAATAAGTTTAGCATAACTACATTAGTTGACCAAATATTATTTATTAAACATTTATTACACCTCAGGTAATGTTCATTTTAGTCCTTAATACATTATAAAAATCTAAAGGTTATAACTTTACCAAACTAGTAATATCTAACAGGACATGACTGTACAAGTATGGTTTTAACATGAGTCGACACTAAACACAAACTAAAAATACTTAAGAATACTTCTACAGCAATATCTTTGGCTATTACTTCTTACAAAAAGCGACACCATTTTTAACATGACATACTGTATAAATAAAGATTACAGTTGAAGTCAGAATTATTAGCCCCCCTTTGAATTTTTTTCTTTGTAAAATATTTCCCAAATGATGTTGAACAGAGCAAGGAAATTTTCACAGTATGTCTGATAATATTTCTTCTCCTGGAGAAAGTCTTATTTGTTTTATTTTGGTTAGAATAAAAGCAGTTTTTAATTTTTTTAAAACCATTTTAAGGTCAAAATTATTAGCCTATTTAAGCTATATTTTTTTCCGATAGTCTACAGAACAAACCATCATTATACAATAACTTGCCTAATTACCCTAACCTGCCTAGTTAACCTATTTAACCTAGTTAAGCCTTTAAATGTCACTTTAAGCTGTATAGAAGTGTGAAAAATATTTATTAAAATATTATTTACTGTCATTATGGCAAAGATAAAATAAATCAGTTATTAGAGATGAGTTATTAAAACTATTATGTTCAGAAATGTGTTAAAAAAATCTTCTCTCCGTTAAACAGAAATCGGGGAAAAAATAAACAGGGGGCTAATAATTCAGGGGGGCTAATAATTCTGACTTCAACTGTAAATAAAAATAGTATTACAAACATTCCTGAACAAGCATCTGTGTCAAAGGCAAAAGGTGGGTTTCAAAGTTAAGAAAATGTGATAAAGCATTTAATAGAAAAAATTTAGGCTAAAAAATATAGAATCCTACCATTATTTACAGAAGACACAGAGTTAAATGTCATTTAGGGTAACAATAATTTGCATTGCGTCACAGTGGCTTAGTGGTTAGCACTGTCGGCTCACAGCAAGAATTTCGCTGGTTCGAGTCAGTTGGCGTTTCTGTGTGGAGTTTGCATGTTCTCCCCATGTTCATGTGGGTTTCCTCCGAGTGCTCCGGTTTTCCCCACAGTCAAAAGACATGCACTATATGGTGAACTGAGTAAACTAAATTGGCTGTAGTGTATGTGTGTGAATGAGCGTATATGGGTGTTTCCCAGTGCTGGTTTGCAGCTGAAAGGGCATCCGCTGTGTAAAACATATGCTGGATAAGTTGCCGGTTCATTCTGCTGTGGTGACCCCTGAAGAATAAAGGCACTAAGCTGAAGGAAAATGAATGAATGTAAAATAAAAAGCAAAAAAATTAAAGATACATTCCTGAAAATTACACTGTAAAAAATGAATCAATTAGTCATGACAACTTATGTTTTTAGTTCATTGTAACTTATTAAACTAAGTTAATCGTGTTCTAACTTCATTTGATAAGTTACAGTACACAAGCTGTTTTAAGTCAGTTTTACATAATACAAGTTCAATGGACTCATAAGGTTAATTTGACTCAGCTTAAAAATGTAATGCAACCAGTACTTTTTTACAGTTTATGTAGTAGAATAAGTCAAATAAAAAGTAGTAAGGGCAGCATGGTGGCTCAGTGGTTAGCACTGTCGCCTCACAGTAAGAAGGTCGCTGGTTCGAGTCCCGGCTGAGCCAGTTGGCATTTCTGTGTGGAGTTTGCATGTTCTCCCCACGTGGCGTGGGTTTCTTCTGGGTGCTCCGGTTTCCCCCACAGTCCAAAAGACATGCGCTATATGTGAATTGGGTTAACAAAATCGGCCGTAATGTATGTGTGTGTGTAAATGTGAGTGTATGGGTGTTTCCCAGTACTGGGTTGCGACTGGAAGGGCATTCGCTGTGTAAAACATATGCTGGATTAGTTGGCGGTTCATTCCGCTGTGGTGATCCCTGATAAATAAGGGACTAAGCCGAAGAAAAATGAATAAATGAAAAATAAGAATTAAAAAAATTGAAGATACATTCCTGAAAACTACACTGTAAAAAATTGTATGATCAATTAGTCATGACAACATGTTTTTGGTCTATTGTAACTTATTAAACTAAGTTAATCAGTTTAACATATAAATTTCATATGTTCAATGGCAACCAGTATTTTTTATAATGGTCAGAATAAGTCAAATAAAGAGTAGTAAAATAAGTAAAATTGGACAGATTCCAGACAAAAGCCTGCTGGTTATTTCAATACTTACAAAAAACACTAGGTCTTTTTAAAGGAATAGTTCCCTCAAACATGAAAATGTCCTTTTTAGTGGTGTAGTCCTTGCTATACGCACGTATACTCAGTATGCTTACTTTTTTCCATGGGCTGTTTGGGTATTACCATTTCTGAGGATCAATAATTGCGTATACGCTCACTTGTTTTTCTGATTAAACCTCCCTAGTTTATGTGTATTCGTGTCCCCTTTAATTGTATACCAAAGGTTTTTTTAACTCGCATCTTAATTTGTTGCAACTGGTGCATTTTTGTTTAACTTGCGCTATTCCCCGCCACTGATGACTGCAGCAGCTGCATGTGAGAAAATTTTGTGAGAGTTTTTCGAAGACCACGACAAGTCAACTGAATGATGTCTCGCTGAAATGTTCAGGTAAATTTATGAAACAGCATGGGTGTCGCTTAAGCCCTCCTAAATAGGACGTCTCAGTCTTTTGGCCCACATACATAAATTAACATTAAAAATTAAAGACCTAATGCATTGACTTACAAACTCTTTACCGTTTCCTGCATCAACTTCAGTCAAACTGATTTGGCCATTCAAATGTAGCTGTTTTTGTCATGCCAATGAAGCTCAGAGAAAACAGAGGGAGGAGAGTTCGAGGGAGCAAGTCTGCGAGAAGGAGGAGAAAAGAGAGAGGGAGGGAGAAAGAATGCTATGATGTCACACCAGAGCTCTCAAATACAAAGCAGCCGAGAGAAACACACACACACACGCACACACATTCACACACACATGCCGTTTCACCAACAACTCCACAGCACACTACTCCAGCTCTGAATGTGAGTACGTTTTCTGATTCTCGGCCACTTCAGCAGCGTCTCTTTGTCTTCATTCTCTCTTTATCTCCATCTTCTCTCTCTCTCAAACAACAGAGAGTGTTTTGTTCCAGAGTCTTGCTTTGTTTCTTTTAGTTGCTCAACTTTTGAGTCTTTGTTTAATCTTAACTTGATATTTCAACTAGTTTGAAGCGCAGATTGTTGGTATTGCTTGAGTAAACTGAGCGGTTGTGATTAAAAAAGAAAAGAAAGCGCAGATGTTTATTAATTTAGCACTCCTTTGTTGGTTTTGAATGGCTTTTGTTAGTTGTCTGGTGGCGAAACATGTCTGACCTGGTGCATGATTGGTTTTGAATACAGAGAGGCTCTTTGTTTGTGAAATGCTGTAGCGGAGTAGGATTAATTTCTGGCTGGGAGAAAATAAAGAAAACCGAGAGGTGGTTAAGCAGTGAAGCGCTGTAGTAATCTGTGTAAACACTGACGGGACGCTGCGGGACTGAATGAGAAACTCAGCTAAATAAAGTCAAATGTTGATGCTGGTTCTGCTAAAGTCAACAGAAAGAGAGAGAGAACGAGAGATCTGGAAACAAGCAGAACAGCCGGCTGGATCACAGACTCTAAATGTGAAAACTCACAGCTGCTCTGAGGAACATTTGTCTCAGCAATCCTCTTTGAAACATAGCAGGAAATAAAATCACAGTCTCGCATATAAGAAGAATGTTTTTTTTAATAGACAGCAATGAATAAATTTAGTCACCTTAAAGGAACACTTCACTTTTTTTGGAAATAGGCTTATTTTACAAGTCCCCTAGAGTTGAGTTGAGTTTTAGCCTTTTTTAATCCATTCAGTCACTTTTAGCTTAGCTTAGCATAGATCATTGAATCAGATTAGACCATTAGCATGTCGCTCAAAAAATCTGAAGAAAGAGCTTTGATCATTTTCCAATTTAAAGCTTGACTATGTTGTAGTTACATCGTGTACTAAGACGTTGATATTTTGCAGGTCGATATAGAAAGAACTATATTCTCATTGTGGCTTAATAATAAAAAAAATAGATAAATGTAGTCACCTTAAAGGAACACTTCACTTTTTTTGGAAATAGGCTTATTTTACAAGTCCTCTAGGGTTGAAGAGTTGAGTTTTACCATGTATGAATCCATTCTTACATTCTTAAAAATCCATTCTTAAAAATGCCGATCTTTGGGTCTGGTGGGAGCACTTTTAGCTTAGCTTAGCATAGATCATTGAATCAGATTAGACCATTAGCATGTCGCTCAAAAAATCTGAAGAAAGAGCTTTGATCATTTTCCAATTTAAAGCTTGACTATGTTGTAGTTACATCGTGTACTAAGACGTTGATATTTTGCAGATCGATATAGAAAGAACTATATTTTCATTGTGGCTTAATAATAAAAAAATTAGATAAATGTAGTCACCTTAAAGGAACACTTCACTTTTTTTTTGGAAATAGGCTTATTTTACAAGTCCTCTAGGGTTGAAGAGTTGAGTTTTACCATGTATGAATCCATTCAGCCAATCTTCGGGTCTGGTGGGAGCGCTTTTAGCTTAGCTTAGCATAGATCATTGAATCAGATTAGACCATTAGCATGTTGCTCAAAAAATCTCAAGAAAGAGCTTTGATCATTTTCCAAATTAAAGCTTGACTATGTTGTAGTTACATCGTGTACTAAGACGTTGATATTTTGCAGGTCGATGTAGAAAGAACTATATTCTCATTGTGGCTTAATAATATTAAAAAAATAGATAAATGTAGTCACCTTAAAGGAACACTTCACTTTTTTTTTTTTTGGAAATAGGCTTATTTTACAAGTCCTCTAGGGATGAAGAGTTGAGTTTTACCATGTATGAATCCATTCAGCCGATCTTTGGGTCTAGTGGGAGAACTTTTAGCTTAGCTTAGCATAGATCATTGAATCAGATTAGACCATTAGCATGTCGCTCAAAAAAATCTCAAGAAAGATGTTTGATCATTTTCCAATTTAAAGCTTGACTATGTTGTAGTTACATCGTGTAAGACGTTGATATTTTGCAGGTCGATATAGAAAGAACTATATTCTCATTGTGGCTTAATAATAAAAAAATAGATAAATGTAGTCACCTTAAAGGAACACTTCACTTTTTTTTTGGAAATAGGCTTATTTTACAAGTCCTCTAGGGTTGAAGAGTTGAGTTTTACCATGTATGAATCCATTCAGCCGATCTTCGGGTCTGGTGGGAGCACTTTTAGCTTAGCTTAGCATAGTTCATTGAATTAGATTAGACCATTAGCATGTCGCTCAAATTTTTTTTAAAACTGATTCAATAATTTTTCTTTTTAAAGCTTGACTATTCTATTCTGTAGGTACATTGTGTAGTAAGACTGACATAAAAGTATTTGTTGCTATTTTCCAGGTCGATATAGAAGGAGCTATACTCTCATTGTGACATAATAAAGAAACTTTCCTGCCGTGCCATGTCATAGAAAATATCAACTTTTCATTGGTCTTAGTACATAATGTAACTACACTGCAAAAAAAATCCCGGTCGTCTTAAATTTTTAAACTGAATCAAATTAACCTTATGAGTCCAATGAACTTATATTATGTTAAACTGACTTGCATAACTTATAAAATTAAGTTAGAGCATGAATAACTTAGTTTAATAGGTTACAATGACCTAAAAGCATATGCTGTCAGGACTAATTGATCATATATTCTTACAGTGTACAGAATAGTCAAGCTTTAAATAGAAAAATATCAATATTTAAATATCAAAACTATTTTTATTTTTATTTTTTTGAGCGAGATGCTAATGGTCTAATCCGATTCAATGATTTATGTTAAACTAAGCTAATAGGGCTTCCGCCAGACCAGTAGATTGGCTGAATGAATTCAAAAAAACTCTAGGGGACTTGTAAAATGAGCCTATTTCCTAAAAAGTGGAGTGTTTCCTATAAGCGTGTCCTCTAGAGATTTATCGAAGACATTCAACACTGCCTTAATCTGGACTGCTAACAGTGTTCAGAAGTCTCTCCGTTGGCCTTAATTGGAGAAAGATGTCATACAAACATTTCTCGAGTGAAAACATTTAGCAGTTTTTCATTTTCCTATAATGTTTCTGGAAAGTCTGGAATTAAAAAGCAGTTTAAAAAGTACAGCTTCTAAGGTAAATGTTATTAGCCCCCTTAGGAATTATTATTGTTTTGACTGGCCACAGAATAATCCACTGTTGTCCAATGACTGAAATATTATTTAAAAATCTCGAATTTCACAGAAGAGTTAAAATAAGTTAAATTAGCAGCTAATAAGTTAGCAAGTTAGCAATGTCACTCTGTATAAAGAAATACTGTGCTTGATCATGCATCAACACTTCATTCACGAAATCAATTGTTTTTGTTACAATAAGGTTATAGCTTCAAAAGTTTACATTTTCAACCCTCAAAAAACCTAGTGTAAATGAATAGCATAAATTTATGAAATGGTTTTTGTCTGCACCCAGCAAGCGCAGGAGGTCAACATGACGTCAGATTGACGTTGCCTTTTCGGTGGAAATGAAAATCGGGTTGACGTCAGAACCCAACGTCAGACCGACACCAGTGTTGGATTTTGGTCACTTTCCAACACAACCTAAAAACAACCAAATATCATCTACTGATGTTACAGCTTGACGTTGTGTGGACGTTACCACTATGACGTCTATCAGACGTTGGATTTTGGTTGCCATAGCTGATGGATAAATGTCAGTATTTGACATCCATATGACGTTGGTTTAAGATGTTGGCTCGATGTTGGACTTTGCAACACAGCCTAAAATCAACCAAATATCAATGTTATTATTGGACATCAAAAAAAGTTGTCATTGGACGCTGGCTAGACATTGAATTTTGGTCACCTGACATCACAACCTAATTCTAACCTATTATTAACGTCTTATGATGTTGTGTGCCTGCTGGGTAGTTGAAAGCACTGTTAATCTGCACTTAAATATCAAAATTAAAAACAACAGTTATGTATAAGATATGAACATTCTGTTTTTTAGTTGAATCAAATATACTTTTCTAGTCATCTCAACTTAAAATCAATCAAACTAACTAAAAAATTAAGTTAAACTGAATAACTTAAAAAAATGGAACACTTTAGTATATACTGTAGGCACCAATTGTCACTATTAACTAGTGGCTTAATACAGTTGCAATCAGAATTATTCAACCCCCTCATTTATTAGCCCCCCTGTTAATTTTTTTCCCCAATTTCTGTTTAACGGAGAGAAAATTTTTTCAACACATTTCTAAACATAATAGTTTTAATAACTCATCTCTAATAACTGATTTATTTTATCTTTGCCATGATGACAGTAAATAATATTTTACTAGATATTTTTCAAGACACTTCTATACAGCTTAAAGTGACATTTAAAGGCTCAACTAGGTTAATTAGGTTAACTAGGCAGGTTAGGGTAATTAGGCAAGTTATTGTATAATGATCGTTTGTTCTGTAGACTATTGAAACAATATATAGCTTAAAGGGGCTAATAATTTTGACCTTAAAATGGGTTTTCAAAAATTAAAAACTGCTTTTATTCTAGCCGAAATAAAACAAATAAGACTTTCACCAGAAGAAAAAATATTATCAGACATACTGTGAAAATTTCCTTACTCTGTTAAACATAATTTGGGAAATATTTAAAAAAGAAAAAAAATTCAAAGGGGGTTCAATAATTCTGATTGCAACTGTACTGTAGGCACCAATTGTCACTATTAACTAGTGGCTTAATATATGCCTATTATTAAGATATTGACCGTTTATTAGTACTCAAGTACATATTCTCTATGATCTTATTCTCTAATCCCATACCAAATACCCAAACCCAACTACTACCATAATAACTAATACAGTAAGCAGCAGCTAATGAATAGTTATTAAATAGTGTAATAATAATTACGAGTTAAAAGTCAGTTAATGATTAATTAATAACGAAAGTTGTAAATTAAAGTGCAAACAAAAACCTGATTCGCTTATTAAAATGTAAGTTAAACTAACAGAAAAATATCTGTTGTCGTTACATTTTGTCACAACATTTAAAAATTAAATAGGAGCTTCACTAAGCCTCCTTAAGCTTGAAAAGAGCAATAAAACGGCTCTCTTCCTTCAGAAAGAGGAAACTAGAGTGGGAAGCTTTGTAGTTTTACCAATGACTGTAAAAGTTTTACGAGTGAAATCAGGATGAATAAATACAGAGATATAAAGTAGCCTCCCATAAAGGTTGGCTGTGCAAAAAATAGCAACAGATGCAGAAATGAATCCTTTTTTTCACCTTTCTTTCTTTCATCCAGACTGGAATCACATTGCCACAGTGTGGGACAGAACCAGCAGGATCTAAAATGCCAATGTCTAGAAGATAGAAGGGGCTTTTGTGTGAAGAAAGGGCGATAGGAATTCCAAAAGGAGCAGAGAAAGATTTTCATCAGCACACTTTTTCAAAAACCTACAACACACACACAAACAAACAAGCAACATGCTGCAGCAAATCCTGGCCGACATGTACATCGACCCTGATGTGCTAGAAGCCTTAAATGAAGAGCAGAAGAAGATCCTGTTCTTCAAAATGAGAGAGGAGCAAGTCCGGCGCTGGAAGGAGCGGGAGGAGCAGGAGAGCAAGGGGGAGATCAAAAAGGAAAAGCACCGGCAAAAGAAAGGTATGAACGCGCTCACACCCTTTCTAAGAATACTGCCACGTCTGTCATTCTGATGGCATCAGAAAGAGACAAAGACTGATTACAGAACAGTCAGAGGCTTTTGTATTTCTCGGTCAGGTCAAGGTGTTTGCTTTCAATCCTATTGTGTGTTCATAACTAGACTTCAAAGCAGGGTATTTATTGAGAATATGAAGCAGATTGCTTTCATTTTGTTCTAATGACGCATGTTAGTAGTTGAACTTGACCCTTGTGGAAAGCTCTTGAATAATGTATTTGGAGATACCAACACAATCTCATGGCAATTTGTAACTTTTTGATTTAGTGGCTGAATTGTATGAATTTGTAAAATCTCATTTATACAATTTAGTACGATTTGCTTATCACCCATTGATGGTTGAGTTTATGAATTTATATTAGCTACTAAACTGACAAAACGTAAATTAGTGTCGGCGCCAATAGCCTAGTGGTTAAGTGCGCCGACATATAGCACCATGGTGCTCACGGCGACCCGAGTTCGATTCCCGGCTCGAGGTCCTTTGCCGACCCTTCCCCTCTCTCTGCTCCCAATACTTTCCTGTCTGCGATCTCTACTGTCCTTTCCAAATAAAGGTGAAAAACCCCTAAAAAAAGTTAATAAAAAAAAAATTAAAAACGTAAATTAGTTTCGTTTCCTCGTGAGATCAGGCTGGAGAAACACTGCCGTTTACACACAAATCAGATATTAAAGTTTGTATGATATCAAAATTTACGAAGTTTATTCTGCTAGCGAACATTGTTATTCTTTAGGTGAACGATTCATCGGTGCACGATAATCCACTGAAAAACAAAATTTGTTTTGATAATCTTCAATCAAATTTGAGTGTTTGTTTCCACATTTGGAGTGGTAATTCTTCTTTATTGACATCACTTTGATGACTTCAGCCACAATATTCTTAGCCATGCACAAGGGAATGATGCAAGTCACATCCTCTACTAAATATTCCATTTCAGCTGGTGGATCAACATACTGAAATAACAGTCTCAGAAACTTCTGGTTCCCCATTTATGGGAACTCCAACGTGTGTCTGATACCAGACATATGGGAGTTTGCCAGATGACCAATCACTCTGAAGCTGGATTTATACCTCCGCTGACTGCACGCGCACCTCACGAAACGGACGAGGCTTTTATACTTGACGCATTCGCCGTTGTGATATTCTTTAAAACGACAGGGAGCGGTCAAAAGAAACCAACCGTAAAGTCAGACGGATAAACAGAGTTTAAGTAGGAAGTTTCCGGAATTACGTCATATCATTATATAATTATTTTTATTATTTAGGTATTATTTTAATGATTATAAGGATTTTTATAACAATTCAAGATTTTTTTTTAATCAAACTTTGATGCATCACTTGCTTTTGTTCATATCTCGGACAGTTTTACCTAATAAAGTTTATTAAATTAAATGACAACAGAACATGGGTTGCTCTACAATTATATTTTTTATTATGCAAGAATAAAAGCAAAAAAAGTACACACACTAAAAGATACAGATGTTTTTTTAGATTTAGCCCGCTCCACAATTGACACATTACTGTCTGGCTAGTTTCTCTCCTATGCTTATGCTAAAAAGGCAATAACGGTTCAACATTCCTGACCATTATCACCACTAAAACCTAGAAAAACAGGCCATCAGTATGTTGTAAACCGATAGGTTCAAATATTCTTTTCCAGTTATCAAATAAATAATTTGTTCCTTAATTTTTGTTTTGTAACCATTAAATTGTTTTAAATTCAAAATTGTAATATAAACATCAGTGTAAAACCTATGACTGGTAGAAAAACATATTTCTCTTATTGTGTATCTGGGTCTCCGCTTTTGCCATGGCCTCTTTTGGCTTTAACAAACTTTATCCCTCAGGTTTTTCCATAACTTTTTAACAAAAACTTTCGTCCTTTCCCATGGCTGTTGCAATTTCTGGCCAAGTATTATTGATCATCTGGTTATCTCTATGATCACAGATCATAAAGATGTCTGTACAGTCGTACCTGTTTCAGACAAAATCTCTTTAAAGTGTTTCATATTCAGCTCAAATCAAACGCAGCACCGCGCGCACTGTTCGCTCGAGTCTCAAAAAAAATCATGCACTCTGCCGGCCGAAATCATGACGCGCACACCCAAAGCGAACCTCCGCAAACTCCGCAATGACGTCACATTTGTCGCGCGCACTCAAGCGAACTAGCGGATGCGTCGAGTATAAACCAGGCTTGAAGAGTAAAAAAAATGGGCCACACACATCACCGTTTAGACACACAGACACACGTCATCGTTCCCTATTTGGGGAACATGTGTTACATACGCAACCAGGAGCTTGACAATTGTCATTAAAAATCAATTTATGCATTTAAATCATTGTATTATATCATTATTTTCATCAAATATTAATAGCAATTTAATAATAATAGTTTAAAAGTGTATTTTGTTTTTTATTTTATTGTTGATCAGGGTACATTTAGACTGATATGTTTTATTATTTTGTAAATGTACAGTGTTTAATTCTGAGGATTAGGGTAAATAATAAGGTAGAAGTACATTGGCAAGTCATTTGAAGGCAGTGAAGCAGTAAAAAGTTTAGCTAAAGCCTAATCCTATTTTTATACAACTTTATAAACAAATATTTCAGAAATATTTTTTATGTTTCTGTTTCCAAACTAGTGCTAACCACTGAGCCACCGTGCCGCCACGTGCATTATTATACTGAAATAAAAGTCAGCAACTTTCTAATATGAATACCTTTAGTCACTGAACAAAAGTTTTCATTTCGGTAACATTTTATTTTTAAGCTGTCTGTTACACATGTGGGGGCAGCACGGTTGCACAGTGGGTAGCACGATTGCCTCACAGCAAGAAGGTCGCTGGTTTGAGCCCCGGTGGGGTTAGTTGGCATTTCTGTGTGGTGTTTGCATGTTCTCCCCGTGGGTTTCTTCTGTGTGCTCCGATTTTCCCCACAGTCCAAAGACATGCACTATAGTGAATTGAATAAGCTCAATTGTCAGTAGTGTATGTGTGTGAATGCAAGAGTGTATGGGTGTTTCTCAGTGTTGGGTTGAGGCTGGAAGGGTATTCACTGCATAAAACACATGCTGGATAAGCTGGCGGTTCATTCCGCTGGGGCGACCCCTGATTAATAAAAGGACTAAGCCACAAAAAATGAACGAATGAATGTTACACATGTACTAACTATAGTAAATAATCACATTTAATTATGCATAATAATAACAAGCAACTAACCATAAACCTAACCCATATTCTAAACGTAACCATACATCAAGCACATGCAATTATTTTATCCAGTAGTTAAATGAAAAGTTATATAATAACATTCCTTGTACATTCTTTCAAAACTTTAAAACAGGTTAGATTCTTTAAACAAATTTTAGGACAAACATGGACAAACCATGGTTAGCACTGTCGCCTCACAACTAGAAGGTCACTGGTTCGAGTCCAGCCTCAGCCAACTGGCATTTCTGTGTGGAGTTTTTCTTCTGGGTGCTCCGGTTTTCCCCACAGCACAAGACATGTGCTATAGGTGAATTGAATAAACTTTTCCAGTGTTTGGTTGCGACTGGAAGGGCATCCACTGCATAAAACATATGCTGGAGAAGTTGGCGGTTCATTCTGCTGTGGCGACCCCAGATTAATAAAAGGGGTAAGCCTAAAAGAAAATGAATGAATGAATGAAATTGGTCATAGTGTGCGTGAATGAGTATGTATTGGTGTTTCCCAGTACTGGGTTGCGGCTGGGAGGGAATCCTCTGTGTAAAACATACACTGGAATAGTTGGTGGTTCATTCCGCTGTGGCGACCCCTGATATATAAGGGACTAAGCCGAAGGAAAATGAATGAATGGACAAACCCACTGTTAAAAAATAATTGAAATATTACAGAAGAAAAACTAATTTGGGTTCCAGCATTTTTTTAGAGTACTGATTCCAAATATTTAAACAATATTTTACAGTCATTTAAATACTTGGTAGCCCTATTTCAACATGTTTTTTACAGTGTGAACGCATCCAATCAACAAATTATTCAGTTTTAATACATCTCTTCTTACCCTTTTATGCAAGTACTGCACGAAAGATGTACACAATGAACTCAAAACACACCCTCACTGATGTAACCAATACTGACACAAAATGTAATAACATCAATTAAAGTCAAAACATATTTTTGAGACTAAAGCAAATGAAATGTCCTGAAATAGCCACATTATTACAAGCACAGAGACATCCTTCAGCTTTAGGGACGAAACCTGAGCCAAAATTCCAGCTTTTCAATCCTGACTTTGCACCACAACAGAGTTCTCACATGCAAATTGCTCTGCAATAGATTACTGTTTATCTCCATCGCATCAGCATTCACAAGTTGTTGAGCCTTTTTTTGGGGGATCTAACCCCCTTTGATAGCACAGGGGCCCGGCTGCCATAAATTCCTCTGAACATTTCATGTCTTTCTAACACTTTAATGCCCGAGGATGTGCTTTAATAGAGATTTGGGCTTGGAATGTTCTCATGAAGCACACCAGATATAAAAATAGAGCAACGTGGAACTGAGATTTAAAAAGAGAGAGAGAGAGAGAGAGCAAGGAACAGAAGCCAAGAATGTTAAAAATGACAGTATGTGAAAAGACAAAACCATTCAACAGAAACAGCTACTAGCTTATTATTAGAAACCATTGTGCAGTCACTTGAGAATGGACTCAAAGTTGGAGCAGTTTTCCTGAATCCAAAAACGGCATTTTATACTGCAAACCTAAACATTTTAATATTAAAATTAAAAAGAGTATAATATATCACAACCATGTCTGTTGTGCTTTGTTTCATATTAAAAAAGCTGTGAACGAGGTGTCATTATTAATAATGTTAAAGGTGCTGTATCTAAGTTTCTGACTCTACTAAAGCATAAAATACCGTAATATGTTTGCAGATATTTAAGAAACATGCAAAGTGAACATTCTTATTTATCTGAAAACAATGCTGAAGTCAAATATTCCGCTTTGAAAACGTGCATTTCGTGCCAGAAAGCTGTGGTTTTTTTGGTCCCTTTAACCCGCCCAATGCCAGTTTAGCCAATTATATTTCAGCACCCCGGGCTGCCTTGATGGAAAACAGTGTATTTCATTCATTCAGTCAGGAAGGCTCTCAAAGTGTGTATCCGTGACTGAAATGTGACCTCCAGTGGACAGTAGCAGACTCCGAAATGAGATGCAGATTCAGAGTTCCACACGAAGTGGTTATTAATTAGCAAATAATATAAATGTTATGAACGTTAACGTTAGGTGAGCAGGTTACATTGTAACCCCGTGTCCTAACGACACATGATGAGATTTGGATGTTTGCACCAGACGAAACACGACAGAAATTTAAATACAGCCATTCAGAAGCATAGAATAGTGAACTCGCTGCACTCCAATGAAATGGTAAGGTTTATAATCTAATTAATACATGTTAAACCTCTTTAACATTATTAAATGTAGATGTTTATCACTAATATGTGAGTCACAGTTCTAAAGTTCAATTTCAAACGGTTTATTTTATTTTCAAGATCTAAGCTGAACTATCTGCTGCTGCTTTCAATAGTATGGCAAGAAATGTCATGTAAAATGGCATTCAAACTCATATTATTAGCATTTAACATTGAATAAAGCACCTGAGGTGAACACAGTTTATCCTGTTGTTCAGCTGCAAGAAAAAGAAGCTATTTCTAAAATATAAATTTCAGGGGTTGGTTAGAACAAAAACTCCTATAATATGGCAAATATTCCTTCTATCGTGTGCCGTTGCTATTATTTAGAACATAACTTAAATCAGCCTTAAATCAGCCTTTAGGTTTGATAGTCAGACTTGCTCCTGTTGGTGTTGTCAATCTGGCAACCTGCACTTGAGTGTGTTTGAACCAGGCGTGTAATACCTAGTTCAACCACTGGGTGTCAAACTTACATACTGCATCTTTAAATCAATTACTCACATTAATATAGAGGTTCCTCAGGGAACAATTTAAAGTCAGATTCTTTTTAGTATATATTAGTTATATTAATGATCTTCCAGAAGTGTGTCCTGAAGCTAGTCTTCAAAAGTAGGCTGAGGTCACAGATATCTACATATCAGGTAGGTTAAATAAAAAGTTAACTACAAATTTAGACCCTCCAATTTAACGCAAATAATAAAAAGACAAAGTCGATATGTTTTTCAGTTAGAAAATTATCAGCAACACAATCTAAAATCTAAAACATTCGAACAAAAAAATTAGATTATAAAACAAGTATCAGAAGAAAAATATCTTGGAATGATTTTAGAGGTAAATTTTAAGTCATGCTAAAAAGTTGCGTAAAACAAGGCAAATAACAGTAGCTTCAGAATAATATGA
This sequence comes from Danio kyathit, assembly GCA_903798195.1. Lineage (NCBI taxonomy): Eukaryota > Metazoa > Chordata > Actinopteri > Cypriniformes > Danionidae > Danio > Danio kyathit. The sequence continues at coordinate 11,140,564 of LR812532.1, read as the reverse complement.
AATTGTTTAACGTATGATCATGCTCTTTTCTTTTAATTCTATGATATTGTCATATGGGGTGGCACAGTGGCTCAGTGGTTAGTACTGTTGCCTCACAGCAAGAAGGTCGTTGGTTCGAGTCCCAGCTGGCCCAGGTGGTATTTCTGTGTGGAGTTTGCATGTTCTCCCTGTGTTGGCGTGGGTTTTCTCCGGGTGCTCCAGTTTTGCCCACAGTCCAAAGACATGCGCTATAGGTGAATCTAAATTGTCTAAAGTGTGTGAGTGTGAGTGTGTATGGCTATTTCCTAGTACTGGATTACGTCTGAAAAGGCATTTACTACGTTAAACATATGCTGGAATAGTTGGCGGATCATTCCGCTGTGGCGACCTCTGAAATGGAGACTAAGCCGAAAGAAAATGAATGAATGAATGTTGTCATGTGGTGTATGAATTACCTATTTGGTCTCAGACAAATCACTCCATATTTAATCAGGTTGAATCTCTACAATAGAGCTTTGAAAATTATTAGATGGAAAGCAAATACGATATAATCATCGTCAGATCCTAAGTAAATAAGAAGTTAACTGTGCTCATTTTGTCTTTTTTCATTATCTAAAGTTTGTTTTTAAATGGACTTGCCTCTATGACTTTATGCAAATTTTTTGAGAAATTCCAGGAAAGCAGAAGATCCACCAGAGCGGATAGTTATATATTGCAAAGCATCATTTGCTCAGAGTGTTCTCTTAGTTAAGGGTGTCAAATTTTGGAATTCATTTCGGGACTGATTAAAATTCATTGTTGATTGTAATCATTTTTTAACAAGCCACTAAACCTTCCTAAACCAAGAAACTTGTAGTCATGTCTAGTGTATCCGTTTTAGGGTAGTTTTTGTAATATATAAAAGCCGCCTACACAGTGAAAAATATGTGTGAATTAACAGTTTCCGTACTTTGTGATTCACAAGAGTTTTCTATTTATTTATGGTTGTAAATTGCATTATGAGATGTTGATCTCTGTTCTCAATTTTTGATGTTGAAAATTCAACTCTAGAGATTAGCAAAGGGACTTTTATTGACATTTAAGTAGTTTGAAATAATATAATGTACACTACCTGACAAAAGTCTTGTCATTGATCCCAGTTTTAAGAGCAACAAATAATAACCTGACTTTAGGGATGGGCGATATGGCCTAAAATCCATATTGCGATATACATTGCAGCCTCTTGCGATAACGATATATATTGCGATATATAAATTATAATAGAACCATTTCAGAACAGGTTACATAGACCCTTAGGAAAGCCAAACTGCTATTTTTTTTAAGAAATAAAGAAACGTTGCATGTCATTTTGAGAACATTTATTGTGCAAAAGCAAAACTGTAATTAAACACAATGTTGCAGATAAATAAACTAAATGTAGTGCCTTTTAGAAAGAAAGAATTTTCTTTTAAGTCCCTGGTTCCTAAATGCCAAGTTGCAGAGAACAAAAAAACTGGTGTTTCGTTAAGGAACTTACACTGTACTGAAAATACTTCCAGTATTAAAAAGTCAAATAAAATTGTGTATTGCAGATACTTTAAATAAAAACATATTTCTAACCTGCAGCCTAAGGTAACACATTTGATTTTAAACATTTTGTTCTCCTAAAGAAATTACAACTGGTGTCTTGATCTGCTCTTTCTCTCTCCCTCTCTCTCTGTCTCTGTCTGCTGTAGACAGTGTTGGTGCTGCGGAGAGATTGAGACGCACCAGACAAAGTTTGCTTATAAAGTAATGCAAAAATGAATACAATTAATATCGAAAGCGAAAGCAGATTCCAGGGAAAAGAGAATGTATTGTCACCCCAAATGATGAGTTGGATCAGTCTATTTAGTCTTCGCGCTCTTCTCAAAGCTGCTATAAAGGCAGGACAACAGTTCTGTATCCAGCGCGTCTCTGTGGGTCTGCATGCAGAGCATGCGAGTCTGTGGCAGAGGGGTCTCAGTTTCTCGCGAACACAGAACCGGGCCGCCCCAATAATATATCGGCCGCCAGGTAAAATCTGTGTGGGAAGCGCTGTGTGGGAATCTGTGTGACAAGCCACGATATGCCATGCATGAGGCTCGCAAGTTGTGCGACACGTCGCCATTCGGTGCCATGCGTTGCTTAGTGCTGTTGTTGAGAGCGTCGGCGTGTGCTACAGTCACAATAGATTTCCAACGTAATACACCATACGTTAGTGTGAAGAGCATGTTGTTTTACCGTGGCCGAGTGAATTAAGTTATCAATCGAGCTTATTAAAAAAGAAAATATGCGAGCGAAATGGTCGCACTGTCGAGCCCTGTCATGTTTATTCAAGATGATGCGTTGCAGCCGGCTGCAGCTCGTTGCACTTAATTTCGCGGGTAGATTGCGTCATCAAACATGCATTATCGCGATGCATTAGTGCAATAGAATTAGAATCTCTATCGTAGGCCAATTTTGTATCGTTTATATCGCATATCGTTTATATCGCCCATTACTACCTGACTTCTAGTTGATCATTTGGAAAAGTGGCAGAAGGTAGATTTTTCTAGTGAATCATCTGTTGAACTGCTTCCCAATCATCACAAATACTGCAGAAGACCTATTGGAACCCGCATTGGACCCAAGATTCTCACAGAAATCAGTCAAGTTTGGTGAAGGAAAAGTCATGGTTTGGGGTTATATTCAGTATGGGGGTGTGTGAAAAATCTGCAGAGTGGATGGCAACATCCACAGCTTGAGATATCAAGACATTTGTGCTGCCCATTACATTACAAACCACAGGAAAGGGCAAATTCTTCAGCAGGATAGCGCTCCTTCTCATACTTCAGCCTCCACATCAAAGTTCCTGAAAGCAAAGAAGGTCAAGGTGCTCCAGGATTGGCCAACCCAGTTACCAGACATGAACATTATTGAGCATGCCTGGGGTAAGATGAAGGAGGAGGCATTGAAGATGAATCCAAAGAATCTTGATGAACTCTGGGAGTCCTGCAAGGACGCTTTCTTTGCCATTCCAGATGACTTTATTAATTAGTTATTTGAGTCATTGTAGAGATGTATGGATGCAGTCGTCCAAGCTCATGGGAGTCATACACAATATTAATTCTGTTCTGCACCATGACTTTATATTCTATACTGTACATTATTTCTGTTATGTGACAAGACTTTTGTCTAAGCAAAGTCAAACCTTACTGTCCTAATTCATTAAAAATCAAGGCATGATCATATTTTATTTTGGTAAAATAAGCGTAATCTAGAGGCCTTTGCCTTTCATATAAGCCACTTCTGAAGCCAAATGATCAACTAGAAGTCAAGTTATTATTTGTTGTTCCTAATACCTGGATAGGTGACAAGACTTTTGTCAGATAGTGTATATGAAATAATATAAATAGTAATAAGTCTGTAAAATAACAGAAAATGTACTGGCAGTTTATTACAATTTTTTGTACCGTAACACCAACCCAGACAATATATCACTTTAAAGTATTAGAAACGTTAATAAAAGTCACTTTTTTAAACTTTTCGAGATTAAAAGTTGTTGTAAAAAAGCTCAAGGTCCCATTATGCAATTCAAAAGCATAAATAAAGAGTGCAAAATAAAAACATGAATCACAAAATATGGAAAACTGCTAATTTACAGATATATATTTTTACAGTGTACAGACAAGTGCTGTTAATTAGCTTCAGCTACAAGCATTACAAGCATGGGATGGCTGTCAATTCAGTTTAATTTATATCGGTCACTATGTAACATATCTTTTTAAACCACGACAATGAGTTTACGTAACATGCCGTAAATATGGAATTTCAAAACACAACATCTGTGAGAACCTGAACCCGAGTTCCTCCGAAGTGAAAAAAATAAAACATTCAGTTCAAGTTCATGACAATGGAATCCAACCAAACAGGAATTGACGTTAGCAGGTACATTGGCTTGGGGACGTCAACGTTCTCATAAAGCGTTCCTATCAATAGCGCTGGTATTCTCTGCTGGCTTCTGTTTTTCAGCACCAAATCACATGGGCCACATGTGACACAAGGCCTTTTGTGATGTGTTTTTTAGCTCTTGCACAAAAAGAGAGTCGCCGCGTCACAGTCCTGCAGTGCGGCTCTCATTCATTTACTTCGGTTTGACATGAACAGTTAAATCTCTCTCTGTACTCTTTTGATTTGGTCTCCACGGACACACAACTGACAGGGTTCACAGTTCATGTCAATGGCAGCATTGTGAAACGCAGCTGTCTCTCTTTCTCTTTCTCTCGCTCAGCACTTTGTGGCTGGTTTCAGTCGGTTGATACTGTGTGTGAGCTCTGCGTCAGATAAATACGGTTGAAGTTTCTGTTGGCAGATGTTTCTGTACATAAACACACAAAAACTAAGAGCTGTTTTTGAAACTTTGTACCCAAGACGCTTTCGCTGCCCAGTGGAGACCAAAATCACCAATGAGATCTCTTTTAATACATCCGAGAGATTAATTGGAGAGGAAATGGAGACTTTGAGGTGTGGTCAGACTAGATTTAAGCCAGTGGAATTACTTGAGACAAACAATTTGCGTCAGTAAAGATGAGCAACAGGATGTGATGTCAGATTTTAGGATTGTATTTGATAAATAATGGATTATATGCATTAATTTATGTCAATATTAACATACAGTTTAGTTGACAAATAGTCAGTAATTATTTTATTTTTAATAGATTTATTTAGGTAGTTTGAAGTCTGATGTTTGATAAAATATAAGGAGCCACTACCTTTACCAATTCGTTCATTGTTTTTTTTTTCTGAACTGGTGTTACATTGCAAAAATAAAGAGGAAAAACTATTCTTTATTTCAATTTTGGGGCCCTACACAATTCCAGCCATAGGGCTCGAGTCCTCAAATGCAGCCTTCCTACTTTTATTATTATTATTTTTTTTTTTTATATCACTCAGTCTTCTTTTTGACATTTTAAATGAATTTAATCTCTACAATTTAAATGATTAGTTTTCTTTATTTGAATTTACATCTAAAATTAATATACTTTTTATAAATTTGACTACTGGACTGCTCCATGATGGATATTTTATTTTGTAGTATTATTATTAGTACATAACATTACATTATTATAATAATATTATATTCGATTGTAAATTAAATAATATTTAATTACGATAAAATTGATTTTGTAACTCTCACCATACAAAATATGGTAGAAGATGATGTTATATATAGTTTATAGGTATGATTTATACTTCTAGATCTTTATTAGGGGCCCCCCAGATTTCCCTAAGTGGCCGCTTACCTCACTTATTGGTTACATCCGCCCCTGGATATAATTCATATTTTTTTCGCCAAGTGTCACACCAAAGAACAACAAAAACGAATTTTATAGTGGTTCCAAAAAGTTAAATATGTGAAAAGTTAACAGGTCCAGGTCATGGACTTCACAGGGGGCTTCAGCCACATCTTGAATGGGCTTCTTCAACTAATTAAAGTTTTAGTGGCATTACGAGATTTAAAATGAGCTTATAGTGTCACGCCAGAGGACATGTTTTTCAGTAACAAAATGTACTTTCCAATGTTTTTAGATATATATGGATGAACAATTATTGGCATTTACAAAAACAGTCACTTGTAAAAATAGGCCTGAGGTATTTATTAATGATTTTACAAATGTATTTTTTAATTAATGGAGTTAATTTATTTATTGCTTGTCAAAGGACAGTTTAATCAGAATCAGAATTAAAATCAGTTTTATTGTCAAGTGTGGTTTACACACACAAGGAATTTGTTTTGGCTACAGAAGCTTCCAGTTCACATAAAGTGACAATTAAGTGACAACACAAAATAAATATGAAAGAAAGACGATAAACATTAAACAGAGATGCAGTTAGTCAAAGGATCTGAATGTTGAGTTGTATGTACAGATTTGTTATAAATATACGAGTTATAAGGTGCTGTGTACAAATGCGTGTGAGAAAGTATTGCATTGTATATTGTTATAAGGTGCTGTGTACAAGTGCGTTTAGCTCTAAAATGTACAAAATGTAATAACATCAGTTTGTAAAACAAGAGGTCCATGGAAGACAAAGAAACATTGAAGCATTTACTTGATTTTAAACGATGATAATTCTAATTATATTCATTTTTTTGTCATGTGTGACAGTGACATTGCACTGTCATGTCAACAACCCATTTAAAGTCTACTCTAGTGACACTTTAAACCATGCATAAACTCTTTAAAAAAATTCCTTCATGTTTCATTTTAAACTATGAAATCTGTGAAATTTGCATTATCATTTAGCTGGCTGACTTTCTGCAGAGCAAACACAGCTCATCAAATCAGAACTTTTGATCAAGCTGGAAACAAGTATGTGCTTGCATTTGCATAGCCGTAATGTGTATTACTGGAAGAAACAATGTGACAAAATCTAATGTGACAACTCATCTAGTCTAACTTTCTCCAAGTAATCTTAAAAATAACTCAAACTGAGAGCAGATTTGCTTAGACGATGATGGCAGAGATCTTAATTGACTCAAATTCTAAAGCAAAACCAAAAAATCTGTTCCACACTGTCACTGACAACAGATTTAGAGACTTTAATTTATTTTGCTGTGTGAACGCATCCAATCAGAGAATGGCTGTTTTTTTCCCTTTTTCCTTCCTTACAGCATGAAAGATGCACATTGTAACAAACTCAAAACAGTCTTTTAACACGTTCTCACTGAGGTAACCAATACTAAAAATGTAATAACGTCATTTCAATGCGAGCACACATTTTTGAGACTAAAGCAATTGAAGTGACCTAAAATAATCACATTATAACGACTACAGAGACATGCTTCAGCTTCAGGGCAGACACAACCCATATTAATAACAATTTCTCAATTACAGACTATATTGTTATAGCCTTGCTTAAATGATTCTCAAACTATTTGACTCCCACTGACAACAACACAATCGTAAATCCACGAGCATTATTTTTACTCACAGTATTTGATGTCAAATGTAGTTTATACTCATGAAACGCAAAACATTTCACACTGAATTGGTGTTCATTTTATTACTTGATTTCTGGTGGCTTTCTCATATTATATCAAGACTGCGGATATCATCACTTTTTGACAGTTGGGTAAATGAAAACTATTATATTTAATCAAGACTGCAGCATCAAAACAAGGTGTTAGGCTATACACATACATGGTAAATAGGGGTGTAACGATACACCAAAGGCACAGTTCGGTTCGGTTCGGTTCACGGTTTTGGAG
>LR812532.1:10513336-10528336 GCA_903798195.1 Danio kyathit | reverse complement strand
CATGAGAAATAAGTGGAAAACAAGAGAGGACATAAAAAGGAAATAAATATCCACAAATAGGCCTATTAAACAAAACAATAAGCACAAATTGTTGGAGTTTAAACATCAGTCTTTGGACTACTAGATGTTGAATGGTATGTCAATACTGTTCCAGTGCTTGCTTGAATATTCTAAAAAGGGGTTTACATTTAGAGATATAGAACTTTCCTATATAGTAATGTAAAACCCAAACAAGGTGTTTTGATTAAGTGTTAAACAATGATTATTTTGGATAATAAAAACATTTTTTAAAAAGCACTTTAATCCATAGAGATTGAACAAAAGGACCACAATAAATGAGCTACACTAAATAGAAAACACCCAGAAAGAGCAGGTACATCAATGACACTTTTAACATTTCTGCATAAATGGCTTAAGAGGAAATAAAATATTTTATAATCATGTATTTTTATATTTAGTAAAATATTTTTTACTTAATTTGTTAAGAAATCTTCATAGGGGTGTCAGGATCAATGATAATAATTATTTTATTATAAGTCTGTAAGATTTATGTAAGTTAATTTACTAAAATGTATAATACAGTAGTCTGTATAAAAAAAAGCCGAATAAACCTGTTCAAACAATCTAGACATTATGAACAAATTATTTAACAAAAGATGATTATTGCAGTAAAATATTTGTAGTCTTTTAATAAGCATACAAGCATTACAAGATAGAGAGGGTATGAACAGTGAATTGTTTGTTTTGAAATTTGTGAATCGGAATTTGTCCAGTAATAAACCCTCAACACACGTGGTTGTTGTCATGCTGTGAACTCAGCCAATCGTGTAACATCAGTGTCGTCATCGCAGTTCCAGCAGGCGCTCTTCAGGTGCTGCGCGGTCTGACTCAATCGTCTGATCTCGGAGCGCTGTCGCGGTACTTTGATGCCACATGTGACAGTCACATGGCGTCAGCGCAGCATCAATCCGGCCAAAATTTCTAACCGGCATGCACTGCTTTAAGACAGATTTTGATCGGTCTGCATAGCGCTGCATGACGTCGAACGCACCGTATACCTCGGAAAGGACCCACAAAAAATAATACACAAAAAGCACACTCTACCTAAACACCCACAATAAAACTACTGTACCTACACCTTACAAAAAAATAATAGAAATAAAAATACAATACTAAACCTCTCTTCCTACCTACAGGTATATATAAAAACAAGAGTTAATTTACAATAAAGAAAAGTGTGGAATCCAACCCCTACTGCTTCAAACTGTGTATATACAATATTTTTTACAGTGACAACAAACAAAGCCAAAAACAAAACTTACAGGGGGGAAACACTGGAGGGGTCACAACAACAAGAAAACCAAAGTTACACACAACACAGGAATACACAATCAACACCAAGTGTCGCTAATAATATTTGTCAACAACAAATTCAAACTACACGCCATCCAACTCCCTGGTCGCTCTCCCCGACCGTTCCACTTTTTAAAAGAGGCCCTATGTTACTCCAGCCAATCCCCGGTGACGTCGCCGACGTAATTAGGGCGGGACCTGTGAGGAAGGAAAAAGCGGGAGCAAGAAAGAAAGACACACGGGGGGGGTGGAGTCACTTTATTTTTATAGTCCTTTTAACGCATAGTCCTTTGATTTAAGTTACATTGCCTTTACATGCCAACTAATTCTCAATAGTATATAAGTAGACTGTTAGGTTGGGGTTAAGGTTAGTGTAAGTTGACATGTACTTGCAAAGTTTCTTATAGTCAGTATAATGTCTGTTGAAGGAGCAGTATCAGCAGTTATTAAGCAGACAGTCTACTAATACTAATGAGAAGTAATTGGCATGTAGTTGCAATGCAACTTTTAGGCCCCGTTTACACTAATGCGTTTTCGTTTTAAAACGCATAAGTTTTGCTACGGTTACGCCATCAGTCCACTCTACCGCAGGGTTTTCGAGCCCCAAAAACGGAGCGTTTTGAAAACGCTGGAGAGGTCGTTTTCATTCTAAAACGCTGCTGCTCCGTCTCAGTGTGGATGAGGGAAAACGGAGACATCTGAAAACAGAGGCGTGTCTGCTGAGATTCACTACCTGATTGGGGCTTTTGGGTCCTTGCGTATCCTTCCCTTATTCGTCAAGCCCCTATCATGTGACTATAACGCTACCGGAAAACGGCAGACCAGCCTTCACTGTAAACAACAACATGGACACAGAAATGGGAGCGTTGTTTGCACTATTGTCCGTTTTAGGCGCCATTGTGCAGTTAAACTCTGCCTTTTTTACTACAGCAGCTGCATATATTTGCAAGAGGCAAGCTATTGTTCGAGCACTCGCTAATCGCTCGCGTTCATCGTTCAACCAGCGTTTGTTGACTAACAATAACCAAATGCCAAGCGACACACATGCTTTCTGTTTATACTTGAACGCACATGCCCAGAGTGCGCGAATGGTCACGTGATATACGTTTTTGGTGGGGTAGTGTGAACGGAGATATGTTTAGAAATGCTAGATGAAACGCTAGTATGGACGCGGATCGTTTTTGATCTAAAACACCGTTTCAAAACGAAAACGCATTAGTGTAAACGGGGCCTTAGTCAACAAAATGTGCAATAGGGACCAATAAATTAAAGTGTTACCCACCAAGTTTAATCTACCAATCTAATGGTAGAAATAATACCAATCGCCCAAATCCAATGGTAGAAATACCAAATCCAGTAAGTTCAATCTACAATGCAAACGTCCATCTTGAAGTTTTTTCTATTGATGTTTGCCATTCAACACACACGTCATATCTTGATCCATCATATATTACCATATTATCCTTAACACAATGAAGTGGCTATGATGATGGCAAGAAGCTAGAGTCAAACCTTATCAAACAATTCATTTGTGTTAAATAAATATTAATGCATTCATATTTTCAGATTGATCCCAGCAAGCACAGGATGTCAATATGACATCAGATTGACGTTGTACCTCAACGTCGTAGGATGTTGCATTTTTGGTGGAAATGAAAATCAGGTTGACGTCAAACCCAAACATCAGACCGACGTCTATGTCCAACGTCAGACAGATGTTGGATTTTGGTCACTCTCCAACGCAATCTAAAACCAACCAAATATCAACGTCATTTGATGTCGTTATTGGACATCAAAATAACATTGTCCTAAGACACTGGCTAGACCTAATATTAGCGTTTTATGACATTGTGTGCCTGCTAGGATTGCATGCATTAACACGTTTACATTGACAAGACTACTTTTAAGAATTCACACTTAGCTGATGATTGATTATAAAGTTTGTTTGGCATGCTGTCCTGGGAGAGAGCCCTGAGCTCATAAGATCCTTGAGCCCGGGGCTCCCTCCCGTTTCCAAGGCGAGAGGGGAGTTTGAGCTCAGGTAGATCTCGAAAACTCCCGTGCTGTAGTAGCTAATCAAGAGATAGTGATTGCTTTTAAGAGATAACTACTTACTAGGAGCATGTCTATGGTGCCAATTTGGATTAGTCAATTAACTTAACCCTCAGGGGTCTGAGGTGATTTTGGGGCCCCTGAGATGTTTTGACATGTCCTGACATTTGTGCTAATTTCAGCTACTTATTATGGTGGTATTGGCCAACATATATTTTATTTGTATTCAGCACAAACTGTGCTACAACAAAATGTGACAATTATTGATGTACATGCTTGTGTTTTTTAGAAAAAAAATATTATGCGTGGTTAGTAGGATTTGGAGAAAAAAAAGTAGCTGAAATAAGGTCCAAAAAAAACAAACTAAATGTGCCTGAGCAAGACTTTTGATTAACCAGTCTGGTAGGCTAGAATATTTACTTCACAATTATGTAAAAAATATTTTATTTTCTCATTCAAAGGAAACATTACAAAGATTTACATTTTGTTAAGTTTGTTTGGCTCACCTCAGGTCTATGCGTGAGTGACAATGGTCATGAATAATTCACACCTGGAGAGACAAAAGACACTCCCCCACTCACCCATCAAGGGCATTGTAAAGCAATGTTCATCTGCAAAAGCTAGCCCAAACTAAATGCTTGTTACATTTAGTTAAAATTTTGTAGGTTGTAATTTTTTTCAATATTTTGCTTGAATGTTATTGTATTATCTTTCAATTTCTGAATATATTTGGTGACTAAAATATTATTTTAATAAATATATCTGTTTAATAAATCTGTTTTGTTTAAATGCATCGCCTATATTCACTGAGAAATGGAGGGAAATATTTGAAATGGTATAAAACGTGTTTGCAAAACTGTTGTAATAACTTTCTTGTGCATTAATCCAGCATTTAATAATAATTTCTGAATGACTCTGGCATAATGACAAAACACAAGAATAATCAAAATAATATTTTAAGACCTTTTATATATATTTTGCCCAAATATTTGCAGCCTTAGTTAACTTTTTCCAAACTTTAACAGGTTCAACTATGGCAATATAAATAAAAATTTAATGAATAACACGTATAACATGCGTCACGTTCTAGCCAGCGTGCTGTGGGCGTATGGGCAGCCTACGTCATTGTTTGTATTAATGGCGGAAGTGGGAAGAGAAAACCTAGCGAGACAACATTTGCTTTCAAAATGAGTTGGAAAGTTCACCCTCCAAGCTTTATGCAGGTATGCCTGTCATGTGTATGTCTCATGTATTCGTTAAGATTCCGCTGTTTTTTCTGACCTCAGTTTACATGTCGCGCGAGTCTCACGTGGACTTGTAATAACAAAGCCTCGTGGGCGTGGTCGCATTAAAAATAATGAGCTCCGATAGAGAAGCTAGACATAGCATTGATTTCATACTGATTACTTTATCAAGCAATATTTGTTTTCAACATGTACCGCTACATTTAAAAGTAGACACTTCAAGCTTTCTATAGATATGTGTCTCATGTCTGTGTGTTTAGTTTTCGCGGAGTTTCAGTGCATATTACTGACGTGTTTGTAAAAACAGTTCACAGAGAGAGAAAAGAGAAAGTGCCTTCACTGTTTATTTTCCTTATTTTGCAAAAGCACACACTTTTGTTGTTATTGTGAGTATACACAAAAAAAAACTAGACACCTAACAGATTCGATTGATGTATTGCTCACATCTGTATGATCAAAACTGAAAGTGTCATTTAAGTTTTTTTCGGAGTTTTCATGTGAAAACACGTCAAAATGCGTATACGCGGGCTTCGACACCTGGGGGTTAAGTTGCATGTTTTTGGACGGTGGGAGAAAACCGGGGAACCCGGGGAAACCCACGTGAGCACGGGGAGAACGTGTAAACTCCGCACAGAAATGTCGGCTGGCTTGGTAAGGATGAGAAGCAGTGACATTCTTGCTGGGCCACCATGCCACCCATCTAGGAAAGGAGGAGTAGGAGTGGAAGGGGGGATTCTTTAAAACGAAGATGGCTGTGATATGGAACTTAGGGTATTTATAGTGGCTTAGGAATCGTCTGATTGGTGAATCATAAATTGAATAATGCGGTACCAGCCGTAAGCAATCATAAGCACGTGATCCTCTCCAAATTAGTTTATAAATAAACTTCACTTAAAACACGTGGTTCTTTTAAATTGTCGCTCTCGTTCTCACTAAAGGTGCTTTCTCTTTCTGTTTGTCTTTAGTTTTCACTGTTTCATATTTCATTCACAGGTCTCAGTCGAACTCTCGGCTGCAGGGATAATCCAAAGCAACACGTATGCAAACCCTCCTGAAATCTCTTAAAAAATCTATATGTGTGCGCAGGTTTGCTCCAAGGACATCACACACACACACACGCACACACACAAACATTTGTTGAAGCGTCAGCTGCTGTTTATCAATCGTCATTGCTGCAGGTCTGACAGCCGCTACACCTCCATCTCTAGCTGTCAGCTCCAACACACCACACCATCTGATGGAGAGAGGGAAAAACAGGTGAAGCAGAAGCTGGAAGAAGATAACGTAGTCAGATAGCACACTAAAGGTCAGCTTTGCTAGTGCTGGTTGACATTGTGTCTCGACACCATGAGCTGTTTTCGTTGGAGTACTGAGGAAGTTCATTCCTCCTTTTTTCTAAGCAACCCAGAGGAAAAATCACCTTTTCAGAGGCTGCTTTCTCATACTTAATCGATTTTTTGTATCTATGTGTGTGTGTGTGTGTGCAAGCACTGAAAATGATTAATTGGATTTACTAAAATTTTAAAGTAATTAACTGTCAGTCAATTTTCAGTTAACCACACTCATTTCATTTGATAATGTTGACTGTTGGGTTTTACAGTGTTTAGGCAAGTAAAAATAAGAAAGACATGTCCTTTAAATACGTATTTAAATTAAATTATAGTGAGAAATATATTTACTTACATATATAAACATATATTTTATATATTTAGAAGATTATTATGCCCCTGAAAAAGCTCAGATGATGGTGTCAAGTTTTTGGAAGTTTCTGATTGGCTAATTGACAACATTTGAGTTAATTGGAGGCACAGCTGTAGAATAGTATTTAAGGAAAACCTCAAACACACTGCTTCCGTGTGTGACAACTTGGAAAAATCAACAAGCCAGAATCAACAAAAAATCCAGATTACAATTTGCTAAATTACACTGGGATAAAGAATAATTTTTGGAGACATGTCCTGTGGTCTGATGCAACTAAGATTGAACTGTTTGGCCCTAATGACCAGTGTTACATTTAAAGGGCAAAGGGGAAAGCTTACAAGCCTAGGAACACCATCCCAACTTTGTAGTAGGGGGGCGGCAGCATCATGTTGTGGAGCTGTTTTGCTGCAGGAGGGACTGGTCCACTTCACAGCATAGATGGCATCATGAAGAAAGAAGATTATGTAGAAATACTGAAGCAACATCTCAAGACATCAGCCAGGAAATTAAAACTTGGCCACAAATGGGTCTTCCAAACAGACCATGACCCTTAGCATAATGCCAAATTAGTTAAAATGTGCTTTAAAGACAACAGAGTGAATGTTTTGGAGTGGCCATCACAAAGCCCTGAGCTCAATCCTTTAGAAAATTTGTGGGCAGAGTTTAAAAAGCTTGTGCGAGCAAGACAGCCAACAAATCTGACTTAATTACACCAATTCTGTCAGGAGGAAAGGGCCAAAATCCCTTCAAACTATTGTGAGAAGCTTGTGGAAGGAGACCCAAAACATTTGACCAAAGTTATACAGTTTTAAAGCAAAGCTAAAAAAAATACCAAGGAAATGTGTGTAAACTTTTGACTGTCTAGAAATTAAATAAAACATTTTCAAAAAAAATTATCTCATTATTCTGGCATTTAGTAAATGATTTAGGTAAAATAGTAAACATTTAGTATGATTTACCATCAGACATTTAAAAAAAAAAAATTGTTGTGTTCCTTTTTTTAGAGTGTATGTCAACTTCTGGTTTCAACTGTGTGTGTGTGTGTGTGTGTATATATATATATATATATATGTGTGTGTGTGTGTGTGTGTATGTGTGTGTGTGTGTGTGTGTGTATATGTGTGTATGTATATATATATATATATATATATATATATATATATATATATATATATATATATATATATATATGTATATATATATATATATATATATATATATGTATGTGTATATATATATATATATATATATATGTATATATATATATATGTATATATATATATATTAAGGATTGCTCTCTTTAAATAACACAAAATGGTTTCTTCCATGGCATTACTGCTAAATGTAGATTTTAGAAAGTTTTTTTACTATAATTTGGTCTTGGGAGAATTCTACGACAAACGTTTCTATTAAAAAAAAGTCTGATTTTGGATTGCAGATACTTTCGTATCTTGGCAAATCCGAGAATCTTCTGGAACTCTTAAAGAGACCCATGTCGGATTACTCTGGAGAAAAATTCATTTGTGTTGCTTTTAATTTCATTGCCAGCTACAAGAAACGATTGAGATCATTCACTGTTTTCCTTCCAACGAGTAAGGGAGGATTGAAAAGAAAGGAAGGGACTCGAGGGAGATTGAATATACCTTCTAATTTTATTGAAGAGAAAAGAGCAGGGATCTGCAGCACTTCTGTTGAGATCAGCGCAGATAAGGGAAGTGTAGATGAGAGAGTGATGAAGGAGAATCACAACTTTGAGAGGGAGAGAGAGAGTGAGATGCATAAATTATTCACCTCAGTAAAAACACACAGAGAGATTTGCTGTATGTGAGCTGCTCTCAGTATCGACCTCTAACCCCTGTGGTGTGTGTCAGGACCACTTACTGGTATACACACTCGGGTGCTGTTTGAACAAGTGTGTGTGTGAGAGTGTGTGTGTGAATTCCTGTGGGGTTTGTGCTTGGGTGCATGACAGAAGAGTTTGTCTGAAGTTCAGGAGGTGCTGAGTTGAAGTTTTTAGGCAGGTGATTTGCAGGTCATATTTGATCAACTTTTTTGCGTAGTGTCATTTAAGAATATTTTAAACCCCTGTTCTTATTAACGTCGTGTGTTTGCACTCAAAAATGATGTTTGCTGTTTGTTCAAACTACATATTCATAATGAGCTGAAACTACACTATTCTCGAGGTTCTTTGGGGGGGACAACTTAAGTGTTTTATGTTCAATCAACTTAAATTTGTAAAAAAAAAAACTAATAAGTTAACTTAATTCTTCATGTTGTCCCAACACAAATGGATTGTGTGGAACCCAGGATTTTTTACAGTGTGTGTGACTGTGTTCAGATTGAATATGAACATATAAGATGTATATAAACAGGAATGAATATGATAATACTATTTTTATTTTTATTTATTTATTATTTATTAAAGTTGAAATCAATATAAATGAACACTCAAAAAATTATATTTGCTATTTGTTCAAACTACTTATTTAAAATGAGCTGAAACGACACAATTCTTGAATTTTTTTAGAACAACTTAATTGTTTTATGTTCAATCAACTTAAATTTGTAAAAACCGATAAGTTAACTTAATTTCTTCTTTTTTTGTCCCAACACAAATTGATTGTGTGAAACCCAACATTTTTTACAGTG
Organism: Danio kyathit; assembly: GCA_903798195.1. NCBI lineage: Eukaryota > Metazoa > Chordata > Actinopteri > Cypriniformes > Danionidae > Danio > Danio kyathit. The sequence goes on along the minus strand of LR812532.1, from coordinate 10,519,337 downwards.
TACATTTGTACATTAGTGCAAAAAAATGAATAAATACTGTTGCTGCTTGTTCAAACTACTCTTTTAAAATGAGTTGAAACAATAAAATTCTTAATTTTGGGGGAGGACAACCTAATTTTTTATGTTCAATCCACTTAAACTTGAAAAACAACCACCTTAATCGATTTGTGTTAAGACAACATGAAGGAATTGTGTGGAACCCATAATTTGTTTTACAGTATAACAGAATATTTTATGAAAATTTGCCATTCAGGAGTAATTGTGTATTACTTCGTCCACATACAGCAACAAGCATAGGACACTCTACAGATTGACAAATATTGCAGCTGTTGGACCACATAATGTACTTTTGAGGATTTTTTAGGTGAGTATGTAGTTGTTTAGATTGCAACTGTGCAGTTTATTTATAAGGATTAGTGGTGTCAAAATTAATTGTTTCTTCGATGCACTGCGATGCAGACACGGACAATTCTGTATCGGTTCAGGAATGATCATAACCGGTTATTATGTACGGATGTCATTTATCTCATATGCGCTATGTTGCAGTAGCTTACTATAGCGAGGGAGGCGAGCCCGAGTGTTTACAACGCTCCAACTACTTAAAAATTCAGAAACCGTGCACAATTTCATTGCGTGTGTGTTTTCTGGACAGTGTTTCACTGACACTTACAGCAGAAGCCCCTATTTCACGGCGATTAAGAACTCCTTTTCTCTCTCTTTCACTGTGGCCCATTAGTGCATCTGTGAAGAGCGCCAGCGTGTAAGGGCCAATCGCAGCCCTTTCTGTTGAGCGCGTGACCAATCAAAGGGGTGTAAGAGAACTTGGTAGACAGGACTCAGAAAGCGAGTGGGATATTTATATTTGTTTATTTGCTATAAATGCTCGTGTTGTTTAAAGGTACAGTTTATATATCTGACTGTTTGTATTAAAGGACAAAATTGGTTTACAAATAGTATATAAATATATTTATACATTTTAATACAAGATTTGCTGTGCTGTAAAGAAAATATAAAACTGTGTATGGAAAGCATCGTCAATGCACCGTGATGCACCGAGATATCGAATTGAACCGAATCGATGGCATGATAATCGTAACCGAACCGAACCGTGAGACCAGTGTAGGTTCACACCTCTAATAGGGATAGTACCTATTTTGAAATAATTATAATTTCTGAGATACAGTGCGTCGGCAGCCATTAGCTGCTGAACTACAGCTGAACAAATCATTATAAAACTGGTAAGTGACTTTCTAAGTCGATCTCTCTCTATTTTGTATTTTGCAGTGCTGTATTTATACCATAGTAATTGTAGTGTGTTGAGTGTAAGATGGGACTCACATATTAGGAATGTATGTATTTTGTGTTGGCCACTCTTTTTAAACCCTGAGTTTTTGTTTGGCCATCTGTTCCTTTATTTGCTATTGCAGACTAGTACAGTAAACAGAAAGAAAGAAGAAATGCCCGCATGTGTTTAGCATTTTTCCTTATCACAAACACAACAGTTGTCTGGTAGTGATTGCGTTGCTTTGGCTATTTTGGGGTTAATTATTGTGATCTCCCGATTGCAACAGAGAAATACTGGGAAATCTCTGTAGTCCGATGGCATTTCATGCCAATCAGCCTTATAATCTTAAAATGTGTCATCACTTTAGACATTACGGTAGAGAATCATTCAAATACTAGCTCTATAGTGATGCTTGTGAATTAGCAACAGTTTCTGCTTTTCTGATGTCAGCTGCAGATGTGAATGAATGGCGGAAGAAAGTAGTTCCTTACGTATATAAGTTTCGAGATTTTAAAAAGTTTTGATTCAGGATTTGTTTTTAGCGCTGTCACTCTCTCTGCTGTGTACACGCGAACATGCAAACGGTGGCTCTGCGTGAATGGAAGCACAGATGTACAAATGTACATTTGTTGACAGACAGTTTGGGCTACTTATCAGAATTATGGGAATTGTCAGCCCAAAAAATTTTAATTGAATGAACATTTTTAGTCTTATGCCTTACCCAGAATATAAAAATATGGTAATGCTTTCTTTTACAACACACAAAGTACAGAGTAAGTACAGTGAAATAACGGTGTACTTTTCTGTACGTATAGTATAAGTATAATGAACGTATGTGTAGGTATAAGGGAACAAACTGTAATGCTTGTGGTATAAGGGGGTAACAACCAGATATTCAACACAAAAAGTACTGCCTAAGTATATAAAATTTACTGTGCACTTTTCTATAAATTGCAAAGGAACAAACCATAATGTTTGGGTAATAAGGGGGTAACAAAAAGTATCGTGCAAGTATATTGAATTTACAATGTACTTTTCTTTAAGTATTGTATACATATAAAAAATTATGCAAGGGTGGTGACAACCTAATGCAACTTGCAAACACCTGCATAAGTACATTTTTAATAGTGCAGTTCAGTGCTTGGGTTTTATATGGGGGTGTTTAATGAATAAAAGGTTTACAACCTGTGAAATTATGAAACCTTATTGTATACTGTATGTATTTTAAATCTGCATTTCAATATAAAAATATATTTCCATACACTACTTACCTTATGAATGTTTACTCGTCGATCTCACCACAACCAGCAATATCTCAACAGCACTAGTAACAAATAACTTTGCATGATATAGGCCTACCATCAGGGTTCAGTGCGGAGTAAAACAGGCTGGCATCTTTACTGCTGTTTGCAGAGGGGGGGACCAACTGTTGCATTTCAGTGAATGTATAGCTGATGTTTTATAGAAAAATGTAGTAATTTGGTCTTTAATCAATTAAAACTACTGCTGTAGCTGTTCTTGCTGTTCAAATTTAAACTTGTGCATTGTAGTCCAGCTTCTTTCCTCCTTGTTCCCTGTAGTTAAAGAGTAAATACAGTATTTATGGGTTGTAAATTAAAGTGAAGCATTGTTCCCCCCTTGTTCCCTGTATTTAAAGGGTAAATACCACATTTGCGGGTTGTAAAAGTGAAGCCTTGTTCCCCCCTTGCTCCCTGTAGTTAAAGGGTAAATACAGCATTTGCGGGTTGTAAATTAAAGTGAAGCATTGTTCTCCCCTTGTTCCTCCCTTGTTCCATGTAGTTAAAGGGTAAATACCGCATTTGCAGGTTGTAAATTAAAGTGAAGCATTGTTCCCCCCTTGCTTCCTGTAGTTAAAGGGTAAATACAGCATTTGCAGGTTGTAAATTAAAGTAAAGCATTGTTCCCCCCTTGTTCCCTGTAGTTAAAGGGTAAATACAGCATTTGTCGGTTGTAAATGAAAGTGAAGCATTGTTCCCCCTTTGTTCCCTGTAGTTAAAGGGTAAATACAGCATTTGTGTGTTGTAAATTAAAGTGAAGCATTGTTCCCACCTTGTTCCCCTCTTGTTCCCTGTAGTTAAAGGGTAAATACAGCATTTGTGTGTTGTAAATGAAAGTGAAGCATTGTTCCCCCTTTGTTCCCTGTAGTTAAAGGGTAAATACAGCATTTGTGTGTTGTAAATTAAAGTGAAGCATTGTTCCCACCTTGTTCCCCTCTTGTTCCCTGTAGTTAAAGGGTAAATACAGCATTTGTGTGTTGTAAATTAAAGTGAAGCATTGTTCCCCCTTTGTTCCCTGTAGTTAAAGGGTAAATACAGCATTTGCAGGTTGTAAATTAAAGTGAAGCATTGTTCCCCCTTGTTCCCCCTTTGTTCACTGTAGTTAAAGGGTAAATACAGCATTTGTGTGTTGTAAATTAAAGTGAAGCATTGTTCCCCCTTTGTTCCCTGTAGTTAAAGGGTAAATACAGCATTTGCAGGTTGTAAATTAAAGTGAAGCATTGTTCCCACCTTGTTCCCCTCTTGTTCACTGTAGTTAAAGGGTAAATACAGCATTTGCAGGTTGTAAATTAAAGTGAAACATTGTTCCCACCTTGTTCCCCTCTTGTTCACTGTAGTTGAAGGGTAAATACAGCATTTGTTTGTTGTAAATTAAAGTGAAGCATATGTTCCCACCTTGTTCCCTGTAGTTAAAGGGTAAATACAGCATTTGTGTGTTGTAAATTAAAGTGAAGCATTGTTCCCACCTTGTTCCCCTCTTGTTCCCTCTAGTTAAAGGGTAAATACAGCATTTGTGTGTTGTAAATTAAAGTGAAGCATTGTTCCCACCTTGTTCCCTTCTTGTTCCCTGTAGTTAAAGGGTAAATACAGCATTTGTGGGTTGTAAATTAAAGTGAGGCATATGTTCCCACCTTGTTCCCTGTAGTTAAATGCTAAATACAGTATTTGTTCCTCCCTTTTTCCGTGTGGTTTACAAGGGATTTTAAAACACTTCAAACATTGTCTCGTCTATCATTGCCTATACTCATTCATTCATTCATTCATTCATTCATTCATTCATTCATTCATTCATTTTCTTTTTGGCTTAGTCTCTTTATTAATCTGGGGTCGCCACAGCGGAATGAACTGCCAATTCGTACTTTGCGGGTTGTAAATGAAAGTGTTACCAAAATACATATAAATACATTTAGATAATTTACTTTAATCATCAATATTGAAATGTGTAGAGACTTTCAACCAGCACAACAAAAACTGTTTTTGAAGACAATCGCCTACTAATTATACACATGTAATTATACATATGAACTGCACCTTTAACAGTTCATATGTATAATTAGCACTTCTTGTGTGTATTGCCTCTGCTAGCATCTGCTAAATGAGTAAATGTTTAGCATGTGTAGTGAAAGGCACTGCAGCTAGTATTGCCTAAAATATTGTAGTAAAGTAAGGACACAATACTTTTAGAGAAGATCTGGTATAAAGCAGGCATGCGAAAAACACCTGTAATATTCTTGGCTTTAAAATAATACAACCTGTGCTTTCTTTGTCAGTTCTAAAAAGAAGAATCACATGTAAGCTGAATGTGCTGTTTCCCAATTATTTTCCCAGACATTTTCACACAATCCGAGACACTTTCCGATGTAATCTTTTAAGAAGCGAAAGCAATTGGAAGCACAGTGTTGGAGAACCTGAAGATGATTCACAAAACTCGCGGACAAGGAGAAGAGATGAGCTTCGCAGAAAACATGCTTTTCACTCTGACACAACAGGAGTCAATCTAAAGGCCTCGCTCAAACTTTAAGAGTACTGATGGAAGCCGAGGAACACGGCTCTCCTCAAATACCTCTCCGAGAAACAATCAGGAAGGAGACGTTCGCTCTTCTCCAGTACTTTAAGAGGTAAATGGAGTGTCAATCATGGGCTTTTGAATAAAACACATTATCCATCTCTCATGTTCTCCATCAGATTCTCTCTCATGTCTTCACTTTTGCTCATATAAGTCTGATCATAGACGAGACTTTATATAATCCAAAATGTGAGGGCACACACTATTCTCAGCAAACATTTCTTAGTTTCAGATGAGTGAATCTCACAAAGTCTGTCAAGATGATGTCCAACTCATAAAGTACTCTGAACTCAATTGAAAAATTGTGAAGCTTTTACATTGCATTTTATATGTTTATATAAAATATATTATGGTGCATGGAAACATTTACCTCTAACTATGATGTGATGACTTGATCAGTTTTTGTTATGATCAGTTATTGTTTCTCAATTAATGATAGTTTATCCCATGTCACAAAAACTGCTTTGTAACTTGAATGAACTTTGTAACAATATTTTTCAAATGAAACAAAGTATGCTATCCATCTCAGATGCAGAAAAGCTAGTTCATGCTTTTATGACTACTAGGCTGGATTACTGTAATGCTCTGTTTGCTGGTTGCCCAGCATCCTCTATTAACAAACTTCAGCTAGTACAAAATGCAGCTGCCAGAGTTCTTACCAGGTCTAGGAAATATGATCATATCACCCCAATTTTATCCTCTTTGCACTGGCTGCCTATTAAGTTTCGTATTGATTTTAAAATATTACCTATAAAGCTTTAATTAATCTAGCTCCTGTTTATCTAACCAACCTTCTGTTTCGCTACAATCCAACCTGCTCTTTAAGATCTCAAAACTCAGGGCTTCTGGTAG